>JAGSMP010000145.1:3600000-4200000 GCA_029286625.1 Parnassius orleans
TAATTAATTTAGCCCAATCTGTCTATCTATGAAAACCTGTTTTTATTGCATGTATAATAATTAATTACACTTAATTATTTTACACCATGTAAAAAAAAATCAAAAAATATATATTTATGATAGATTTTGTAAAAAAAAATTATATAAAAATTATAGTGGTTAATTATCACTCTAGGATTCATTTAAAACACTTTTTGAAAATGGGTGTAATACCCTATTGAACAACTGTCTAAGGTATAGAATTCCATTTTATATGACTTACATATTATGTAGTTACATCATAATCGTGCCAAATTGGATTGACGTGTGCTTTGCTTCAAAAAGACATCTTTTTCTCTTCTTCATCGATCCATAAGTCCTCAGCTCGTATGGGCTTCTCCCTTCCTAGAAAGGATTTTTTTATAGAACAGGAGGACAAATGTGCACACAGTCCACTTGCGCCAAGTGGATGCTGTTGCTCATAGACACTTACATCTATCCCCGGTTACGAATCAAAATATAGATGCGTTGTCTGAGAACTAAGATAGAATGCCTCGTTACTCCTAAAAAGAATTTTCGATTCTCTACACTAATTAAAAACTAAAAGCAGCATTTGCTGCTATTAGGTACATGTCGCGTCGTCCTTCTCCGGTCAAGCTGACCCATTCGTGCAGCAACTATAGTAAAGCTGCAGCGCGGCTCTATCACCTTAAGTTCTGTCTTACTATGCTTGGTAGGCAAATTGAAGACGCTTTGACGCCGCTGCCTGTCTGTGCCTTTTGTCTTGGTAATTTGCGTCTGGTGCAGAAACGATTAAGAAAACTGAAACAATAAGAGTTGATCATGAGGTGTGATAACCCTAGTGAGAATACTAGGTCATACTCATAAAATTATCGTATTGTCATCGGCTCGTAATACGTCTGCATAATTTCAGATTATTCAGACGATCGGCATTGGGTGAAAACTGATTTATAAAAGTCTAAACAGCGGGATTAATGTTCTAATTTTCTATTTCAGTTTTAAATTATTTTTATAATTTAAAAATATTCTAGCGCAATGCTTTAATGTTTATCTGCTTGTTATGTAATATTAAAAACCCTTTGGATATGAAGTCACTGGGCCGTTTGTTTGTTTTAACTCAATTTTAATATCGTGTTACATAGCTTTAGTAAAAAAATCTGCGCTGCGCCGCAAAGCTGCAGAGGTTTTCAAACTTTGTTATTTTATTTTATTTATTTATTTATCCATTTTGGAAAACTTTCAAATAATGATTACAAAGGGTGGACTTATTGCCTTCAGCCATTCTCTACCAGTTTAATTTCTTATAAACTGTGAACATTGAATATGGAATCGGCGGGTACATGTGACTTAAAGCCGTGCTTTGTCTATTATTTGGCGAAGGCCTATGTTCAGCCTTTGTCTTATGATAGGCTGTAGTGATGATGATGGTGAGATTTATTATTAAAAATCTGTCAAAATGATAACAAAAGGCTCAGCATTACGTCATTAATCAACGGCGATAAAATCATGTTATATCGAATATGCCTACAGTTGTATATCTTATATTTTGTTTATAAATAATCAATTAGTGCCATACAGAAGGTACTAATTATCAGTAAGATTTTCTTCACAAATCCACAAATGAAAAATAAATAGGAAGACGATAGATATTTTTTTTGTTTTGTGATGGCACACACTGTGTTTTTTAAGTGCTAAGCTACAAGGAGCCAATGAAGTTTGAGAAGGTAAGCAAAGCATTAGCGCGGTGCGTCGCAAACGGCTATTAAGTAATAGTTGTGCGCCGGATGCTCCTTGTAAATATCGCAGTGCGCACACGGGCCAACTATTAAAGGCATGGAGTTGAATGCAACTCCATGCTTTAATTGCTAAGTTTTTTAAATGTTTTAATCTTGCTTTGAGTATCTATGATAAGAGCGGCGATTATTTTTATTTGTTCAATAAATCTTACATAATCAATGGTATTATGATGCGTATTTACCGTTTTATAATTTTGTTTTTCGCCTATTTACATTGCTGTCTAGTGCAGTTAATCAAGAACTATTTGTAAAAAGAGGTAAGGAGATTCATATATATTAAATATTAATATTTAAGCAACCCTGCCGTACCTACATATTATAAAAAAAACTAATGACATCTGAAAAAAACTAAAAACTTACTATAGTTATTCTATTTCACGATGAAGGTTTGACTTTGGTTGTTGTTAGCCGTGCACATACACATTGTGTTAGTGTGCGTAGGGCGGCGCCGGAGCGCTTTCCTGGCGGCCTACGCACACTAACACAATGTGTATGTGCACGGCTAACAACAACTAAAGTCTAACTTTCACCGTGAAATAGAATAACTATACGTATTTATGTTAGGTTTTAAATTTAACATATTATAATTATTATATCATATAAATATGATAAAACCTATTCAGATTTTTGTCGAAGTACTTTTTTTATATTAATATTAGACTATACTAAAGCGACTCGACACCATTCCACTTCCGTCTAACAAGCGCCAATAAATTAATTAGAGGTTCGTTAAAGACGTCAATCGCTTGTCTTGAATATCGCTTCCTCAAACAACATCCTAACAGATTACTCTTCCTATATTACGCCATTTTAGCCGTTATTGCCTGTCAAGATGGCCTTAAGATTAGAAAATTCGGCACACAGTTTACGTTGTACACTAAAAATTAATATAAACAATGAGCGTTATTTTCGATCTTTTTAAAATATAAATGAGCCTCATTGAGGACGGCGCGTTCAATGAAATTGAAGAAAAAGCGTAAAAATAGTGTTAATGGACTCACGGAACCATTTTATGGGGGATTAAACGAAGGAAGTGCCTTCACGACCTTTTTATCTGGGTGTTTTACGACGAAAGAGGTTTTATATCCATAATTACGTATTTTTTTAGGTCGTAAATGGGAACGGATAATTAGTTGCAGTAATGTGAAGTGCGCGCGTGTGTACGGGGTACTAAATCAGTGCCTTTATATTTTCAGAACAATAAACGACTAGATTAGAAGGAGTGACCCAATTTTTCCAATTTTTGTTTTAATTACCAGATTTGTATGAAATGCTAACAAACAGAAAAACGCATAGACTCGTAAGATTTTAAAATTAAAAGTTTTTATCCTAAATACATTACAAATCTAAAAGAATACCGTAAAAACATTAGTACATATACGTTTTGCGGCTTGTTAAGCTTTAATTTTATTGGTAAATTTACTTCGTGGTAGAGCCACGCTGCAGCTGTACCGGGCAGCTCGACCGGGGTAGGACCACGCTCTCAGAGAATACCAGCGTAAAATAGCAGCTTAATGCTGCTGTGTTTCGTATGGTGAGTGTGAGAGAACCGGAGACACTTTTTACTGGAAACGAGGCATTCCATCTCAGTCCTCAGGGGTGATAACGCATCTGCATTTTGATTCTTAATTGAGGATAAATGTAGATTAGTCTATGGGCCATAGCATCTACTTACTATCAGGTGGACTGTGTGCTCGTTTGTCACCTTTATTCTATGTAGAAAAAACTAAAAATATACTTGATATTATTACATGATGACAGTGCAGGTCTGTAACGTCCACTGGGTGTCATAAGGAACGGAAAGGCTTTACGTTCAGAGGCTTTTCTGGTATTTCTAAGGGCATTTCTCTGAGAAATACCAGAAAGGCCTTATTGATGTAACCATCCCGTATTTATACCAGATGTCAAACCATTTTATACCTAGATTGGCGAGATGGTGGTGTAAAGGTGCGAAACATCTGGAATCGCGATTGGCCATTTCGGTTGTTTAACGTAGATGTTATATTAAATTCCTCTACTATAGGTGGCGTTCATGTCTAGCGTGTACTATTTACGTGATTATAAAAGAAGGAGAATGACAGTGTTATGGATTTGTCGTCATGTTTGTGAAAACGATTCAATAGTACATTGCGTTTTTTTTTATTAATTGATCCCTTTTTTATAATCTCAATTTGTAGGAGGCTAATAAACTGCCAGTCAATACAAACAAAAAAAAGTTAAAATGTAATAAATTTTTATGTACTTCTTTCTTTAAATCATCAGGCATTAAATACTTATTGTACTCGCTTAATCCTACAAAAAATGTCATTCGATACCACAGAGTACGTTCCCAAAAAAGCTAATTGCACGTCCATTGCCAAGGCCCACCAACGACTTGAGGGTAGACGAAAGCAAGTGTTGTCGCCGCCGTTTGTGAAGTGACCGCGGCCGGGTGGTCGACGCCTCACGTCTAGACTACGAGTCCCTAACTATGCAAACTCGTCAATATCTGATATGAGTTTTAAATTTATTTTACGCACATATTCACAAATACTAAATTTAAAAATGGTTTGTAATGATATTCTAGGTAATGTTAAGTAATACTATTCCTAAATAATATTTCAATAATTTCAAAAAGTGAGTCGTATTTTTGAGTTTTGACAAATAAGAAAAACTTTATTTATATAGGCATAACATAATATAATGTGTAAAAATGTTAAAGGATTTTATCAGATTCTACTTTAATTACATTAATATGGCTATTATTTATCATATTTATTTTAAAAACATAATATTTTATAATGAACAACCATATTTTCTCCCCACGAACAACTCGTATCTCATTCATGGGAAGACATGGAAACTGTTAACTGTATTCCAATGGTAAGGGATAAATGTTGCACAAAATGTGGTGTGAATTTTTTTGATGTCGCGACTCCTTTTAAACTGTTTTGCCTGTTAGTTAAGTGGCGTGGCAAATTCTATACTAATTTGCTTTTCGACTGACCTTTTTTTGTTTAAAGGGGTAAAGGTTTAAAAGCATTACAAATTAACTGAATAGCTCATCACTTTTCCGGTCGTCTTTTGTTAAATATAAGAGATGTTAAAATTGTTGCATCTTATTCAATAAAAAATGTCCTATGAATACAAAAAACTAATAGACGATGTTTTTGTAAACTTTTAACGGAATTAAGTTTTTATAAAAACTATCATCTTAGTCATCATTTAATTCGATAAATTTTACTATATATATTGTAAATTATGGATGCACTTTTTTTTTTCAAAGTATCGAGGTACCTAACTTATCATTTTTACCACTATTGCTTTTAAATCTGGGTGGGAGAAACTCTTGTAGTTTAAAAGCTTAATCATATCATGACATTTTAATACCTAGGTACTAAAAATGTCATGATATGATTAAGCTTTGTTTTAGTTCAGGTACTAAAAATGTCATGATATTATTAAATTTTCACAAGTCCACAGCTGAACATAGGCCTCTGACCAGCTCCACGCTCCATCTGTTAAGGGGGAGGCGCCCCACACTTCGCCTACCGGTACGAGGCTGCAACTCGAGAGCCTTTCTTACCCATCGGTAGTCGTTTCTTCGACCGGGCCCATTGCCACTTCATTATGTCGGTTACTCTGGTTCTGATTTAGATTAACAAAAGATTCTTCACTCTTGCAATAAATAAGCAAACTATGCTTATAAATACTCTAAGGTTTTCACTCACTCCCGGACGCCTGAATAATTTGAATTTTTCAGACATATATAGAGCCAATGACAAAATTATAACTTTATAACCTAGATTAAGTATTTTTTAAAACTCTGACATAATATCTATTATTAGTTCTAAAGTTCGTGGCTGATCGGTAGCGTAACAGTGAAGCAGTTATGTCTTTTTTCATAAAAGCCGACGTCAACTTAAGAAATGTTTAATTGTCCTTTAGTGAAGAGAGAAAGACAGCAACTTTCTCTCTTCACTAAAGGACAATAAAAAGACAGCTATGGAGATAATTAAAACTTAAGCTGAGTAAGCGATAATAAACCATTATGAGTAAGGTCAGTCAGTCAGTCTCGTTTCCCGATCAGAACAAAATATTGGTATGGTCTAAAAATAATTGTTCCGCTTATGTTTCCCATTTACAATTTATGGCTAAGCAGGTAATAAACGCCCCCTAATAAAGGAAAAAAATTAAATACATAATATTACTAATACATTAATTACATTAGCTCTCACGCCCGTCACCCAGAGGTGTGGTGTGGCAGAAACTACGGACTTTCATTTGGCACGATTCTGACACAACTCTCTCACTTCTTACACATCTACAGTGAAACCTGGATAACTGGGACCTTAAGGGACCTGCAAATTTGTCTCACTTAAAGAGGTATTCACTTACCCAGTGTCTCAGATATCCAGGTATAAATAAATATGTCTCTTTTACAGAGGGTTCCATTAATAGAGGTGAGAATAGAGGTTATTTCAATTATAGAGGTGCGATTATTAAATAAAATAACGTATTTTTTAAACATTAAGTTGTAATATTTCACAATCATCAATACTTCAATATATAGTATCTTTTCAAATAAACATCCGGACGATAGCAAAACCAAACTAAAACCAGAGGTCACTTTTACACAATTAGCCAAGTGTGGAATTTGCGAATAAAATAAGAATTAGTAAACAAAACGGTACACAAAATATAGTCTCAGTAAAAGAGGTAAAATACACTCACTGTCTCAATTATAGAGGTAATTATGACGATGAAATCGAAAGAACTACTCCCAGATATAGAGGTTTGTTTTGTCCCACTAAAAGAGGTAATTCAGTGCTAAAGTGTCGGGACCTAAGCATGAGTTCCAGCTATGGAGGTTTCTGACTTATCCAGGTCCCACTTAACCAAGTTTTACTGTATATACCTATTATCTACGCATGCTTACCCTCAGAGGTGGATTAAATGTCGACAGAGCTCTAGGCTAGCACCTTATCGGCGCCCTTCTGGTGGCCATATATTAAAAATATATCTATTTATTTTGCAAACAAGCTATAGGTATTATAATTAATAACATAGTTTATTTGCAAAATAATTAGGGCTTCTAAGTCTATGATTAGGACACGTTACAGGTGGGCGTGAATGGAAAATGTGATGACAGAGTTAGGGTGATGTAGGAGTAATCATATAGAAAGTATAATTCTTTATTTTATGTAAGTACCTAGATACTTATGTAATTTTCAAACATCCGCGCGCGCTCCTTTGTAACCTTGCGCACATGCCTAGTTTGCCTTAAGGATAATCCGCCACTGTATACCCTTTAGTACTCTGAATATGGCCCATCTTCAATATATGGCTAATTCCCTTTTCCTTTATTTGCTTTGTCTCTTTCCTAATTCATTCTTTCTACGCGTCCAAATCACCAAAGCATTCCTTTCCTAAACCTGGTCACATCTTCATGCAAACCACACTTTTCTCTTATCACACAGTTCGTAAGGAGCGTAACACATGTAATATACGCTTTGTTCTAATATTGTTGCTATTATTTATCTTTGGTTCTGGTAATTCCTATTAATTTTTAACTTAACATAAAATTTCTTATATTTACGCGAACACTACATATTGAATAAAACTACTTTTACGGATTATATCGCGTTTAATAACTTATTTTATCAATTCCCGACGTTTCGGGTGCTTTACAGCGCCCATGGTCACGGGGACTGAGGTGATTGACGTCGATGTCAGAGTTAACCCGGGTACCTTCAGCTTTTTAATTATTAATTTTGGTCCGATCTACGCAGAATGAACTTACTGTGTCTTGAAGTCTTGCAGTGGTATGCTTGGGTTTAGTTTTAATTTTATTAATTATAGGATCCCAAGCAGGTAATTGTAAAACACCCGAAACGTCGGGAATTAATAAAATAAGTTATTAAACGCGATATAATCCGTAAAAGTAGTTTTATTTAACACAAAAAGTTTTCAAGGGGTTCTTCGATTTATGTTTTTGCGCTCTTTTATTAAATTTAGTTTAAAAGCATTCATTGAGTTATATGGTTCAACTCTTTACAAGTCCACAGCGAAATGTCACAAAACATGCTCCTGATCCTGAGTCACCATCCATTACACATACTTTAAGATTTTTTTTCATTTTTTCGCTTGCCACTATATTCATACAGATATTTGTATCCATACAAATAAATAATATTTAAGTGTCTGTTTGTAATGTCAAAATTACAGATTTTTACTAAATGTATATGAAAGTATATACGGTACTTATAAAAAAAACTACAATTTTTAAAATTTTTGTCTGTTTGTCTGTTTGTTCCGGCTAATCTCCGAAACGGCGGGACTGATTTTGACGGGACGTTCACTGGCAGATAGCTGATGTCATAAGGAGTAACTTAGGTTATTTTTATTTTAGAAAACTATTTTATAATTGATTTTATACGTGGTAGAGCCATGCTGCAGCTATATTAGTAGTATAGTTGTAGCACGAATGGGTCAGCTCAACCGGAGTAGGACCACGCTCACAGAATACCAACGTAAAATAGCAGCTTAATACTGCTGTGTTTCGTATGGTGAGTGTAGAGAACCGGAGACCCTTTTTACTGGAAAAGAGGCATTCCATCTTAGTCCTCACGGGTGACAACGCATCTGCATTTTGATTCTTTATTGAGGATAGATGTAGATGTCTGTGGGTCACAGCAACCACTTACCATCAGGTGGACTGTGTGCTCGTTTGTCACCCTATCCTATAAAAAGAAAAGAAAAAAAAAGAAAAGAATTAGGGTTCCGCGCAAAAAAATTAAAATCCTAAATAAGACGCCGACGAAGTCGCGGGGAACAGCTAGTTTTAAAATAAAAAAGTTGGTGTAACTAGGATTAGTTACACCTAACATGCTTCTTAAAAACAACATTTCTAAAGCATTTATTATATTTCAGGCTTCCTCTGCCATACCTATCTTTCATTACACAGCATTCAGAATTGCCTTACGTTCTTTTTTGATACATTCAGCCTTCCCACAAGAGAGTGAAGAGACCTATTGACTCTGTACTGCTTTCACTCTTCGTTCTATATACTTGAAGTTTATCAATCAATCGATCAATCAATTTATTTATTCGTCTTCACAGGTAACAAGGTTGGCAATGTTATAATTTTATAGTACCTCCGTGAAATGCTTTTACGACATAAGAAACTTCTACATAAAATTCAAAATGATCAAAATTGTTATTCATCCTTTTGGTACCACTAAAGTTACGTTCGTGTTCGATGAGAACCGCACGCAGTTTTGATTCGTAACAAATGTGCGATGTAAACAATGCGATGGGAATGCGCGTCATTACGGAGGCAATCAAACGCTCGCGCTCGTTACGCAGTAATGATAATTTACATGTGGACATCTTGTAAACGGGAGACCGTCTAATCACTTAGTATAATGACAGCATCCACGACTATTTCTGCCACCAGGGCGGTGCTTCACTTAAAAATGAGGTGTAATAATTGACGATATGGAAGTTTTTATTTATTTATTTATTTCTGAAACTTACAACTATCATTACAGGATTACCTAATGCGATAGTGTAGCTGTCTAACTGATTTGTATTCATGCTTTAATTTTTGTAACAAATTACAGACAATGCTGTCTTTGTGAATTCACTCAGAGTACAACAGAACAGGTCCGCCGGCGTATTACGTATCTTGCAGAAGGCTAGCGATAGCGAAGTTAGCACAATAATTGCTGATAAATCGCAAATTCGTATTATGTATCAGCGATAACCAAGCTAACTAGAGACAGCGCTGCCTTGTGGTCGCTAGTTAGCTAGGGCTTGGTTATCGCTGATACATAATACGAATTTGCGATTTATCAGCAATTATTGTGCTAATTTCGCTATCGCTAGCCTTCTGCAAGATACGTAATACGCCTACCGTCTCACTAGCTATTAAGTTGAGCGTATGGAGTGCGCGCGTCAGAGGCGCCTTAACCAGAAGGTTGGTCCGACCGCGCGGCTCCACCAACAGTCGCGGCTGCCGTCGGCGCCACACATATCTCTCAGGAACACATAGGTTTAATTGCCCTAACATTTCAGCTTTATGCAATTTTCCTCTGAGTATTTTAAAAATATACGAGGTGAGTGCAAGTTCCCTTCTAACTCTTAGTTCATTTTATCCTACCATACCTAAGATAAACAAAGTTGGATACATTAAAGGATAAAATTGGTTTACACCCAACACCATAATAACGCATATATAAATATCTAACAAATTTATTCTGTGCTCGCTCTAGCATGAGACTATACTTAGTTTCATGCGGAGCCCAGATGACTGCATTACATTCAAGTTGACACCGTACCAATGTATTATACAAGGCGATAATCGCTTTTATGTTTGTGAATCCTCGGACCGTACGAAGCATAAATCCTAGATTTCTATAAGCTTTTTTACAGATGTTTATGATGTGATCATGAAAAGTAAGCTCTGTGTTAAAAGTTACTCCTAAATCTTTAACTTCTCTGACCCTTGTCATTGGCAGCCCATCAATGTGATAGTTATTTAAAATAGGAGTGTGCGCGCGAGAAAAACTAATTAAGACACATTAAGAGCTGTTAAATTGCAAAAGATTGTCTTTGCTCCAACTCACAACCCTGTCTATGTCTCTTTGTAGTATAGCACTTTCATTCCCATTTTCTACCGCAAGAGACAATTTAAGGTCGTCAGCAAACAATAAACACCTAGCGTCTTTAACCACTTCTGGTAGGTCGTTTATCATCAGCAAGAACTCCAAATGGCCAAGGTTACTGCCCTGACTTACCCCGGACCACGTGAAATATGGCTCCGACTTATGTCCTCATATTCCACATATTGCTGCCTATTGACATGTAACTTGCAAAAAGTGCAGTAAATGTGGGGTAAAACCAAAACTGCTAACTTTTTAAGCAACACGTTATGATCTACTAGGTTAAATGCTTTTTAAAGTCAAAATAGGCTGCATCCGTCTGTACCCCTTGTCTCCACTCGGTACCAGATGAGACATCTGACAGAGAAGGTTACTGGTTGTACTCCTTCCTGGTCGAAACCCGTGTTGAGCGTCTGAGAGTTGTGCGCTCACCTGATGGAATATTGTCTTATGAATAGCACTCAAAAATCCAATACCTGATTTTGGCCAGACCTGAGATTCGACTAAGTTCGAACTGACGTGATCAGCAGTTGCGTGTTCGACCATTAGATCGACGAGGTAGTTAAAGACTTTAGCATTTACACACCAGATCAAAAGAGGATTATAATAAATTGACAATAAATTAAACATTGGTGCCAAGCTCTATGCAAATATACATCCTTGATCTATTCCTTATTTGTTTAATAATAAAATATGGATAAGTAATGCCGCTTGTGCAGGCCGTGTAATGGCGGTGTAAGTGAATCAACTACGCCATATCATCCCGTGGGTGGCTTTACAGTTGTAATATAGTATTACTAACATCCTAACAGAATACAGGCTGCGTAATTGCGAGTTTAATATATCCACTTCCCCATATCATTCTGTGGGTGTTGTAACAGGCGATAGAGGGAAACTAAACCCGAAGACGGCCAACAGCATCTTCCTGATAACAACTAAATAATAATCTTGGTCACGGGTAATGTTATTATAATTATTCCTTCAGGCCAATTGCGACAACTTTGGATTCCTGCCAGAAGCTACAAACCACAAAGTTGATGTTATAATGCCATAAGTGTACCTACGTGTTGATGCAGAGGCCAATATATAAACAGGAAATAAAAGCCCACTGTTGAACATAGCCTCCCGTATAGTTTGCCTCATAGGAGGAATTTTGTCATAGTTGCTACGCTGTTCAGAGTTAAAAATTATGACACTATGTTGCATGTACGTATATGAAATTGAAACCTTTATGAAGAAATTTTCACATTTATTTCAGAGATGTGTTGATAATACATATTAAGAATTTCATCATAGAAACGTAACAAGATTAAATTTTAGAAAATGTAAAACTGCCTTTTTTCAGAAGAATTGTCCCATTATATGTAAAAAAGTATATTATAATAAAATTACAAGTGAAACTTGAGAACTTCCATTAAAACATTTTAAGAAAAAATTAAAGCAATTACTCATCCAAAATTGTTTTTATACTCTAGATGATTTTTATTTATATAAACCAAAATTATAAATAACTTATAAGACATTTCATATAATATTGAATAAATATATTAATATAAAATAATAATAATTATTGTTGATAATATGTACACTATATTTTTTTTATTTATAGAAATTTTGTATTTTTTTGTTTATATGTGTTATTTATATAATGACTTTTTAATCTTGAATTTATCATACAATTATAATTAAACATGAAATTTTATAGAATTATGTATATTTATAAAATAAAATAGAATAAAAAATAATTAAATCTCAAATAAATTATTATTTGTTAGTTATAGTTGCCCGTCGCCGATTTCAGTTTCTCTCTGTCGCCTCTTATGACAGCCACGGATGATGATGGAGTGGCAAACACTTCATAACAAACATAATATGTAAATACTTCAAAATAAAAATAAACAACGAAAACAAAGTAATTAGTAACTTTAATCCTTGAAAAGTTATGTTGGTGCTCCACTACATAAGAATTTTTTTTCTGAAATTACCAAATTATAAATATTTTACGCAACAGTTTTTTAAAACGTACAACAAGTTTAATGGTTAATTTCGTCCACAGTGTACCGATGTTTACATGTGAGCACGCAGTAATTAGTGATGTGCGCTAGAGGCGTATTTGTTTACCTGATGACATTTCCGGCGCACGTGTTCGATGAAACACGAGCCCCTAGTGCCGTCGCACACGTCCACTAAACGCTGGTATGGATGCGATTTTACAAGATACATATTATCGATATATCGATATTATATATCTTTTAAAATATACATTATACATATTATTGGTACTGGTAAATTTGTGTTTCACTAACATATAATGCTGATATCAAATATTACATAACATTCATTGTTACGTGGTAGAGTCACGCTGCAGCTATATTATTGGAACGAAGTTCCTTATCGGACGATAAGAATTTGACAGGGGGGCTAGGCGAGAAAAAGTGTAAGATTTTTCCGTCACGACCCCTTCTGACGTAGCGTAGACGGCCTTGGCGGCTATAAGGAAGCGAGATGGAATAATATCCATCTCCCTCGTACTTTTTCTTATCTTGCCATGAAAGAAATAAAATTTTATTTTAAATGACGCTTCATTTTAATAGACGCTAGTAATTCATATTTGTATTTGTTAATCAATTGTTGCTCATTGCTGCTGTGTTTCGTATGGTGCGTGTAGAGAACCGGAGTCCTCTTTTACTGTAAACGAGACATTCTATCTTAGTCCTCAGGGGTGACAACGCATCTACATTTTGATTCTTGTTCGAGGATAGATGTAGATGTCCACCACAGCATCCACTTAACATTGGGCGGACTGTGTGCTCGTTTATCACCCTTATTCTATATAAAAAAAATATTAATAATAAAAAAACTAAAACTAAAAACTTAAATTATCATACAGTCCTCCTCCCCGCGGTATAGTGCCAAAAACGCTGGCCGCATTTCCTCGCTAAATGGCTATACTTAGCCTTTAAGTGAGAAAAAAATCAGCTCTCTTATCACCAGCAGCGACGAGCAGTCGCGGATACAGTTATTTTAAGAACTTCACCGAACGTGGACTCCACGGACACGGACCTGATATTGAATTAGTTATTTGTAAGTATTATGCCGTGTAGTGGTGGTGCAAGAACAGTGGCGAAGCTAGGGCTCCAAACTAGGGCAAGCCCAAGATATGCTTTTGTTGTTTTTAACAGTTTTATAAAAATTTACCTTTTTTCTTTTTCGATTTTACCTTTTCCTCGCCAATTAGCACTTTAACACACTTCAATTTATCACAAGGAACTCTATTATCCTCCATTTTCACTAAAATCAATAAAAGAGCATAAATTTTCAACTCGCAATATCTATTCGCTCAAGTAAACACACAGAGCAAACATTGAAATGCAAAGGTATCGCCCGCGCTTGACTAATGACTAACTTCACACTAAAAGCCGGGCTTTTCGCTACGTACAAATTGCTATAATTATAAACAATCGTAGTTATATTTCATTATAGAACATTTTACCACAGGTTAGAAAGGAAGCGGTCGTCTTCTCGAAAGCCCGGTAAAAACCCACGCGTGCGAGAGAGACGACTAATTTTTATGACAACCTAATCGCGCAGTTTTGCCGCGTGTTGACGATATAAGGCCTGTGTATGTACAGTAATCTATGGCCTGTGTAGAACAGGTCAGCGACAGCGACAGAGAAGCGCGCGGGAAATTTGAAATAGTTTGAAACAGTTTACGAGTTATTTTATTAGTTAATATTATTGATTGAGCAGTTTGATAGGGCAAGCCCGGCTTCTCGGCTTCTATGGAGGCTTCGCTACCGCGCAAGAATATCTACTACCCCATATCGTCCCGTGAGTGTCGTAAGAGGCGACAGAGGAGAAGACATTACTGAGCCATCAAAGCTGCCCATAGATACACATATATGTTAAAAATATTTTTTTTTAAAGATGTGGATCATTTATTTTGTCCCGTGCGGGATTCAAACTCGCGACCAACAAAACTAAAGAAACAATGTCAAATGATAAGCCACCTCGCTACTAGTTATCGAAATACCAAGTAAAAATCTATTCGAGAAAAAATTAAACATTTAATGTCGATAACTGGCACATCCCTACGCATCCTAAAGAGAGGATAAACGGTAATACAATGTTTAGAGCTCTATAGCGCATCGGCAATCGGTAATTGTCGACTCATCACTTCTTTGGCTGTTTTAGAGGAAACGAAAGGGTTTAAATAAACGCTTGCCCGAAACGTTGTTTAATTACTGGTAATTGGGTATATTGATGGCTTCTTAGTACTGCTCATTCTTTTGCTTTACCTTAGATAGATATTACATGTCGAAAGAAATGGAATCAGTGTTCCATCAAACACATCTCGATTTCATTTAGGGAGATAACTTCTGAGTAATGTCGGAAGTTATTATATAATATTTTAATCCCTTTGCCTGTCCCATGAATTATATATGAACATTTCGATTGTTTAACTATTTGTGTCTATTTCGCGGACAGTGAAACTGTTAAAACAAGTTTCGACATTCTGGCGAAAAGAAATATGCAAATATATATAAATTTCTCTTACGCCGTCACTACACGGTCCATATCATCCCCTGGGTGTCGTAAGAGGCGACAGAGGGAAATTGAAACATATATTGACACAATAAAAACTACAATTGCCAACCCGCCCGCAAAGCGTGGCAACTATGGCAAAATCCCCCCTATTAGGCAATCTATGGGAAGGCCTATGTTCAACAGTGGACTTTTATAGACTGTAATGGATGGATGTATGGATATAAATTTTTCAAAGGCTGTGGGTTCGAATCCACCATCCGACTACTAACGTAAAGCACTCCCACATTATTATTTATTATTATTACTAGCCTGAAATGTCCCACTGCAGGGCAAAGGCCTCCCTACTCTCTTTCCACTTGTCTCTCTCCAGAGCCACCATAGACCAGTCCTTCATGAAGGAGTCCAGTTCATCCAGCTATCTCCGCCTGGGTCTGCCCCACATAGCATTTTAAATTTACCCGGAGTGGTAAATGGGAATATTAGTAAGTATTAAAAAAAAAACATAAAAAAATATCGTTATTAGGTTGGCAGTTTTTACATTCATTACGTTTTCAAGATAAACACACACATATACGCCGTGCAGTGGCATTGTAATACAATTCAATACACCATACTCGTATCATCCCGTGGGTGTCGTAACAGGCGACAGAGGTACAGGACTTTATCCGCAGCGTCTTCACGGTAATAACTCACAATAATAAAAAAAAACTGTCTGTGAAATTTGAACTCGGCGTTTTCGGTTGGAGTTTCGCCAATTCTTTGGTCGCCAGAGCCTTCTTCGACAATTAGCAGAATGAAGGTGAAGTTGGCAATTCTAAAAAAATTCGCATATTCTCCTTTACACTCTAATAATAATCCAACCGATGGGCCAAAAATCGGTTTCATTAGAAAGGCAATAACGCGGCAATAACTATATAAAAAAGTTATTAATTAAACAAATTTTCCTTTTTTTCCAATAAATAAACAAAATATATTTCTTTTTTATCGTAGTAGCGCACGCCGGGTATCCGCTAGTAATTATAAAAAGTCTGACATATTTGCGGACTCAAATCAAATTTAAATGAAGAAACACAGTGAACACAGAAGAAGCACAGTGTGTATTGACGGACGGGCGGAATTCTGCTACTTTTCTGCCCTTTTCTAAGCCCTGACGTGTGTCTATTGTGATATTTTATGCAATAATATTTTGACACATATTTTAAAATAAAAAGTAAAGTTACAGCCTATAAACGTCTCACTCCTGGACACAGGCCTTCCTGTTATTTCAGAGCGGCTTAGCGGTAGAGCAGCAAAGAAGTTACTTCACGATGTTTTCCTTCAACGCCGAGCCATAGTTAACCAGTACTTAAAAGTACGATAGTTAACAATGCCATTGTTGCCGGCAGGGATCGAACCCTGGTTGCTGGAGTTGGTGTTGTGAAATTTGCAGCGAAATATTATAGTTTTAGCAGAAAATGTTCTACCTAGAGTTATTTGTGGAAACTTAAAGATTTAAACAGCTTAAGACATTTACCAGGATATTAGTTTAAAGAAATGTTTATAGCAACGTACAGAGAGCGAAGGGGAAACATAAAAACACAAATAAATCATCAATTTATTGACTAGCGAACTTATATCTGAATTAGAATTATACATATAAAAATGAGTGTCTGTCTACGATTTTAGAGCATAATATTATGAGAACTTTTTCGTTTCCATAGTTGGTTCGTAAATTTATTTGTATGTATGTTATTGCTCTGCATGGATCTTCATGCTTTATCCGGAGAATGGGTGAAGGAAACTCGGCTTTTGAGGTATGAGGGAGAGGATTGTGCAGGATGTTATAGAGGAGACATAACAATCGAGTGTTCCTACGAAGTCGAATTGGGAGCCACTTGGGTTGCTTGCGAAACTGAGATATTCGGTCAAATTTCTTGAGCCCAAATATGAAGCGGATACACTGATTTTGCAAGCGCTCGAGTTTGTTAAGGAGCTCCTCTGTAGCATCCAAATAACAGGCGTCAGCGTCTTACTTATCTTAATCTAATCTATATCGTAATCTTTGCCAGCTTCAATTAGGTATCCATCCATTACAGCCTATACAAGTCCACTGTTGAACATAGGCCTCACCCATAGATTATAGTTGCCACGCTAGGTAGGCATTGGCATCCGCAGTTTTTTATTATTTCGAGTTGTTATCAGGAAGATACCGTTGCCCATCTTTTGTTTCAGTTTCCCTCTGTCGCCTTTTAAGACATCCATGGGACGATATGGAGTTGTAGACATTCTTATACCACCAGCCGCCACTACGCGATAACTGCTATATATTATGTATATTGCCTGACAACAAAGTCATTTTTACATCATTTGAAATTTGTAACATGACTGCAAGTCAAAGAACGAAATACATACAGTTTTAATTGTCACTTACTATCAAATATACTCTTAACGGAAACCTTTCCTGTTGTAGGAGAGGCCCATGTCTAGCTACGATCTGTTCCAGGCAGAATAAGAAAAAGAAGACGGCAAACTGACAAACAGACAAAAGATGTCATCGATGTTTTTTTGTAGAATAAACATGACAAACGAGCACATAGTCCACCTGAGTACTAAGAATAAAAATGCAGATGCGTTGACTGATACCCCTAAGGACTCTGGGTCTCCGGTTCTCTACACTCATCATACGAAACACAGCAGCATTAAACTGCTATTTTACACTGGTATTCTGTGAGATTGTGGGCTTTCCTCGGACGAGCTGACCTATTTGTTCTACAATCATAATATAGCCGGAGCATGGCTCTACCAACGTATAAGTCATATGTTATGAACCATTCAACACTTAATGTAAACATTTCTTAGGAGACTTAATACCTATAATTATTTAAACAAGTTTTCTAGTGCCTTAATTTACTTGTACAAAATCCTTCAAAATGTAAATATGCATGCCGCGCTTCCAAGCCCGTCGAACCAAGTCGACAGTCACTTACAGTCGCAGGTCTTGGAAAATTCTTGGTCCGGAAGTCGAAGCTTGGAATTTTCATAATGTTACCGTACCCCGCGCTGCTTCGCGTACTATTCATATGATAATTTTGTAGGAGAATGTGTTGGGTTAGTATGAAGATAGATTTAACAATATTTGTACAATAATTTTTGTATTAAATGTACTTTAGTGGCGAAATTTTATACTTAGAGACTCGGAGTCAGTGTGGGCTGGCACTACCCTTTAATGTTATACTTTAATAATTTATAATGTCCTCAAGACCGAATTTAGGTAACGGCAGCCAGTATCAGCGGAGACTAGCCATTTGGGCAGAACAGGATTATAGTGCACAAGTGTATGCATAAGCACAGGTAAACTCTCAACTCTTTCCAACTCATAGTCCGATTGGACGACAATTTGACTGGAGAGAGATCAGGCGCAGGACTAACGGCTTTACGCGCTTTCCGAGACACGTGGGTGCAACACCGCCAAATTCCGATTCCGGGTTGTTACTGAGAATTTCTTGTCAAAAAACTCAATACATACCTTTTTTTTTGGTCCAACCCAGGACCTCATGATCAGCAGCCGCGTTTACGGTTTCTAGACCAACGTTTTACTTATGCAGCAGTGTGTAATGTTGGTTGAAAGCATTGCTATGTTACGGTATGTAGGGTAAGCGCTAGGTAAGGTAAGAGCAAGTCAAGTATAATTGTAATTTTTTTTATAGGATAAGGGTGACAAACGAGCATACAGTCCACCTGATGGTAAGTGGTTGCTTAGGCCCATAGACATCTACATCTATCCTCGATTACGAATCAAAATGCAGATGTGTTGTCACCCGTGAGGACTATACACTCACCATACGGAACACAGCGGCGTTCAGCTGCTATTTTACGCTGGTATTCTGTGAGAGCGTGGTCCTTCCCCGGTCGAGCCAACTCATTCGTGCTACAACTATACCACTAATATAGCTGCAGCATGGCTCTACTACGTCGAAAACATTCTCTGTGACAAGCAAGTACCATGTTGGTCTGGGACTTATAGCTTGTAGGTTCCATGTTCTCATGTCCCTATGGTCTCAACTATGTATATGCTAAGCATGTCGTAAAAGGAGACTAAGGGGATATTGTGTTTGTGATGGTATAGGCGTTGGGCTAGGCACCAATTACTTTTTTCATAACTTTTCAACTATAGTTTTCAACCATAGGTACCCATATTTTTAGCTAAACGCGGTCCGATTAGTTCACTGCACATCGGACTCTGCCTACCACCTCACGTATTACAGGCGTGACGTGATCATGGGCTTCACGAGCCACTTATTATCAGTTACCTGGATGGTTGGTTAGCTTTCTATTGTAAAAATAATTAATAACTTTTCAGTCAGTTCAAATTTTTTTTAGTAATCTGCCCGTTTTCTTTTACTTTCATTATTATTTTTCCAAAATAGATGTAAATTTTGCATCAGATCTTAGCAAATATTTATCTAAATTGCTCCCATACTCGCGCTTACACAACTATATGAAAAATAAAATCAAAAAACTAAAACAAATTTGTATTTTAAAACGCATTCCATACCTTTTATCTGCATGTACCTACAAGCAATTTGTTGGGCGGTGATTTCGCGGGCATTCTTCACTTTAGACTCTAGCACTGGAGAGTCTCCTGCACAATTACGGATCGACGCAATTGGAAACTCTCAGAACTCGTCTATAACCGACTATTTGCGATTGATTGTCGACTTAGTAAGAACTATGAAATCTTAATGTTCACAAAACCAGAATTATTCTATAAAAACACACATAGAAATAAATAGTTATTTTATATTAGATATTCATGAACCCATTTGTGTTATGTATCATAGATATATTATTTTTAAATCTTAGAAAGAAAGATCTTAGAAAGTAACTTAAAATTGAAATTAAAAATTTCATTGGTGCCAGCGGGGATTGAGCAGGGTTGCTCGCGGCTCCATCGATAAAAATGTCACATTTCATCTACACAAAATTTATCAGTGGTAGTTATTTTGTAATTAATAAAATTTATTTTTATACTAAAGGAAAGAGTCGTGGTATGTCATTGAATAAGTATCAAGTTCATACGTGTTAGAGCCATGCTGCAGCTTAGTATAGTTGTACCACGAATAGGTCGGCTCGACTGGGGAATGACCACGCTCTCACAGAATACCAGCATAAAATAGCAACTTAACACTGCTGTGTTTCGTATGGTGAGTGTAGATAACCGGAGACTCTTTTTACTGGAAAAGAGGCATTCCATCGTAGTCCTCACGGGTGACAACGCATCTGCATTTTGATTCTTTATTGAGGATAGATGTAGATGTCTATGGGTCACAGCAACCACTTACCATGAGGTGAACTGTGTGCTCGTTTGTCACCCTATACTATAAAAAAATCAAAAGAATTCGATCCTTACGGGCACCTTATTTTATTAAAATTGTTTTTTTTACAAAAATAATTTGATAATTAACTATTATCTATTAACACATTCTTATCATTGTCGGGCAGTTTGTTGATGCCCTTGCTATAGAAATCTTCTGCACGAGAATTAATGAATCAATGATGTTTTTACTGCTTTATCGGAATTGTAATTGAGTGTAGTGTTTTTAACAGTGGTAGAGCCACGCGGTAGCTTTTGCTGTCGCATGGATGGGCCGGCTCAAACCGGGGTGGTACCACGACCTCACAGAATACCAGCGTGAAGTAGAGGTTTACCTCTGCGTTTCGCTTGGTGAGTGCAGGTGGCCGGAGGCCCAATTCCCCCTCCCCCTCCCATCAACATGGTAGCGGCATTAAATGTAATCAGACTACCCCAGGAGGGTACCAGCACCCCTGGAGAATCCCTTGCTGAGCATCCACGACCAAGCGACTCCACTCCTGAGCGTGGGTGCTCAGGCTGCCCCACGTATTCTGGCGGGGGGAGGGGGGTGTGATATTCCGCTCGCGACTAAACCTGCTCGGGGCAAGCGGAGCAATAACACCAAGGCGGCCCCTGGGACTTCATTTCAACCTTAGCGCTGTCCACTACCATCTGGAGACGGTGAAGCCTGCTTTGCTCTTTTTAACCGAGACTCAAGTGTCCTCTCCGGCTGATACTTCATATCTCTCCTACCCGGGGTACAAATTGGAACACTCCTTTGTGCCCCGGGCTGGAGTTTGCGTATACGTCAAAGAGGACATCTGTTTTCGACGCCTCGGCAGACTTGGAGGTACGGACCTGTCCATCCTATGGCTGCGCGTAGACAGCGACGACCATCCCCGCGTCTACAGGTGCCTCTATAGGTCCCATAGCGGTAATGCCGAAACAGACCGACTCATCGACCACGTCCAAATGGCTACAGATTCCTTGCTACAGCAGATCCCATCCGCAGAGATCGTGATCCTTGGAGATTTTAACGCCCACCACGTCGAATGGCGCGGTTCACGTTTAACCGATCGTGCGGGGAGATCTGTTTATGACTTTGCCTTGGCATATGGTCTTACACAGCTGGTTACTTCGCCTACGTGGATTCCAGATGTGGAAGATCATGCACCTTCCCTGTTGGACCTTCTGCTGACCTCTCATCCAGACGGATATCAGGTTTCCGTCGACGCCCCTCTACTACTCCCAAGGCGTAGTCCCGAATTCATGGAAGACAGCTTTGGTCCACCCGATCTCTAAAAAAGGCGACCGCTCAGACCCGTCTAACTACAGGCCTACCGCCATCACCTCCTTGTTCTCCAAAATAATATTGTTCGGGGACACAAAAAAAGGTGAAACCATCAACGCAGACAAATACTCAGCTACTTTACGCTGTTTGAGAGAAGCAATAAAAGAAAAGAGAAGAGGAAAGCTGACCAAGGGAGTGCTGCTTCTTCATGACAACGCACCGATTCACACGGCGCGGCTCTCCAAGGCTGGTGTACGAGACTGCTGGTTTGAGGAAATTAACGACCCACCATACAGCCCCGATGTAGCCCCTAGTGACTACTTTTTATTCCCAAAATAAAAAAAGACCTTCGGGGAAAGCGATTTGCTTACGATAATAATATGCTCAAATCCTCTGTAAATGAGCATTTTTCAGGCCAAGACGAAGAATATTTTTTCAAGGGAATAGAAAAGCTTCTTTCACGAACAAGTAAATTTGTTGATGTCATGTGAGACTATATTGAAAAATAAAAAATATTTCATAAAAAAAATACCGAGAATACATTGAACGCCCCTGGTATGTAATGCCTAGAAAATAAGGGCTGGTTGGAGAGAGATAATACAAGACATAACCCGATAATACAAGACACAATACAAGAAATGCCCAGTGCTTTGGTCATGATAATTATGCATTCTTAGGTTTTTTATAAAGAATAAGAGTGACAAACGAGCACAAAATTCACCCGATAGTAAGTGGTTGCTGTGATCCGTTGACATCTACATCTATCCTCGATTAAGAATCTAATTGCAACATGCGTTGTCACCCCTTGTTACCAGTAAAAGAGGGTCTGCGGTTCAATACACTCACTATATGAAACACAGTAGCATTAAGCGGGTATTTCTCACTGGTATTCTGTGAGAGCGTGGTCCTTCCCCGTTCGAACCGACTCATTCATGCTACAACCATGATATAACTACAGCGTGGCTTTACCACGAATAAAAAGCTGCATCGAAACCTACTGCCGCATAGCTCATATTACTTGTTATGTGCTTTCGTATTTTGAGAAATTTTACAGAAGTTATAGTTATCTTAATTATTATTCAGACTTTATCCAAAAGGCACAGGGGTCTTAATGCCTTATCCAGTGAATAGGCTTGTAATATAGGGATAATGAATTAAAATATAAATAAATTTGTATTGCACTTTTATTTAAAATTTAGAATTAACTAATCACAAATATACTATTTACAAGTGTGTTCAACTACATCATAATATAATCTAAAAATTCAAAAAGTCTTATTTACAACAAATTATATGACTAATATTAACAAATTTTCTAGCTAAAAGTGATTATAACATTGTCTTTGGTATTCAATTTTTGGTTGAGATTTATTTATCTTTGGTTTTTTAACTCATTTGACTTTGTAAAAAATTACAGTAATTCAGAACTTTTTTGAAGCTATCAAAAGAGGTTTGAGATTACTTACACAATTTATTAATATACATAATATATATTTTCTTTAATTAGTGCAGTCTATCTTTAATTTATTTTTAAATGATGCGTTCTTTTTTAAATAAAATTGGCTAATTATTTTAAGCAGTTTCTTTTTTGTTTATCAATTTTAAACCTGTTAAAAAGTAATTTACAAAAAAGATAGGAAAATTTAAAAGTTCATAGATTAGTTTTCTACCTCGATATTACTAGCCATACTTTCGTTACTGTTTTCGTTAATATCAAAGCTCATTTTTCCTTTATCGATTTTATTTTTCGTTCTCGCACTGTCTTCTCCAAATACTTTTGTGTCAATACTTGTTTCTCCCTGACTTCTCTCCATATCACATGGTGCAGGCATCCCAAACGTTGAATGACTTGGATAGTACATGTATGACAATGGCATATTGGGATAGTTGACGCCCAGATGTGGCCCGTATAATGATTGTAGAACAGCTTGATTATACGACTCTTGTAGCAGCGCTTTGTACTCCGGGTTCTTAGCAAAGTCTACGCCGTAGACGCCAGCGAAATGTTTTAAAATTGGAGACCCTTCCAAAAGATTCGGAGGCGTGAACAACGCCGGATTTAACGACTTTGAAATTAAAGGGGTCTGATATGTTTTTAGATCGGGTAAAGTGGGCTGTCCGTTGTTGTTGACTAGAACTTTGACGGCTACTTTTCGGGCGTGGTTAGCTGCAGCCGCGGCCGCCGCTAGCATCCCGCTTTCCTGCATTTGCATTTGTTTTCTTTTAGTCTTGTACCGTCGATTTTGAAACCATATTTTGACTTGGGTTTCGGTGAGTTTGAGACTTACTGCTAAGTCAGCGCGTTCGGGCCCGGAGAGGTATCTTTGTTGACTGAACCGTCTTTCAAGCTCGTAAACCTGAGCGTGAGAAAAAGCAGCTCTCGATCGCTTCTTTCGTCCGCCATTTTGTGTGTATTCGTTCATGTGGTTATAGTTTGGTGAATGAAGGGTTCCAGTGTCGCTCGGAGGGGGTGTTGTACACTTTCGGGGTTCATAATGAAGGTTAAAAGGTTTATAGCTGATATCAGAATTAGGGGATGAGTTGCTGCGACGAATTGGGGATCCTGGGGTAGATGATCGGGAGTCATAGTCATCTGTAACAATAGTAAACACCTAAATTAGAAAATTAGACTTTAAAATGTATATAGTAAATTAAAATATAATCATTTATAAGATTTCTTAAATAAAAAAATAAAAAGGCCTCCTCTCATTTGCTGAGAGGATTATGGTTATAAGTCGGTTGCGCTGCTTCAATCCGATGCGTGTTGATCAACTTTACATACTCGTATTATCGAAATATTTTATTCCTCAGAAAAGAATGTTGCTAAGGATAGTAAATAAGAAATCCTGGTAAGAAAGACGTTTATTTACAGAATTACCTATTCTTATTTTTGAGAGAATTTATAGGAAAAGTATGTATATGAAAAAGAAAATATATGTTCAATTAATAGAGAAAATACTTTCTTTTTAAATTGCATATTGGTTATTAAAAAAAATATTGAAAGTTGTCTTTAGTTTTACGTGACGCTAAAAAAATTATCAGTCATGGGAAGAGGAATTTATGTCTCGTGGTTACTAACATCACCATTCTGCACTTGCAAATCAATCGTAGCACTATGGCGATATCAGAGATAGAATTTATGTCGATAACGATAATGTAATTTTCAAACTATTCGCATATTTCTTTAGTTGTATTTAAAAGGACTCCATTTGATTGGAACCTTACGCACGCCATCTGCGTATAAAGGAGTATTCACAATGCGTCGATTACACAAATTGTCTTCAGTCATTAGCCGTCACCGGTTTATCTTTTTGAATAGATTTAACAGTGTTTTTGCGTGCTGCGTCGAATCTTTTGTTAAAAGTTTTGGTACCAGCTTATTTTATAACACCGTGAAACTAACCTATCCGTAGGTTCGTTAAGATATTAATGATGTGACCTACGTAATAAATTAATAACTAAAATTGTACTACCTTACAATTTGTACAAATTAATACATTACATTGATTAACCTATGTTAATGTTTTATTTATGTATAAATCTACATTGCAGTCCAAAAGATTTTCAAAGAATGGACTAAATATTTAGAGGTATTCAATACTATTTAACCTATATAATATAGTTTTTCTTATTTCTGTTTGTTATAAGAACTTAATTCTATTCTAAAGTTTTATAGACGTGATGCGATTCTGCACATAATCTTTTACAAATCTACTAAAAGGGTTTTATAAAATTCCTATAAACTAACTTGAGTACTGTCTTGGTCTAGGACCCAATCTCTACTTGACCCCAGTAAACATTTTTGACTGTTATCAGTAAAAGTGGAGCAATCTTTCACTTCATACTATGGCCACATATTGAATTTAATTGCACCGATATTACAATATATCACCAGTAAATCAATCTTTCTCAATTGATCTTGGACGACATTGCCTAATGTAAACCCGTGCAGAGTATGTTTCGACAAGATCAAAGGTTAGGATGTAGCTGCAAATACCTTTGGTCTAATACCGCGTATTAATTTATTAATAGAGCCAAGCTTGGTCCTAAGCTTTAGACTAATATGCGATGAGTTGTTCATTATTGTATGGCTCTTACTTGCTGGTTTAAAAAAATTGATATAGCACTGTAGCTTAACTGCTGCGCAGCCTACAATGCTGCAACAGCGTTATCAACCAATAAATAATATACTTTTTATCAAAGGCATTATCATCGCCACGTATGGCATGCGGAATGGTGATCTAAGTTTTATACTTATAAAATTTGTAAGTTTTGTATATTTGTTCACAATTATGTCCAAAAAATTATATGCATAATATCTGTTATTTTACATTTCGTATGGCACATCATAAAAGTGTAGTAATATGGGTCGACTATCGGAAATGCCATTTGAGTTATTATCAGAAAGGTGCCGCTGCCTATCTCCTGTTTCAGTGTCCCTCTATCACCTTACGATACTCACGGGGCGATATGGCGTAGTGGATATTCCTACACTATTACTACAGAGTTCGATTGATGACGATGATAATTATTATCTAATAATGACGATATAATCTTAAAAGTATAGCTTTTTACTTACTGCCAAATAAAGCGGTATATACAAACGAAACATTTAGACTAGTTGAGGATAGTTTACTTTCATTGCAAATATGCTTAATCATATTTGCTTGCAATATGGACTAAATTTCTAGGTTGTGGGATACGCTTCGAAAGACTTTAACATTAGAAAATTAACCGAAGACTTAATGGCACACGATTCATCCGCCACGTGCCGATAGAACATAGTAATTACTAAATTGAATGCTCGAATAGTGCTTTCAAGTCACTTGTTGTAATGAGGGGCGATGCGTAATCGAAGTGGCCGAGCGATGTCGCGGCGCGGCACCGTCGCGTCGCGTCGGTGTGAATGCGCCATTACATTTGTATTGTTGCAAGCAATTTGAATTTGTAATGCCCTTCGATTGTTACGGCTTTTTTCACTTTGTCCTATTGCATAAGGTTTATTTTATTAGAAATCTATTCTGATATACATTTCTAATAAAATAAATAGCAATATTACAGTTAAATTATTCTAAAAATATATTTCTTGTTATTTAATAACACTTTACACATGTTAGAGAAACCTTTTAACACTTTCACTGTCCGGTTTTCAGACACAATAGTAAGACAATAGCAATGACCTATATATAGTGCACGGGACAGCGAAAGGGTTAATATCATTTTATTTTGACCAGAGAATCTGGAAAAGCTCGTTTGAACAACAAGTAATAAAATAAAAAATTGTACAACCGACTTCAATATAAACTATTAAGGATAACTCAAAAACTACTAGTCAGACCGTGATCAAATGGACTATATATTTATATGCATAAATTTATATGGGACCACATGAGAAGCACCAGCTTTCAAATAAAAAAGAATCATCAAAATCTGTTTACCTAGAAAAAAGTTATGAGGTAACACACATAAAAAATACAGTCGAATTGAGTACCTCCTCCTTTTTGAAGTCGGTTAAAAAATAAACGAAAATTGTTAGTTTTACGTTTTAGCCTACCTTTAAACCTAGCCCATAACCATGGATACAAGAAAGTTGCCTATGTCATCAATGTGTGGCGCTATCATGATGATAATATGATATTCATACAGGATAGAGCTTCGCTGTAACTGTATTAAGGCTGCGGTATTAATATCTCGCCTTTGACCGAGAAGGACTTCGATCTCACAAATTATTAATTAGCGTTAAAAAACAGTATAATAATCTACCTCAAGAACGAATTTCCGTCACGGCGGCATGTCTCAACGTAGAATAACCATCTCCGCAGGACAAAAGTGCACTCTCATTTTCACAGTCCGATAGGACGGCAATCCGGCAAGACCGAAGAGAAATCAGGAGCAGAAAAAACGGTTTTACGTGCTTTCCGAGGCAGGGGGGTAAACATTGCTAACACCCAGACTTCGAGTTGTTAAAAGTTTACTTTCCCGCCATATTTCAATTGTTTTTCTGTCCGACAAAATGAGTGAATCTAACGAAGAAATTTGATACATTCTGAAGTTTTATTACAAAAAGGGGAAAAATGCGACTCAGCAGAAACAAAATAGTGACATTTATGGAGCTAATGCAGTGTCAGTAAGAGTAGCACAAAGTTGGTTCAAGCGTTTTCAGTCCGGGAATTTTGGTGTCAAAGATGCAGCTCGCTCTGGTCACACTCATATAGATAAAGTAGATGCCATTTTTGAAAAAGTGGAGCAAAATTGGCAAATCAGTAGTTACAACATAGCCGAGGAATTGAGGATTGACTACAAAACAGTTTTGATCTATTTGAAGAAGTCTGTCTGTACAAAAAAGTTCGATATTTGGGTACCACACGAGCTCATTGAAAGAAACCTAATTAATCGTGTACTCATTTGCGATTCTCTATTGAAACATAATGAAATCGAATCATTTTTGAAAAGTTTGATGGTGATGATAAGTGGATCACGATACGACAAGAACGTCCGAAAAAGATCATGGTCAAAGGGTAGTCAAGCTCCACAGATTCTAGCGAAACCCGGATTAACACGCAATAAGATGATGCTGTGTGTATGGTGGGATTGGAAGGGCATCGTTTATTATGAGCATTTACCGCCGGGAAAAACCATCGATTGGGATATCTACTGCCAACAACTAATGAGACTCAAGCAAGAAATTGAGAAAAAGCGGCCGGAGTCGATCAACAGAAAAGGAGTGGTCTTTCATCATGATAACGCCAGACCACACACATCTTTGGCCACTTCGCTAAAATTGAGAGAGCTTGATTGGGAAGTGTTAATGCATCCACCATATAGTCCTGACCATACACCCTCAGATTTTCACTTGTTTCGGTCTCTTCAGAATCCTTTGGGTAGTGTTAGGTTAACATCAAGAGAGGACTGTCAAAACTACTTTTACGCATTTTTTTGATCAAAAATCCCTAGACTTCTACAGCAGCAGGATTATGTAATCGAACAAAATGGCACATATATATTATAATTAAATGTAATTGAACTTTGAAAAAAAAAATTGTCTTGAATTTGTATATAAAATACGAAGAAACTTTTCCCCCGACCTTATACCTATATATTAGTACTAACGAAATATATGAGTAATATGCTGCTTTCTTCCGATAGTATTTCGTGAGGTCCTTCCCCAATCGAGCCAGCCTATTCATGTATGACCCTACCACGTTTAAACTTAAACTGGCACCACATCTATTTATTTTTTATCCTTTAAAAACATTACCCCCACAGTCATATTTTATACCGTATTGTGGAGGAGTTTTACTTACATAAATAATTGCACATGGACAACATTCCAGATCCGAAACAATTATTTGTCGGCCGTACAAACACTTGTTCCAAGCGGGATTCGACCCGCGGCTCTGCAGCACTGCAACTAAACACTTAGCTACTGCACTACCTATCCATTAAATATTAAGTTACTGTGTATGATAAAAACTTCGAAACTCAAAACCATATTAAAGCAATCCTCACTTAAGGGCACTGAGTTATGAATTCTAAAGGTTACAAGTGGTAAATTTTTTTTTTTACAACCGACTTCAATATAAATATAATGAGAACATCATCAATGTAGTAGAAGTCAATTAAATACGCATTATTAAGGATATCTCAAAAACTATTGGTCAGATCTTGATAAAAATAAAAATAGGAACACATGAGAAGCACCAGATTTCAAATAAAAAAAGAATCATCAAAAACGGTTCACCTAGAAAAAAGTTCTGAGCTAACACACATAAAAAAAAATACAGCCGAATTGGGAACCTCCTCCTTTTTTTGAAGTCGGTTGAAAAACAACGATAGAATCTCTATATTCGATGTATATTATTTCTTTTAAATATGTTCACCTATTTCTCGGACGGCTGAACCATTTTTCTCTTCTGGGGTGGTCCCAATGGGGCCAAATTAATGCTTTAAATTAAACCGTTCCATATACTTAAAATCGAAGAAAAAGTCCCTTAGCCGCGCCGCCACAAACTTCGCGAAATTTGACAATTGCTGTTAAATTCCATACTCTACATTTTAGTTCGCATCTTTTCCGTGGAACTTCTTTACATTAAACCTGAGACTAATTATAATCTAGTTTTTTTTTAATTATAGTTTTTTACTATTTTATATATAAATGATGATTTATAAGTAAATATATGTTATTCAATATAAAAATCTAGTTTTTTTAATTGGAATATCAAGTTATATTGCCATTATTATCGCTATACCTAACTGTGCGTTCCTATAGAGTGTAACCGGGAATGCAGTAAGAAGTTTTACGAGTAATTTGAATCCCAACCGAAAGCAGTTTTATACCATCCTTGAGGTATATCCAATTTAATGAAAAAGTATCATAATTTTGTCGGGGCTTTAATTCTTCGATACACTAGGACTTAAAGCCCCAATTTCAGGAGCTATTAAGTGGAAATTATTGTATTCTTTTTAATTTGTGAAGTCGGTTGGAAAAGGAGGAGATACTCAATTCGACTGTATTTTTTTATGTATGTTACCTCAGAACTTTTTTCTAAGTAAACCGATTTTGATGGTTCTTTTTTTATTTGAAAGCTGGTGGTTCTCAGGTAGTCTCTTATAAATTTAAGATCTGACTAGTAGTTATTGAGTTATCCTTAATAATGTGTATTTAATTGACGTCGACTACGTTTACGTACGACTACTGTTGTAATTTTTTTTTAAATTTTACCACTTGTAACCTTTAGAATTCATAACTCAGTGCCCTTAAGTGAGGATTGCTTTAATATGGTAAGACGGTTGTACAACATTTTTAATTTTACCAGTTGTTCATTAAAATATTAACTTTTACACTAAAGAATATCAAAAGCTCAAAGTTAAAAAACTTCACCCCCTATTTTCCTACTTTTACGGGTGGAATTTTTTCTTCGATTTTAAGCATATGGGACGGCTTAATTTAAAACATTAATTTGGCCCCAATGGAACCACCCCAGAAGTATAAGCTATTAATAAAAGGCGAAAAACGGTTCAGCCGTCCGAGAAATACATAGGTGAACATATTTAAAAAAAATACACAGGTTCTGTCGTTGTTTTTTTAACTAGGTTACAAGAAACATACAGTCGAATGAAAAACTTCCTCCGTTTTTTAAAATATGATAAAAATAAATTTATATTTATAAATCTCAAGTAACTCCATTTACAATAAAGTTCAATAATTATGACGATCACTTCATTAGTACATTCTTAACACTAATACCAATTTGTCAGTAGTGTTATGGCTGATTTACACAGGGACAGTAACTGGCTCCAGATTTGAGGCAAGTCAGTGCTGACCCGCTACTGGCATAATGTAAATTGATTTGGCGTCAGTACAGCACTGTCTGCGCGACTACTGACTGCGTGTAAACGGTGCAAGTCAGTCCTCGGCGTCAGCACTGGCGCCTGTTACTGACCCCGTGTAAATCAGCCTTTAGTAACGTATGTCATTTGAACAATTACGTACTGGTTCAAGTGCAGCTTCATTTAGGACCGTCAGCTAAAAATATTAAAGACCTCTGAACTAGACTAAACGATATGTGGGATATGTAGATAATATGAGTTGAAGCTACATTGACTCGATTAAAAAAGCTCTATACAAAATAATCGGCGCACCATAATGATTTTTTATATTTACGTAAATACTACACATAGAATAAAACTAATTTTACGGATTTTATCGCGTTTAACTTTAACTTTTTCAATTCCCGACGTTTCAGACACTTACAGCACCCCATGGTCACGGGGGGGGGACTGAGGTGTTTGACGTCCTGATGTCACAGTTAACGAAGGCTACCTTAAATAATATAATTGAAAATTGAAGTTGAGTTGAAAGGTTAGTTCTCAGAGGTTACAACGCACCTGTAGCCCTCTTTATTCGAAGTTGGCTCCAGATGTGTACCGCAGAAACCACTTACCATCAGGTGGACTGTAAGTTCGTTTGTCAGTTATATAAAAAGGAATATATAAGGCATGCCTTATGCCCAACTATATACTGCCCACCATGGACCTCTCTTGTATTACTGGCTTGATCGTAATCTCTTAATCGTATTTTCGAATCGAAATCATAATTTTGTACAAGGTAGAGCCATGCTGCAGCTATATTAGTGGCATAATTGTAGCACGAATGGGTCGGCTCGACCGGGGAAGGACCACGCTATAGAATAGCAGCGTAACGCTATAGAATGTTTTATACCTTTTGCTGGAAACGAGGCATTCCATCTTTGTCCTTACGGGTGACGACACATCTGCATTTTGATTTGTAATCGAGGATAGATGTAGATGTCTATGGGCTACAGCAACCACTTACCATCAAGTGGACTGCGTGCTCGTTTGTCACCCTTAATCCTATAAAAAAATCGCTACGCTTGTCGTGCGGATTAGCAATCGTAGTAGGTAGAAGACGTTCCCATCGACAGTTTGCGTACTTTACGTAACGTCAACTATTGGAGGCCACAAAATCTTTCGGTCATTTACCTAAGCCTCTTACGTCACCCACGGGATAAGATTGAGTGTTGAATTCTTACACGCTGCCATCACATAGCGAATGAAAATCAACGGTGATAATTGATTAAAGAAATATTTTATGCACAAATATCAGTGTTACAGATATAGGTTAAAGTCGACGAATGCGGGTGGTTCGGACTGTGATTTGTGGTATTCTTTGGGGAGACTTGTGAAGGGCTGACGGATAAAAACCAGTGTTACATAAGTTGCCATATATGGATTAACGTTTTTAATATTGTATCTTTTAAAATTAACTTTAAATATGAATATACCTAATAAAACTAATAACATTTTAATCAGCCAGTAAAACACAACTTTTTATAGAGTTTTTATAAATGAGCACACAGTCCACATGCTGTTAAGTGGATGCTGTGGCCCATAGTCCATCCTCAATTAAGAATTAAAATGCAGATGTGTTGTCACCCCTGAGGACTAAATGGAATCCCGCGTTTCCAGTGAAAAGGTTGTCCGGTTCTATACACTCACTATACGAAACACAGCAGAATTAATCTGCTGTTTCACGCTGGTTTTCCATAAGAGCGTGGGTCTTTCCCGGTCGAAGCGACTCACTCGTGCTACAAACATAATATAGCTGCAACGAGGCTCAACCACTGTTGGACGTGGGCATGATGCATTATCACCAGTAGAGGGTTTACCACAGATCATAAAACAGTCGTCACGCTTGCCAAGCGTATTGACGATTGCAGTACCAGATGTCTTGAAGTACCCAAATGTATGCAGTTTTAGTAGTTTGGTAATTAGGTTAGAATGACATTTATTTTAGTGAAAGGATTTAATAAGGCATTTAAAATACACTATATACCTAGTAGATTTTTAGAAACAATTCAGATTGATACAAGTGTTAAAATTAAAAATTTGTACAACCGACTTCAATATAAATAAAATGAGAACATCATCAATATAGTCGAAGTCAATTAAATATTCATTGTTAAAGATAACTCAAAACTACTCGTCAGATTTTGATCAAATTTATATGGGACAACACCAGCTTTAAATAACTAGGTACTAAGCTTTAAAAAAAAAGAATCATCAGAATTGGTTTACCTATAAAAAGTTCTGAGGTAACACACATGAAAAATAGATACAGTCGAATTGAAATACCTCCTCCTTTTTTGAAGTCGGTTAAAAAGGAGTGAAAATTTGTAGGCGTCATCCCAAGATCTAATAAGATACATATAGGAAAAGCTGCGTGTATGCGTATTTGTATTTATAATAAAATATGTACCTCATGAAATAAAAAGGCTCTTTTTATTTCATGAGGTATGAAGGAATTTGAATAGCAGCTGTAAGTGTGCTTGCCACTAAGTTACGAGAGATAGAAAGATAAATGGATATAAATAATTATACTGTAAAATTGACATCTCAACATTTAATTTTTTTAACAAGTAACAAAACTTTTAATTGGCACTTTGCAAACATTTTATTTAAAAAAAATGTATTTAATATCTCTTATTTCATAACTGAATTTCATAAAAGTAAAAAATAGGTAAAATACCTGATAATTCTGTGACAGGAAAATTATTTTTTCTAGTCATATCCAAAGCTCCATCATCGCCGTAATCACGATACGCACTGCTGCAGTCATCATAATACTTCATATTGCTCTCCACAACCTCTTTCCTCTGATAATTATCCTCTTTCAAACTGGCGGGCTTTCCCAAAAAATTCACTTTAAATCCCGAATTCAAAGTTCTCGTAGTCACATTTCGTTTCGTTTTCCCTCGTTAAAATATCATTGATCGAAAACGGTGTTGTCAAATTCAAATTTGTCTTTTCGCACTCCGGTAACGAAAGTGTGTCTTTGTAATTCTTTATTTTGGGTTCCATATTTAAAATTTCGTACACATTCACTCGACGTGTTCCGACTCTGTCTCACCGCTAAGCGTTCACTGAACGAATAAACTTTGCCTGATGGATTGCCCGCTTTAATGCCTTAAGCTTTAGAGTGAGATAGGAATAAACTTCAGTAAGGTACAATATCTTGAGCGGAAAGGAGATGGCGCTATAAGGGGCGTTGGTTTTTTAAAAAGCGCGCGAAGTGCGCGTAGTGGGGATCGTTGAGTTTTTCTTGAAGATGTTTACGTGAAATGCGATTTGATCGCTTCGGCCCCAAGTGAAATTATAGCGTTGTTACGAATTGGTATTTTTATAATATTATAAAAATTTTTTTTCTATAACTCTTTATTTATAATAGGTTCTACTATCTATATGATTATTTATTTTGTTTTAACAATTTTTCTGTAAAATGATTTTTATTTGTTATAGTCTCTACTCTCTAAATTATGATTATTTATTTTGTCGTGACAACGTTTCTGTAAGATGTTTTTATTTCTTTTATTTTGTATTGTGGTGACACTCTACAAACTGAGCCGTTGATTGGGTATTTTATTTACCTATTATGTGTTAGTCTAAAAGATTTGACATTGCCCATCCAGTTTTCTAAAAAAATATTACGTTAATCAAAGATTTTTAACATACTCGTATATGAATTCATTATCTGACATACCATTATGCTTGAAGTATATAGGAAAATCAATGATTATGAAGTTAAATATTTTAAAAAAAAAACTGCGGTTAAAAACCCGCCTGGGAAGCAGGGCAGCTAAGGCAAATATCCTCTGGATGAGGCAATCTGTAGGTGATGTAGGTTTATGTTTAGCAGTGGACTTTTGATAGGCTAAATGAATGAATGAAAAATATGTATTAAATGAAACCAATTGGTCACTATCGATAGAATACACATCATCACCATATTTCAACCTGTCAAGAGTTCACTGTTAAACATAATCCAATGCACTTGCCGATACCACAGAAAACTTAATAATACTACAAGATACTAGTGCTAAGCCATCAGTCGAGAACTTCTCTCTTTAAACTATATTTGGTACCTACTAATTGTTAGGTTCATGGCCGGCTGGTTACCATTCACCTTACCATTATGGTAGTCGTATGTCTACGCCGCGAAATCCCCAGCATAACCTCGCTGCATGTCAATTGCTATCGAGCTATTTATTCTAAATAGCTCCTATTGCTTTAAACTTCGCACTACATACAGCAGTGGCGGACACCATTCCGTAGGTAGGTAGTATTTAGCTTTTTAGCTGAAAATCCAGCTCGCAATTCAAATAGTAAATACTACTAAATATTGGTATTAAAAAGTAAATAAGTGAATTAGAAGTTAGACAACTGCTAACCTGACGATGCCATTACCAAAAATCTACGTGCAACCAAACGTAAGTTTGTAGTTCAAATTCAGATTCGGGATTGAATCTCGCTCAGAGAAAGTATTTGTATGGCGTTCCAATAACTTTACTAGATCTTGATGTTGTTTGAAACAAAACGCATCCAGGATAACGTTGTTTTAAGAAATACGAAACAAGTTTATTAACCACTCAATTTGTAATGTAACAAATAATTTTATTGAGAGAAAACAAGAAAGTTGCACTTAAGAATTAATAGTAGTATTCCATTCTATTAACTCTTGCATTTTTATGTACCAATACCAATTCGTTACCACGTGTTTTGTAAGCCGCTGCACGTCCCGCGCATCGAACTTCCTGAGCGCCCGCTGTTAACACGCAGCTTTATCGGTAAGCACCTAGAAGTGTCTAGCCATCCCTTTCCCACTAACACATAACCTAGCTCGCTTGAGCCAATCTTTCTCTCACTCATTAGTTCCACATTTAAATAGACCAATCGGCTGTACGCGGCAATTGTGGTCGACCAATAAAAATATTTGTGAGTGGAAATGTCAACATAAATTATTTTCTCGGACACGGGTACAGATTATTATTTATAATTTAGTTCACAGATTCTTTGTAAGTTAGTTAGTTACTAGTATAGTTGCGAGAATTTTTTCAAATAGGCACTGTTTGTGTAAAAGAACGACTAAAAATTAATGAATTGAAGTAAATTTTTTTTACTTTTTGTTGGAGTTGTAAGCCTTTTGTAACAATTTTATTAAAAATTTTTTTTAAATTTATGAATAGGCGCATGAATGATGGAAAATATTATATTATAAGCTTGATTCTTAGAATTTTATTGGTACATGATTCAAGGTCGGTTCACTGTCAAGGTCGGTGCATGGTAAAAAAGCAAAATTTGAAATATTGAAAATTTTAATTATTATTAAAAGACAGTGCAGGTAGTAAATAAAGTAGTAATGAATGTTGTTCACAAACACTTATCTATGTGTTTTTGAGAGATATATCTAATAATGGGTTTATTATTGAAAGCGGATTACAAAAAGCTGATGCGTTTCATATTTCATTTAGATGATGTTCAATGAAGAGGGCGTATCGTATGCCATCAAGTGGATGAAGGATGACTACAGAGCTCGAAAATGAGAGAAGTGCTAAAAATAAATTATTACTGATATATAATTTTTAATATTAAATAGTAGAATAATAATGAATTGAACAAATCATTTAAAATTATTATTTTTTTTGTTGAGGAAAGAGCACACATTCCACCTGATGGTAAGTGGATGCTTTGGCCCATAGATATATCTACATCTATCCTCGATCCTCGAGGACTAAGATGGAATGCCTCGTTTCCAGTAAAAAGTGTCTCCTGGTTCTCCACTCATATGAAACACAGTAGCATTAAGCTGCTATTTTAGGCTGGTATTCTGTGAGAACGGGATCCTTTGAACCGCCTCATTCCGGCTACAACAATAATATAGTTACAGCATGGTTCTACGTATGTAGTCCTTAAGCCACTTTCATCATAAAATATGCCATGGTCGTGAAAGGTTTAGCCAAGCAGTGATAGACTCGCAGTTTTGCGCAAAGTGACTTGGGCAAAGCAATATATTGTTTGGAACAAACGTACCTCTTTGGGGAATCGTTTACCACCGGCGATTTTTACGGATCGATACGATTTAGGGACCTTCAAGAAAAGAGCTTACTCCTTTCTAAGAGGCCGGCAAAACATCTGCAATTCCCTGGTGTTGCAGTTGTTCATGGGTGGCGGTAGTCACTTTACCATCAGGTGAGCCGCATGCTCGTTTGCCCTCTTCTAGGTATAAAAACCTCATACCTACTTGAGAAAGGTGGGATAAGGGCTTAGCAGCATTAGTGGATTTAGTCGCGACAGAATTTAGGATGTATATCTATTACTATAATAAAACTCTATCACGACGTCTGTCTGAACACGCATCATGCAAAAACCTGTAAACCGATTTGGATGGGACTTTCACTGCCAGATAGTTGATACTATAAGGAGTAAGTTAGGCTACTTTTATTTTAGGGTTCAGCGCAAAAAAATTCCAGGCGGGTGAAGACGCGGGGAACTTCGCCCGCCTGGGTTTAAAATAATTGTGAAATGATTTTCTCTGCTTTTAATTGACACACCAGACAATGATCTATAACTTCTAACTTTTCTTAATATCCATCAAAACTTCTCGTCTTTATTTTTCCTTTTCTTTTATGTTTTAAACGTAAAGATTTTACTCCTCATTGCGTAATAAAACATAAATAAGTTGCGAAAACAAGCGTGCTCGAACCTCGAACGCCAAACCCCGACATATGAGTATCTAGTGTACCTACTGGAACATCGAGGTGAAAAAGGAATGCCCATTTGGTGCCTCCAGAAAAATATATAAATATTTTGTTTGGTCTTGTATTTATAGTGTTTGTTTTATGAAAATTTACTCCAGTATGTTGTTTTATGGCATGGCCTCGTTTCCAGAAAAAAGGGTCTCCGATTCTCTAAATTTACCATACGAAACACTTGAATGTTGGAATGTTGCATAAAATTCTCACAGAATACCAGCGTAAAATAGCAGCTTAATGCTGCTGTGTTTCGTATGGTGAGTGTAGAGAACCGGAGACCCTTTTTACTGGAAAAGAGGCGTTCTATCTTAGTCCTCACGGCTGACAACGCATCTGCATTTAAATTCGCAAACGAAGATAGATGTCTATGGGCCACAGCAACCAACTTACCATCAGGTGGACTCTGTGCTCGTTTGTCACCCTTATTCTATAAAAAAAAAATTAGTAAAAAAATGCCTAATTACCAAAAGAACTATTCTTTTTGTTTTATGAAATCCGTTATTTAATGCATTCTGTTAAACTCCTACCTCTGTGGTTATCATAAGTGGGTATCGGGAGAGTTAAGTGCCGTGTTTGCGGTCGACGCTCTGACCACAAACGGTTAGCCCATATCGATTCCAAATCTATAACGCGATTGTATCGGTAAATAATCGCTTAAATAATTTTTGAATTTTCTTTCAGTTTGTAGAGTTAAAATGAAACTGAATTTAGAATAAACAGCATATTTTTTAAACGTGGTAGAGAAACGCTGCAGATATATTATGGTTGTAGCACGAATGGGTCGACTCGACCGAGGAAGGACCACGCTCACACAGAATACGAGCATAAAATAGCAGCTTAATGTTGCTGTGTTTCGTATATACAGGGTTATTTTGCAATAACCGGCCAAATTTGCAGAGAAGGTTCAGAATAAGTAGATACCTAATATAGGCAAATGGTGAAGAAAAAAAATCAAAAAATCTCAAACATTCTGTCCTTTTATCTTTTAAATTTAAAATACGTTTTAATGCATTATTTTAACTGATTTTACTGCGCACTCACACATTCGTAAGGGTCGATCGGTGGGCAATAATGTTGTTGCCCATAAATCACATTCAATTTAAGATAATTTCAAATAAAAGTAGAAGCCTTATTTACTCGTATTTTCAAAAACCGCAATAACGGTATACCATTATTTATATATATGAAGTTAAGTTTAAAATTGGGCTACTCTTTGAAAAATAACCTTGTATATAACTATATAGTGTAGAGAAATGGAGACCCCTTTTTACTGACAACGAGGTATTCTATCTTAGTCCTCATGGGTGACAACGCATCTGAATTTTGATTTTTAACTAAGGATACATAGATTTGGATGTTTATGGGCCACAGAAACCACTTACTATCAGGTGGGCTGTGTGCTCGTTTGTCACCCTTATCTTATAAAAAATATCACTCTTACCTTCACTTTACTTACCTAGTTGAAGATTTTTTTCCTGACAGCCAACAGCTGACAGAATAACCACTTCGGATATATAATGAATGATTCACATGGAATAAATTTTTTGAATCCCTACATTTTTGGCACGAGCGATGTGAAGCACAAACGCTCCAGGAAGTCAGCAGTATGTAAACATGTTCAGGATCGTCCCAACCATTGTATTATCAGATTTAATAGACCACAAAATTATTGGCGAGGCTATTAAAACATCCTGATTTCAATAGAGAAGATGGTTGGGTGCTACCATCTGCTTGGAATCCCATAATAAATGAAATTAAATCCAAACCCAAACATACTACTGCAAGACTTCAAGATACTGTGAGCTCGTTCTGCGTAGATTGAACCAAAAATTAATATTTTAAACTTGGAGGTAGAATTCGTTAACTAGGTACATGTCATCAGGACGTCAAACACCTTAGTGGCCATGGGCGCTGTAAAGTGCCCGAAACGTCGGGAATTAAAAAAGTTAAAATTAAACACAATAGGTCGTCCACGGGATAATAGGTCCCACTCCTGCTGGGCACAGGCCTCATCGCATTTCTGGTTGGGTTTTAGGCCAAAGAAGTATCCACCGCGCTGCCCCAATGCGTGTCGGTGGACTTCACATCATGTGTTCGAAAAAGTTTTTTGTTTCCCACACATTCAAATAAAAAATATATATTCGATATTTCCCCACGATATTTTGCTTCACCACCGAGCGCCTGGTATCTAAATCAGCACTTAAAATTACAATCAACAATTTCATTGGTGCCGGCGGGGATCGAACCCGAGTTGCTCGTGTACTGTGAAATTTACAGCGACCGCCTAGCCCCTGAGCTACTACTGCCATCTTTGGTTCCCTTTATAAATCTTTCGTCTTTTACTCTATATGTATTCTAAATCTATATGATTTCTATGGTGGTGTCTAGTAGATCACTACTAATCATGTGAATCCGGGTTCTAATCCCGGGTTGGAACAAAATCAGTTATTAAGTTTTTCTATCAAGAAGAAGAAGCAGCCCAGAGTAAGGAAGTTGTATGTATTACACCCCCGAGCCTCGGCCTGATTTGTCTCCGATAGACCGAATTGTCGTCTCATCGGCCTATGAGAATGATGGAATAGAGAGTGCACCTGTACTTGCGCACATAATTCGGTTCTGCAAAATTTCCGTTGAGACTGGCCGTCGTGACCGAAATTGCGTCTAGAGAATACTCTACTATAACCTAAATATTTCTCCAACTCTGATATTTCTCCCTGATCTGATATCTGATATATTTGATATTTATACACCATTTTTTTAGGAGTATGGATGACAAATGAGCATACAGTTAAACTAATGTTATGTGAATTCTTTAGTCCATAGACATCTTTTTTTAAATAGGAATAATGGTAACAAACCTTGTTTTTGTGATCTGAGGTGCCAAACGAGCACACAGTCCACCTGATGGCAAGTGACTGCTGTGGTCTATAGACACATATATCCTATTTTTATTCTCGATTAGATACAAAATGTAGATGCCTTGTTACTTTTGAAGACTAAGACGGTAGGCCTCGTTACCAGTAAAAAACGATATAATATGTATCTCCGTGATCCTTCCCCGTTTGAGTCGACTTATTCCTGCTGTACTCAAATGCGCTTCAGCATGGCTCTACCACGTACCACCTTAACTGCCTTTGAGCCCGTCTGGATTGGTATCTCCTCGTCTCTCTTTGTGCTGCAAGGCAACACATAGGGCACACTGAAAGCTCTGTGGTCCTGGCCGCTCATAAATGTTTGAATGTCGAATGTTATATTTTTAAAACATAAGAAACTTTTATATTGATTTAAGTAATTTTTGGTGGAAAGTCGCGTGTCTATTGTTATTTTATCACAATTTGAAGTTCGTTATCCGTAGCAAAAATATAGTTAACGTGAAAATATTTTAGGGCGATGATATTTTATAATTTTAAAAATTCACTCTCTCAGCAAGAATGCACTGCTCGACTATAAAATGCTTTTGGGAGGGAAGCACCTCATTTGAGCACCGTAGGGCGTTGGTACGCAAAATGAAACCGTGGCCGAGTTTCTCTCCATGATGAAGTTCGTGAAGGTCGACACTCAATTGCGTAAACTGAGGAAAATATGGCTAAAATTCTGTGTATGACATTGTGATAGGAGATGATACATGGATATATTGTTACATTCCGGAAAGAAAGAAATAGTTTTCTGTATGGGTGTTCGAAGACGACCAAGAAGTCGCATTCTAATGCACCATGGCAATGCTTACATAAGAGGCCATGATAGCTTTCAACAAGCACGTGAAAAATATGCCGTCAGTCCAATGGTTCATTTGTTTTCAAAAATGGTTTGAAAGAATGAAAAAGTATTAAAAATGTAATCTTATATAATCTCTATCAACGCACAGCCTAAACTACTGAACGGATTTCGCTGATATTTGGCATACAGACAGTTGTAATGACGTAGGCATCCGCTAAGAAAGGGTTTTTGAAATTCAACCCCTAAGGGGGTGAAAAAGGGGTTGAAAGTTTGTATGGGGAAACAAGATTAGTTAAACTATTTTATTCGAAACTGCACAGGAGTACTCCTATCAATAAATAAGTAAACAAGTGTTTCAGGCTCTTTCAGAATTCAACCCCTAAAAGGTGGAAAAGGGGTGACAAATTCTGAAAATCAACATGAGTATTGTTTTTATGGTTTATCGGGTCGCTGATTACGAAAACAACAACTATTTCAAAATCCAGCGTAGCAGACGGGAAATACCCACCATCATCCCCTGTGGGGGGGTGCGATGTTGTTGAAATGTCAATATGGGTGTCGTTTTATGGTTTTTTGGGACGTTAATTACGAAAATGGCATCGATTATGGTTTGAAACCAACATGGATGGAAGGATGGATGAATGTATGTTTGTATGTAAAAATCATCATGGGTTGGGTGACTTGGGTATAATTTTTAAGGTTTTTGGGTCGTAAATAACGTAAATGATATTGATAAATATTTTAAACTTAATTTATTAGAATATAACAGAATATACCTTTATTGCACAAAAACATAAAACAAAATAGACAAGATTTGTACAAAAAATCTGCACAAAATTACATCTGAACAAAAAAATACTAATTTAAAAATTAAAAAAAATCAATGAAAATAAAAAACCAAACCAAATATATTTTTTTACAAATTAATAAAATGGCAAAACTTGTTATTGAACTTCAAGTTCCAATCCCTACCAATAGATGGCGTTGGTATCGTTTTAGAACGCGGTAACGTTGTGTTTGTTTCGAATTAATATAAAGTAAATGGTGAATTAGCGCTTCTACCTGCACAACATACGGTACCTATTCACTGTTAACGGATATTTGACTAGACTTCGACTTGTTTGCTTGCTTGCTTACCACTTACCTCTATAATCTATATATACAAGTACGCTGGACTGGCTATACCATACAAAATGCTTCTGCCGATTCTGAAGTGCCCTCATTTTCCGTACCGAGAACTAACATTGACATAATATGCCAAAGTCTGTTGTGTAATTGTGTTATTTAAATGGTATCTCTGTATTTCGAACTTATAAACTAAAAAATGAAAGAGTTTTATGTGGTTTGATTTTAGTTACATAATAAGAATTATTTTTAGTAATGGTGAGAGTGTGCGTAATATATAAAACCCGTTACCAAAAGGAAAGTTGGATAACATTCCACAAGTAAGTTAATTTACAGCTAATATTAAACAAATTAAAACCATTCGATAATATAGGTACTTAAAAATTTGTTACTAATCTTAATATCGTAATTACCAACATGTTTGGCTTTATATTACTGATTTTTGATAAACAATAAAATTCAATAGGGTTGTCGAGTTCCTTGTCTATAATACTTATCGATGTTTTTTCTACCCATATCTGTTAACAACCAAAGTCGCCGACAACAAATAATAATAAATTTTTATTAATTAACATGTTTCCAACTGAACCTAGACTAAAATTATGGCTAAAAAGCATAAAAATTGTGAATTGGCGTCCGAAATAAAATGATTATCTTTGTTCTAAACAATTCAGAGATGACTGTTTTAAACAATTCAGATTCAGAGAATCTTTGTTCTAAACAATTCAGAGATGACTGTTTTAAGACATGAGAAACGCATCACTTTGAAAAAGTGATGCGTTTCTCATGTCCACATATACCCACAATATTTTCTGGTAGTACCAGTACCAGTAAGTATAAAAGTATTAGATTATTATTTCGAATGTTTTTCATTAGTTATTTCTTCTCTCCTTATTTTCCCCCAGGCTCAAGGGCCATAGTCAAGTGTAGAAAGGTCGCCTGATGATGACTTTGTGTTTACAAGATGTAAATTTGTTAAATTTGTTTAAATATGACCAATTTATTATATCAAGGGTATAAATTTATAATAGGACTGCAAAATTATTAATGTCCTTAGTCAGCTTGCGTGAGTTAAGACGAGAAATAGCTCCTCCCTACATGGGAACCCGCCTTGTCGTGGCAGGGGGGGGGGGGGGGTTAGTAACCGTGGCTTAGTAACCCATGGTAAACGTAGGGCGACTCACATGGCTGGCCCGAAGTGAAGGGCTGGCCCAAGGTAGCCACTCTGAGTGGGTTGCCAAACTGCGAAGCCACAAGTGCATAGAGCAATTCAGTCACGGTATGAGAAAAACATTACACTGCGTTTATGGAAAAACAAGGTCCATTCCGCTATGGAATATGACCCTGATATTGCTTATAGAACTGACAGCAGTGTAGCCTTGGGTTCTATGACATACAAGTGTCATTGGTGCAATGCCCTGAAATGGAAGGATGAGACACCTGGTATGTGTTGCAGCGCTGGAAAAGTGCAACTTGATCGGTTGAAACAACTGCCTGATCATGACTATTTTATGGGTAATATTCGTAAATATAATGCCTGTTTCCAGATGACTTCCTTTGGTGGTAAACAGGTAACAGCAGATGGTTTTTCACCGACTCTTAAAGTACAAGGCCTGGTAATATACTTCCAATTAAATGGTAGCATTTAATTGGAAGTATATGTATTACCAGATGCCGAACATGACGCTTAGTACCTTCAAATATTAGGTCCTTATGAAATTCGCGTTTTGTACGGGAGGAATATAAAGTCAATTTTTTTTTGTAAAATATATTTAATTAATCAAAGTATGCACCGTTGTTATCTATGCACTTTTGCCATTTCATAGCTAGTTCATTGATCCCTTTACTAAAAAAACCATGGGGGCGAGAATCAATAAACTCTTTGAAGGCGGTTTGGACTGCCGCATCAGAGTTGAATTTTTTTCCTTGTAAGAAGTTGTCCAAATTCCGGAAAAAATGGTAATCTGTTGGAGCAAGGTCCGGGGAGTACGGTGAATGTCGCAGACATTCCAATTGTAGCTCATCTAACTTAGTGGTTGTTTGTTGTGCAGTGTGTGGTCTTGCGTTGTCGTGAAGCAGCAGTGGCCTAGAGCGATTGACCAATCTCGGTTGTTTAGCAGCTAGTTCTTCCTTCTTGGTTTGCAGTTGCTGACAATAGATATCTGCCGTAATCGTTTGGCCAGATTTTAGAAAGCTGTAGTGAACGACACCGGCGCTAGTCCACCAAACACTCACAAGTAACTTTTTCTGAGTCATTTTTCGTTTATGGCAGGATTTGGCTGGGTCTCCAGGGTTCAGCCATTGCGACGAGCGCTTCCGATTATCGTACAGTATCCACTTTTCATCACAAGTAATGATTCGATTTAAAATCTCTTCATTATTGTGTCGATTGAGCAAAGTAACACAGCAGTCGATGCGTGTTTGCAAGTTCGATTCACTCAATTCATGAGGTACCCATCGTTCAAGTTTTTTACTTTCCCGATTCACTTCAAGTGGATTAGTACAGTTTTATAACTTACCCCGAAGCCTGCAGCTATCTCTGAAGTGCATTGTGATGGATCCGCTTCCACAATAGCCTTTAATTCTTCATTTTCCACTTTGGTTTCCGGTCGTCCACGGGGAAATTTCTGAAGGTCGAAATTTCCAGAACGAAAACGGTGAAACCAAAAACGTACCGTGCTTTCTTTTGCGACACCAGCGCCGTACACATCATTATTCCTTCGAGCTGTTTCTGCAGCATTGGTGCCACGGTAGAACTCGTACTCGTAAATATACCGATATTTCACGTTTTCCATTGTGCGGTAATAAGCGACGCCAAAGAATAAAATAATGAGGAAAAAACAAATGAATGATTGTTTTCAAAACTTAAATGTACCAGCTAAATGAATTTATAAATTTGAATTTGGAATTCTTAACCAAAGAGGAGATATTTCAGATCAAAGTGGTTAGTACGACAAAACGCTAATTTCATACCTAATATATTTTGTAGGTGAAGATGATCGAGAAGCAAAGATTCGATGTTCTAAAAGCCAAATTTAATCAAATAATTGCAGAATATGCTCTATTAAGTGAACCCGTATATAAAAGATCTGAAAAGTGTCATTGATAGCTTTATCTCTCCTTCAGAGTCATACAAAGTTGTCATACATGCTGATAAAAAACCACCAGAAGAACATCGAGTTAGATACAATGCACCAACTACAAATGAAGTGGCTTTAGTGTTAGTGGATCAACAATTTGATCGAAGGGACATCATCCTCGAGAGCCGAAGTAATTCACTTCAGCGTATTAGTGAGATACATCGAGCATATGATGCGCTACAGTATCCATTGATGTTTTGCTGGGGGGATGATGGGTATTCAATCAACATACCACAACGTGATCCCACAACTAAGTTGCCGCTTAATAAAATTGTCTCTTCTGAAAGTTTCTATTCGTAAAGAATAATGATTAAAGAAAGAGAAAATAACTATTTAGTCAACTATCGTGCCCTTTTTAGTCAATATTTGGTGGATGAATACGCCAAAATAGAAACAGAGATTATTATCCACTTCAGGAAACACAGTAAGGATTAATTGCAGCAAAACCAAATTGAAGAAGTATATAAAAGTTAATAAATACATAAGGAAAGTACAAAAATTAATAAAAAATAAGATTAATACCAAAAATTATGTTAATTTATGTAAAGAAAAGCAAGCATTGATATATGAACTTAAGTTGTATTCAATTGAGGTGGATAACATAAAAAAATGTTATGAGACTGACGTAGAGTGCCTTAAATCAGAAATGTTATCACTTACTAACTCCCTTCAAACTGTGTCCAATAAATATAAATCAGCCCAAAACGAAATAAAAGAACACATACTGGCTATGGATAATCTGGTAAAGGCATGTAAATATAATGAGGAGCGTTTTGACTCCTTAGTTAAACATCAATGTGAGTGTCAGCGTTCAATACCAGCTTCTTCAGAGTCGGTGTGTGCTGAAATATTATACCACCACCAAAACTCTATGACAGTGCCATAGCAGAGGAGCTTAAAATAAAAATGACTCAAATATTAACAAAATAATATAATTGTGTATAGCGATGACATGGGAAAAAATCTAGGCATAACTTTAAATAACTCTTTAAAGGGACAAAAAATTACAAATTGCTGCATGCCTGGAGCATCTTTTAGTGACATCCTAAATAAAATTATAGTTACTAAATTTTGTCCAAATAGTACAATAATAATTTTTGTTGGTAGAAGAGGCAGTGTAAACAACAAACAGTTATTAAGATATATTGAACAACTTAATAACTTAAATGTACACAAAATTGTCTTGTTCACACTGCCTTACATACAGGGATTGCCACAGGAAAATAATCTAAGACATAATTTAAATATACAAATGAATAATTTAATATGTAACAATAATTTAAATTTGACATGTAATTGTGATAATAATGACAAATTTCATTTAATTGACATAAATAATTTAATAAAAAAGTTTTGGACAAAAGATAGGTATTACCTATCCAAATATAATTTAAGACTGGTAGCAAATTTGCTATCTTATTATTTACTTTTAACTCAACCAAGTTTTGGCTACCAAGACTGCTTTTATTGAGCATGATAATCATTTGACATTTAATTTGGAATCAGTTCCAACTAATTTAAATTAGTAAATGCGACAATAGAGGCAATCTCTAGCAATAATAAGAGTTTCATTAATTTTGAATGCAGCCCACAAATAAGTAATAAAAATTGTTTACACCTGGTGCATCAAAATATACAAGGCATGATGGGCAAAGAATTGGAAGTTGAATTGTTTTAAATAGTAACAACATACATATCCTTTGTATTACTGAACATTGGCTAAAAGATTATAATTTCATGTTTAATTTCAGAAATCACCAGGTGGTCAGTTCCTTCAATAGAGAAAAAAGTTTACGTGGTGGCTCCTTAATATTAGCAGATAAATCATTATTATATAAAGAACGTAAGGATATTGTGAGCCTCTCTGTTGAGCGAACTGTAGAAATGGCTTGTGTCGAGCTCGAGCACCTCATTGTTGTAAGTGTTTACAGACCCCCATGTGCTACTTATGACTATTTTGAAAGAATTGTGGAAGAAGTTTTGCTCAAACTTAGTAAACAGAACAAGTCTGTTGTAATATGTGGAGACTTTAACATCAATCTCCTTGAAACTTCTTCCATTAGTATTAAGTTTAGCTCATTGTTTAAATCGTATAATCTTGTTAATTTATTCTTAGAACCAACACGTATTGCTGGGCCTAGTGCAACCTGTATAGATAATATTTTTACAGATATTAAGCCCTTGCATAAATCAATTATTCAAAATTTAAGTTCAGATCACTGTGGACAGTTGGTATCATTGCCTTACATACACAAAAAACAGAAAAATAAGGAAGTTGTGTTTGTTCCAATAAATGACCATCGCTTGGAGAGGTTTAGAAGTAATATAATAAAAGACTTCCATCACTTTCATTTAAAAATAGTGCTAATTATTTGTATAGTATGTTATTTAAAATTATAACTTGTGAATTTAGTAGAATATTTACTTCTAAAACTTTCTCTTTTAACAGTCGCAAATCATTTAATGAATGGGCGACAGTAGGAATTATAAAAGTAGGCGAAAGTTATATGAGCTTTATAATGAAAGATCATATAATACTAGTGTTATATTTAGAGATTATGTAAAACATATTCTAAAATATTTAAAAAGTATGCTACACAGCTAAGGCTTTACATTTAAGTAACAAAATTAAAACTGCATCCAACAAAATTAAAATGACCTGGAGAATAATAAATAGTGAAACGGGCAAGGTCAAACCGCGCAACTCGGATTTTCAATTGAATATTAACAACAGTTTAACTCGATCTGATCAAGAAGTTGCTATGGCTTTTGAGAAACATTTTACTGATGTTCCTTTTGACAACGAAATCATTAAATTCTTCTCCTACTGTCGCCGAATCATTGCTTAAACAAAATGTAAAGGCTTGTTCAAATACTTTTAAATTCCATAGAGTATTGCCAAAAGATATCGTTAAATATTTTAAAACAATTGATGTTAAGAAAACGGCAGACTTATGGGGGATTTCCGTTAAAGTTATTTTATCTATAATAGATATAATAGCACCTTATCTAGCCACTATATTTAATACAAGCGTCGAATCTGGTGTGTTTCTGATTTAATGAAACATAGTAAAGTCATACCTTTATTTAAATCTGGTAGTACATTAGACCCCGCCAACTTTAGACCGATTTCTGTACTACCAACATTTAGTAAAATTTTTGAAAAAATAATTTTAGATCAGATCTTAAGTTTCTTTAATATTAATAAATTGCTACATAAAAATCAATTCGGTTTTACAAAGGGTCGCTCGACAACTGACGCTGGAGTTGAGCTTATTAAACATATTTTTTGTGCATGGGAGAATTCAGAGGATGCTTTGGGTATATTTTGTGACCTTTCCAAGGCCTTCGACTGTGTTCACCATGAGACATTAATCAGGAAGCTACAGTACTATGGTGTCAAGAACACAGCGCTTAAACTTATTATTTCATATTTAAGTAATAGAATGCAGAAAGTTATTATCAATGGTAAAAGTTCTTCCGGATCACCTGTACTAATGGGTGTCCCTCAGGGCTCGATTCTCGGCCCATTCCTATTTCTGGTATATATTTATGACTTACCTTCCTTGTAGGGATAATCATGATATAGTATTATTTGCTGATGATACTTCCTTGATTTTTAAACTTAAACGTCAATCATTTAAATGTGACGAAGTGAATAATGCTATATCAAAATTAGTGCATTGGTTTAACGTTAATAATCTACATTTAAACGGAAATAAAACTAAATGTATTAAATTTACAACAACGAATGTTAAAAATCTGGGTACCAATGTGTTTTTAAATGGGAAGAACTGAGCCCTGTTGAATCCACTGTTTTCTTGGCATCACTCTCGACGCAAAGCTTCAGTGGGGCCCCATATATCAAACTAGCAAGCAGACTAAGTTCTGCAGCCTATGCTGTAAAAAGATTAGAGGTCTCACTAGTGTCGAGACAGCTAGATTAGTTTATTTCAGTTATTTCCATAGCATAATGTCTTATGGGATTTTGCTATGGGAAATGCGGCTGATTCAGAAACTATTTTTGTTTTACAGAAGAGGGCCATTAGAGCTATTTACAACCTAAAACCGAGAGAGTCTCTTAGAGATAAATTTAAAGAAATAAATATATTAACTTTGGCCTCTCAGTATATTTACGAAAATTTAATGTATGTTCACAAAAACAAAGGTAGTTTTAGTAAAAAAAGTGATATACATTCTGTAAACACTAGGAACAAACACAAGCTAGTGATACCAGTTTCTCGACTCCATAGAGTCAGTAATTCATTCTTGGGGCAATGTATACGCTATTACAACAAGGTCCCGGAAAGTGTACAGGCTCTCTCTATTACCAAGTTTAAATGTTTTGTTAAGCTGAAACTGTATAAAAAGGGTTATTATAGTATAAATGAATATATGATTGATAATAACCCCTGGGAATGAGGTGGTCGCTACCAAGCAGTTTCTAAAATAAATTTTGTACTTGAATAGTTTGTACACCATTAATGTAAAACTTACTTTAAAAAAAAAAGTCCCGCTGGGTTTCTTGCTGGTTCTTCCCAGGACAGAGGTTTTTTTTTCGAACCAGTGGTAAAGTAAAAAAATGACTTTCAATAAGAATTACACATGTAATCTATATTGAATAAAAAATTATTCTATTCTATTCTATTCTATTAAATTATATCAAAAATAATCAAGCCAAATTACGTGCTGATGTTTATAATTGTGGCTTCTACCAGCAGACTTTTTTTTACACATGGGCGCGATATAACCGAACTCCACGCGGACGAAGTCGCGGGCAAAAGCTAGTGGAAAATATTTTGAAGAGCAGTATAAATATATTAGTTTACACTTAAATTGTTTTATTTGTGAGTTACGCAAAACTTTCAGTACCTACATCCCACGTATACCTACCTATTTATGTTGTTTTCCTTTTTATTTTTATTGTGTTCCGGGTTGAAAGGTATGTAGGGCTAGTAAAATAACGGGCTTTATGGCATTCCTCAGTGGTGACAAAGAATTTTTATAGTAGTAAGGGCGACACACGAGCACACAGTCCACCAGATGGTAATAATATCCTCCATACAGAATTTCGGTCACGGCGGCCACTCTCAACGAAGACTAGCCATCTGAGCAGGATAGGATTATAATGGCCTAGTGTAGGCATAAGCACAGTTGCATTCACTATTCCCTCACTCGCATAGTCCGATGGGACGGTAATCCTATACGACCGGGGAGAGATCAGGCGCAGGACCAACGGCTTAACGTGCTTTTCGAGACACGGGAGTGAAACATCGCCATCTTCCTGACTCCGGGCTGCAACTTTGAATTTCTTGACAGAAAAACTCAATAACTGATTTTGTATCGACTCGTATTCAAACCCGGGACCTCATGATCAGCAATCGCGTTTACACCACTAGAACAACGAGGCAGTTAAACCATCTTAGTCCTCAGAGGTGACAACGCATCTGTAACTTTCTTTGTTAAAAGTTATTTGCAGGTGTCCATAATCTGGGTGTACTGTAAGTTCGTTTGTCACTTCCATTTTTGAAAAGAAAATATTCTTTAATTACAGCCTATCATAAGCCTACTGCTAAACCATAGTTATGGAGGAGCCATAGTTGCCACGCTTGGTAGGCGGGCTGGCAACTGCAGTTTTTTTTATTATTTTGAAGTTGCTGCTCGTCATCACTTTTTTCCTTTCTTTTTTCTTAATAAAACGTTACCCCACACTATGATTTTCTCCTGTATCGTAGAGGTAGTTTACAAACATATATTTCACAGGGACAAACATCCAGACCCGGAACAATTATTTGTAGATCATACAAATACTTGTTCCTTGCGGGATTCGAACCCGCGGCTCCCAGAACTGCAACTCAGCGCTCGTGCCAAGCCCCTGCGCCACGGGCCGTCATCTTATTAATAATGTACATTTGATTTTCTAAAGTTGCCACGCTTTGCAGGCAACCGTAATTTTAATTATTTTGAGTTATTATCAGAAATATACTGCTGCCCATCTCCTGTTTTAGTTTCCCTCTGTCACCTCTTACGACATCCACAGGATGATACGGTGTAGTGGATTTATTACGAGTGTGTTTTTATTTTTTATTTTATAGGATAAGGGTGACAAACGAGCACACAGTCCACCTGATGGTAAGTGGTTGCTGTGACCCATAGACATCTACATCTATCCTCGATTACGAATCAAAATGCAGATGCGTTGTCCGTGAGGACTAAGATGGAATGCCTCGTTTCCAGTTAAAAGGGTCTCCGGTTCTCTACACTCACCATACGAAACACATCAGCGTTAAGCTGTTATTTTACGCTGGTATTCTGTGAGAGCGTGGTCCATCCCCGGTCGAGCCGACCCATTCGTGCTACAACTATACCAGTAATATAGCTGCAGCATGGCTCTACCACGTAATAATCTGAAATGTGCTTTCGTATTCTATGCGGGAGACCTATGTTCCCAGCCCGGTCGGTAGTGGCACTTTGTTTGGTTGTAATGATGATGATGATATTTTATTTTGGGTTAGGAATTAAGGAATTGCGCAATATTATGCATACAATAAACGTTTATAATATAGCGTTTTCATGTACATATACATTTCCTATATTAAAGAAAGATTACATCTCCCGATATGATCAGTTTTATTTTATATCTTTATGGTTATCATATGGTTATCATATCTCATTGCCTTATTTATTAAATAAGGCAATGAGATTTAATACAAATAAAAAAATAAAATCAGTTTAATTAAATTAGAAGTGATTGCAAGAAATTATTTTAGAAAATTATTGTTTTATTTCATCTTCAAATACGAGTACTTTACTAAGTTCACGCTGTTCAAAAAGTAGAGTAAAGTTACAGCCTATATACGTTTCACTTCTAGATACAGGCTTCTCCGTCTTCGAAATATTGTTTGAATTTTTCAGACATGTAGGTTTCCTCACGTTGTTTTCCTTCACTGCCGAGCACGTGGTAAATCAGCACTTTAAACTACAAACAACCCGGCGGGGATCTAACTTGAATTGTTCGCGTAGGTACTATGAAGTTTACAGCGAGCACTAAGGCCTGAACTACCACTGCTCTGGTAAGATATATATATATATATACATATATATATATATATATATATATATATATATATATGTATATATATATATATATATATATATATATATATATATACATATGGATATACTTATATAACTATTATATCATATTTAAGTTAGGCAAGATCGTCATTAATCGAAGTGTAATGACTCTCACATCAAAAATGATTTTGAGGCAGAGAAGAATTCGCCGCACTGCGCAATTCTTTCTTCTTTTCACCTAAACGTTACCTTCATATTCTGTGTCGTGGAGGCAGTTTATATACAAAAATTGCATAAGGACAAACATCCAGAACCGGAACAATTACTTGTAGGCCATACAAATATTTGCTTTGAACCCGCGGCCCTCAGTGCCGTAACTTCTTGCTAAGCCACTGCGCCACGATGCCGTCAATTGCGTTTTGGTGGACTTCAAAGTTCTCAAAATTGATGCTTTTATATCAGATTTCACAACAATATTTTCCTTTACTGGCACGTCGTTAATCCGTACTTAAAATAAGAATAACAAATTTCAATGGTGTTTACGGGTTTTGACCTCTGTTTGCCAGCGTATTACGAATTTTAAATTTTATTTTACACTAAAATATTTTCTTTTCATTTTATTTTATAAGAAAACTAATACTTCCATAAATTTGTTTTGTAGTTATTGACATTTCTGGAACGTTCAATGATTCTTAAATTAAAAGCGAATTAAGAAACTGATCACCAAACGACTTTTTAATCGAGTGATTTTCCGATCGTTTTAATAAATAATCAAAGCGTACACGAATTGTTTACAAACAGAACAAAAAGAGGCACTTAACATGAAAGAGCTTATAACTAAAGTGCCTCGAACGTTATAGAATAATGAATTATTTAGACACGATTTAAAACAGGAGCTGAATTTATTATGCGTGCGTCTGTTTTTAGTCCCTAAAATAATATGTTCTTCCGTGTTTTTATGAAGGTTCACTGATTTCTCGGAAATAGCTGAACCTACTTAAGCCTATTTAATAAAAAATTATTTAAATCTTTTTATTAAATAGGCAAAATTCGCAAGGTGTGGTCCCATATAAATTTAAGGGGAAAATTCCGTTCCTAAGGATGAAAAAATAGGGATGAATTTTTTTACGAAACTGTCGAGACGACATTATAGTTGTTACCTTGAACTTGTGATATTTCTTAGAACGATTAAAAAGGAGAAATAAATTAACGAACCAACTTCAAAATTAAAAAAAAATATTTCCACATACTAGCTTCTAAATTCAGGGTTTTAATTACTCGAACACACTATGTCTTAGCACGGACTTCAGAAGCTTTTACTTATGCGGAAATTATTATTTTTTAGTTTTAAAGTCTATTTGATCTTTTTATTAAAAGTTAAATTATTATTAATAGCGTGATAATCGAGCAAACTATTCACGTGACGATAACTGCACACGTATTGCCATCTCTTAATTGTAAGATGTAATGCCTCATAATGTGTAATTATACTTACTGGCTCTCCAATAAACCAAAACAGTGGGTGCGCTGTGTTATGTGGCAGAGATAAAAACTCTTTAAAAATAAATTTATTTAATACTTTTAAACTAACTTAAAATATAGTAGTTGATACAGAGAACTTGGGAATGGAATTATGTTGAGGGATCCAAAGATTTGGTTTAAATAGTGTAGGAAGCTAGGAGGTGGGGGTAAACATAAGGAACAACATTGTTCTTGGTGTTATGGTTAACTTATAAACTATAAACATTAGCATATAATATTACGATAGTGTGGCTTCTAAGAAGTAAACAATATGATTTATAAAATATACAGGTCTTATAACATAAAGTAAATAGTATCCTATGACATAACATTAGTTTGGCTTCTAAGAAAGTAATATAGTTAATAAACAATATAAAGTATACAGGACTTATAATATAAAGTAAATAGTATCTATGACATAACACCTTAGAACAAAGATTGAGCGGTTTTGCTCGATTTTTGAGTGTAGTCAACAACTTCGTCTTCGTCTTCTGATATACAGGATGTTATAGCAGTGGTGTTTAGTGATGATATGGGAATCTCGACGTGTTGTCGGCAACGAGAACAGTCAAAGCAATTATTAAAATTTGTATACAGTTACAATGTGGATTTGTAGGTATGTTATTCCATGGCAAGCGTTTGTAACATTTATAACAAAATATGTTAGCATAATGATGCCAGTAATATGCTATTAATATGGAAAATTTTGTTACATGTTTTCTAAGAATGTAGGTTTATCTTCAAGCAATTTTGTGTGACTTTTATTTGTTCTCTAACCGAGTTAAGAGAGTCGAGTTGAATGTTGTTGAGCTGGATTGGTGCAAGTTCTGGTTGTTGCAGCTTAATTTCATCTGGGACATAAATGTGTTCAATATCCACATAGATAAAAGGATGGCTGATGTTGATCGATTTTGTGTCCTCAGCTAGGAAGTGTAACAAACGCGGTGTACATTTACATCCTTGTTCTAGAGTGATTATACCTGCTCCAGAGATTTCGCCGTGAGTCGTTTTGCTTTCGCATTCTAAAGCATACGGAGTCTTGCGTTGAGTATGTAGATCCAGTTGTTGTTTCTAAGAGCTTGGAAAGTGTTGATGTGCAGAAAACGTAGTTACATCACAAACTTCAGGAACTCGTTGACTCGTCGTTGTTAAGATGACAACTTCTCATATGGGTCTAGTGTTGATCAAGATCCTTGCAGACTTTGGATTCCGTTGCAAAGTTTTGCATTTGTCCAGTGAGCTCATGATTACGTATTGCTGTCTAGTGGTACTCATGGCAGATATGTTTGTTCAGGAAGGATAGTAGAATATAAGGAAGAGTCAGGATGTAGAATAGGGATAGAATATAAATGGTATAATGTAAATTTTTCGTTATTTACTAAAGGGAATTCTAAGATATATATAATTTTATTGACATAAATATAGGAAGTGATAGATATTCAAGTATTTTGTGTAAATTAGGTAATGCTATTGGGGCAACTAAGTTTTTATTGAGCCTAGCGGGATTAGAAGACAGTAATTCTTTGAATAGCCGCATAGTGGATATTATAGAAGGGTGAATTACATTTGATTTAATAAAAAGTATGCTTGTAATGACATCATCGATATCCCGTTCTAAAGAAACTATAGCTTCTAGAATTTGAATTGAAACGGTGGATATTTCTTCAAGAATACTTAAATTAAATATAAGTTTGTTTGTTGAGGTAAAGTGTAATTTATTTTTCTAATATCTTTATTAATAACGTATTCATCATAAGAGATTTTATGTAATGTTTCATTAAAATTCGTGATCGTTGAAGAAATAATTTGTAATTATTGTTTTAAGATATCATTAGTAGATATTTGCTGTTTCTCTAACTGTTCAATACATTCGTTATAATGTTTGGCATCTTTGCGTTGGAACACCAATGAGCCATTTCAAAATTGAACCTAAGCCGTCTAGTATTTCACGTTTGGATCGCTTGTTGTCAGTGTAAATTAAGATCGTCGAGTCTAGAATCTATTCTGTCTATGTTTATTTTATAAATGAAGTAGTAGTTATAACGTTAGGTAAATTTGAATGTATGGTAATGAAAGATTGATAGTTATTTATAAGTCGTTTGATAGAGTTGCGAGCTAGGAATAAAGGTTCAAGATTACGATATACGATAAATTTCAGGAATTTTCAGATATTAATATTTCATCATTGTTTTCGAAATAGAGTCCAGAATTAGAAGGAATAAGTTTAGTGGGTATCCCCATTAACAAAAGTTGTGAAGTACCTGAAAATTAAAATAAACCTAGTTAATTGTTTTAACTTCTTTTAAATTTTGTTATATAATCATTCTTAGAAAATAGATAAACTTTGTATAAAATGATTAAAAAACAAATAGTAAAATTAATGTATGAGTTTTTATAAGATATAAAAGATTTTCAATTAAAGTAAGGGTTTTATTAGGGTGCCATTATTCGAGCCACCCTGAAATAGATTTAAAGTTAAATATTTATGAATAATTACGGTCTAGTCTTAGAATAAAATGTTATGATTATTGAATGAAGTCATGCAATGGTCTTAAGCGATTTGCATGCACTATTTTAGTTTTCAGATTTTTGTATAATATAATTTTCATTAAAACCTATTCCAACAATAACATGAGGCCCGTCCATAGGCTATTTAAGTTGTTTGGATTAGGGACTTTAAGCATAACTTTATCTCCTACGTTAAATTTGGCTATATTTTTAATATTGCTGTCGTATCGCTCTTTGCCTTTTCTTTCATTGAATCTACATTTGGCGGGCTATGTCCCGTGATACCTTGATTCTTTCGTTTAAATCTCGTAGGTAGTCATGAGTTGTGTAGTCGTCGTTTGCTTTTAAAGAATATAGAGAACGCTTTGTAACCAAAGAGTAATTCATGAGGTGTAAATTTTGTGGACAGATTAATTGATGTGTTATGGCACATAACGGCAAATGCACAATTTGATCCCAATTCGATTGATTACGTTTGTGGTACATTCGGATGTGATCGCGTAATGTTGCGTGGAATCGTTCTGATGAACCGTTAGTTTGAGGATGATATGCGGTTCTAACTGTGTGGTTGGATCCTAGTAATGTCATCAATTGTTTGATCACGCTATTTAGAAATTTGTACCTTTATCGGAATGGAAATGTTTAGGTACACTGTAATGTTGACAGAAAATTAAAAGAGATTTGACTACTGTAGTTGCTTGTTTGTCTTGAATGGGGTATACTTGAACAAAACGAGTTAAGTCATCTTGTAATGTGAGTATATATTTATTAAAGTCATTAGTTATGTCTGAATAAGAACTAAGTCCATAGTTACGCGTTCAAAGTTCAGTAAAAAAAATAAGTCATGGGAGCTTTATATGTTTTACGATGAATTTTGTTTCGTTGACATATTTGGCAATTATCTATATAATTTTAATAGTTTCTGTCATGCCTTGCCAGAAATATTCAGATCGTATTTTGTGTGTTGTTTCGATAATGCCACGATGTCCTGATAGGGATCATCATGAAAGGGTTTCAGGATTAATGATATCTCTTCTGGAGCTGGAGTTTTAACTTTATTTTCACATATGGTGATTTTGCATTCGTAAATGTCTGCTAAATAAGCTGTGATGTGTAATTGTTCCTTCCTTTAAATTTACAAGTGGGGTCGTTTTTAGATTTGGAATGTAAGTGATTTTAATTTATGGTTGTGTAGGCAAGCGAGTAATTTATTTATTTTTATTTATTTTATTTTATTTTCAAGGAAACATACATCATTTTAGTCTAATACATAACACATATTAATCTTACATTTAACAATAAAGTTCCACAGTTAAGTAACTCATCGACAACAAGCGAACATCATGACATACTTTGGTGTAAACTAAAGTTAAGTTAAAGTAAAATGTAATATTAAAGTGAAATATTAATTTTAACTATTACCCATTACAGTTTCAATTTCCTTTTTAAACTGTCCATATGACAGAGAAAATACATCAACGTGTGAAAAGATGTTATTATAAGATTTACATGCACGAGTTATAAAATTGTTCTTGCCATATTTAGTGCGCATAGACGAAGTACAAAATAAAATTTTCTTTCTAGCCCTTATCCTTTGGCATCTGAAATTTATTTCACTTAGAAGTGGTATGGAGTCGACCCTATTATGAATGATTTTATATAAAAACATCTGATCCCTGACAGTACGGCGAGATTTTAGGTCAGAGGCTAATCTACACAAAATAGAGGCATCACCGGCTGACCTAAATTGGATATGCTTTAGAAATTTATTGTGAATTTTTTCAATTGACTCTATATAAATATTATATTGAGGATTCCAAACTGTTGAGCAATATTCTAATATTGAGCGGACCAATGAGTTATACAAAATAATTGGAGTTGAGGGTTTTTTAAAGTCTTTAGTTATTCGTAGACAAATCCTAGCATCTTATAGGACTTGTTAACTATTTTATCAATATGAGATTTAAATATTAATTTTTGATCGAAATACACGCCCAGGTCCCGCAACTCGGTTACTCGACATATCGACTCATTATTTATTTTATAATCAAATTCTATAGGTTTGTTTTTCCTGCTGAATGTTATAACATTACATTTTTAATGTTTAAGAACAAATAATTCGATCCTTGGGTTCTGAAAGCTAAGAACAAATATTTTAAAATAGCTTTCAGAATCCCAAGGATCGAAAATGAATAGTCTCGAACAGCCAAATATAATATTTTGTTTCTTATCCGAAACTAATAAATCGGTTTCGTAAAGTGTTTTGGTTTATTTAAATATGGTTCCACTTGAGAGCAAGTGGAAATTCTTAGTTGAAAAGGGTATTTTATCGGAAAGTTGACAAGAGATTGGGATAAGAATGTTTTGTGACGTTCGTTTAAGAGGCAGTCTGGTGATATGTGGAGATATGGAGTATTAAATAGTCGATTTCTAAGTAGTGTTGAAAGTTTAGTTGTAAATAGTCTTCTGAAGTGTTTGAGTCAAGATGTGTGTTTTGTCGCTATTTGTTGGATTATATATGTTCGTGTGGAGAATTGGAGGGCGTGAGAGAACGTCTGCATTAGTATTGTTTTACCTGCCTTATATACTATATCGTATTCGTACTCTTCGAGTTTAAGTCGCCAACGAACTAACAGACTACAGGGTCTTTTATCGAGAAAAGCCATGTGAGCGGTTTGTGGTCAGTTACAATTTTAAATTTCCTACCAAACAAATAGGGTCTAAAATGTTTGACGGCCCAAACGATAGCTAATAACTCTTTTCGATAGTGGAATAGTTGGCTTCAGCTTTATTGAGTGTTCGAGATGCATATGCTATAGGCAAGTCCTTGCCTATTTCGCCTGCGATAGCACAGCACCTAAGGCGTTTATCGAAGCGTCTGTGGTTAGTGTTCCTTTGTGAGGTTAGGATATTGTAAGATTGGAGGGTTAGTAAGAAGAAGTTTACATTAATTGAATCCTTTTAGAAGGCTAGTTAAAGGTTTAGTGAGTTTACTGAAGATAAACCGACGGTAGTAATCCTGTAAGACCTAGAAATGCTTTTATATCTTTACAAGATTTAGGAATAGGGAATTCTTGAACTGCCCGTATTTTATCAGGGTTCGGCTTAATGCCTTTGTTGCAAATAATGGCCAAGATAAGCAACTTCGCGTCTAAGAAATTCACATTTGTCTGGTTGGATTTTTAGTTCATATTTTCTAAGTCTAGAAAACTTCTTCAAGTTTTTGTTCATGTTCTTGAAGGCTAGATGCAAATACCACTATGTTTTCGAGGTAAACGAAACATCTTTCACCTTGTAAGCCACACAAAACTGAGTCCATTACACGCTGAAACGTCGCTGATGCGTTTTTTAGGCCAAATGGCATTCTTTTATATTCGTAATGACTGTATGAAGCGCTAAAAGCTGTTTTAGGAATATCTTTTGATCTACTTCTAACTGATGAAAACCTGAGGCAAAATCAATGTGGTAAAATATTGAGAATGACCTAATTTGTCTAGAATGTCTGTGATGTTGGGAAGAGGATAACTGTCTCCTACTGTGACTTCATTTAACTTGCGGTAATCAATAACTAATCGCCATTTCTGTTTCCCAGGTGCGTCTAGTTTTTAGGAACAACAGATGGGGCTACTCCAAGGAGATGAGCTAGGTCTGATAATGTCTTGGTCTAACATTTTTGGACTTGTGATTTTACTTCTTGTTTGTGTACTTGAGGCAAGCGATAGGTTTTGTGTGAATTGGAATGTCAATAGTGGTAGGTATTTGATGTTTTGTATGATTGCTAAATGTAAGTGAGTCGCCTTCGATGAAAAATATATCAGGATATTTGGAAACAATTTTATCTAATGAGTTCGACTCTTCTTTGTTAAAATTTCCGCGTCTAATAAGGGTGAGTACTTGGTTTGTCTATCGGTGTCGGATGTGTGGTTAAGAATGTTAATTAAGTGGTTATGAATGTTGTTTGTGTGTTGATTTGGTTGGTAAGGAGAACCTAGATGTTTGGAATGCTAATTACTTTGTCGGATTTGTTTGTATTTACAAGTGATAATAAATGAGTTGTTTTGACTTCGACTAATGCATTGGGAATAACAATACCGTTATCTATTATTTGTTTTCGACTATTGCTGTCCCGGAATTTATATTGATGTACACATAATTACACTCTCAGAGCGGCTAGAAAGGAATTGGTTATTAGAGTTGATTATATTTTGAAGATTTTCGTTCAAATAATGTAATTTGTAGGATCTTTCACGTATTCTCATAGTTTTGGATTGAATGTAAATGTTTCAATTATTCTTTATCATAAAATCGTTACCTAGTATACCGTCTGCTTTAATGTTAAGGAGGCGACATGGAAACGATATTTAGGTAAATAATCTAGAGATATGTCGGTGGTGCTTGAGGTTATAATTTAATTTTACAGTAATAATAGAGTAAGTGGAGTAGTAGAAGGAATAATAAACTTTGGAAAACCAAGGGTTTGGGCTGGCTACCCTGTTCGTAGGTTTCCGTTTGAGAACTTGTGAGTTGTGAGTTTAAGAATTTGTGAGTACTGAGTGATGTGTAGTAACTAAGTCGCTAGTTTGTGTAGACGCATATTTCAATTGTGTCTGACATAAGCGGTGATTGGAAGGTACATTGTTTGTTTGTGTAGTGTGATCTCGATGGTTTGGCGGTTGAGGACGCCTTCGAGAAATAAGTTCGATTTGCTAGAATTTATATTTGTAGTTTCTCCATATCCTGAGTCGGGATCGGTGAGCAGGATACTGAAGCGATTTCAACGAGTTGCTCGTCTCGTTGGTCGCTTAGTAGTTTAAATGGTTAACTGGGATGGGAGGCGCAGGATTTGCGCGTTGAGCTTGATTATTTCTTAAATTGTTATTGTAAGTTCTTTTACGGCATTCTGTAATATTATGTCAATATTTTTACAATAGCTACATAGTTTCGTAATTTGTTGTGGTGTGTTTGCGTCGGTAGCGAAGCCTCCATAGAAGCCGAGAAGCCGGGCTTGCCCTATCAAACTGCTCAATCAATAATATCAACTAATAAAATAACTCGTAAACTGTTTCAAACTATTTCAAATTTCCGCGCTTCTCTGTCGCTGTCGCTGACCTGTTCTATATAGGCCATAGATTACTGTATATACACAGGCCTTAGCAATTTGTACGTAGCGAAAGCCCGGCTTTTAGTGTGAAGTTAGTCATTAGTCAAGCGCGGGCGATACCTTTGCAAGTTCACTTCCATTTCAATGTTTACTCTGTGTGTTTACTTGAGCGAATAAATATTGAGAGTTGAAAATGTATGCTTTTTATAGATTTTTAGTGAAAATGGAGGATAATAGTGTTCCTTGTGATAAATTGAAATGTGTTAAAGTGCTAATCGGTGAGGAAAAGGTAAAATCGAAAAGAGAAAAGGTAAATTTTATAAAAATGCTAAAAAAACAAAACCATATCTTGGGCTTGCCCTAGTTTGAACCTAGCTTCGCCACTGGTTTGCGTTATTGTACATGGTGTGTGTAAACGGTAGATGAGTTCGACTCATAGGCTTTTTGTATTATTATTATTATTATAATTATGTTTATGGTATGGTGGTTTTGTAAAAGTTGGTGGACGCGTTGTGTTCAGTTTAAATAAAGATTGCCTAGCTTTGTTCATTGCAATTTTATCTTCTTGAAGTGCGAATCGGCCTGCTTCATGAAGACTAAAATTCTTTTGTTCTTAACATTGCTCCGATGTCGGAGCTAATGCCATTAATAAAAACGTTAAGAGCCGTTTCCTCCGTTGTCGCTAAGCGACCTAATAACGTCTTATCGCATATTTCAGCGTTTAACTTTTCAATTATTTTAGAGCGACAAAGGTCGACTCTGTGAAAATATTCGGTTAACGTTTCTGTAGGTTTTTGGAACATGGATTGCAGTTCAAGGTTAAGGTGTGCTATGGTTTTAACGTTAGAGAATTTTTCAATAAGAATGTTCTTAAACCGGTCCATGAGGCATGTTCTTTACTGTGAACGTCTGCCGCACCCGAACCAGTGATATTGTTTAACGCGTATACTAAAAGTACTGACTTCTGGTCCGCTGAACTTAAGTCGAAAGCTGAATTGCATGACCTAACGAATCTGTACACTTGGTCGTTATTATCTGTGTGTAATAATGTGGTGACGTCTAAGGCCATTTTAGGGTTTTTTTGAGATTGTTTTACACAGGCAATGAATAATTGATATAATAGAATAGTATAATATAGTAGTATATAATAGAATAGTACGATTACTTATATAAAAAAAATGAATGTGAATGAGGTGGTAGATGTAGGAAAATATTTTGGTAAAATGGAAAAATAGTAATTCGAACAAACAAGTTTAGCCACTTACCACAGTAACAATAAAATGTGGAGCTGCATGGTTCGGCGAAGTTTTCAAAAGCCTTCAGCTACCGTACGTTGTCTTCTTGTTGGGCGATGCTGTCCCGTCGAATTTGGTACGTCTTTACGCGATTTAAGCGAATGAATCACGCAAGATCCTACCGACTGCGCCAAATTTGTTATGTGGCAGAGACAAAAACTCTTTAAAAATAAATTTATTTAATACTTTTAAACTAACTTAAAATATAGTAGTTGATACAGAGAACTTGGGAATGGAATTATGTTGAGGGATCGAAAGATTTGGTTCAAATAGTGTAGGAAGCTAGGAAGTGGGGTAAACATAAGGGAACAACATTGTTCTTGGTGTTATGGTTAACCCATGGTAAACTGTAAACATTAGCATATAATATTACAATCAATTAGTGTGGCTTCTAAGGAAGTAAACAATATGATTTATAAAGTATACAGGTCTTATAACATAAAGTAAATAGTATCCTATGCCATAACATTAGTTTGGCTTCTCAGAAAGTAATTTAGCTTTTAAGTAAATAAACAATATAAAGTATACAGGTCTTATAACATAAAGTAAATAGTATCCTATGACATAACATTAGTTTGGCTTCTAAGAAAGTAATTTAGCTTTTAAGTAAATAAACAATATAAAGTATACAGGTCTTATAACATAAACTAAATAGTACCCTATGACATAACATTAGTTTGGCTTCTAAGAAAGTAATTTAGTAAATAAACAATATAAAGTATACAGGACTTATAATATAAGGTAAATAGTATCTATGACATAACAGCTGTCATCAGAAATTAAGCTTCGTTGTCCTTTACAATTTTAATAAATCAAATTCTGTAAAATAGCTCTTACCGTATACGTAATGTATCTAACACTGTAGCAGCTTAACATTAGAATAACAGAAAGCATTGGTTTTATCCCTGTCTAAAGTTTCCATGGTCTGTCTGAAACGATGAGGATTGGTTTACAATTGTGTTAATGCGCTTCCGATTGACCGACATGAGTTATTAGTCATTTGTATAGATGTGTACGAGCTTTTGTGAGACGAAGCTGAGTATATCAGAATTTTTAAAACACAGAAATATCATCTACCACAACAAAAAATTTACTCTTCAGGTGTTCTTCATTACTACGATACCCTCGATATAAAGAACCTAATATATGAACCTATATGATAATATATTTTTACAATGAAACCTTTCCGTCTTTTTTTTATAGAATAAGGATGACAAGCGAGCACACAGTCCACCTGGTGGTAAGTGGTTGCTGTGGCCCATAGACATCTACATCTATCCTCGTTTGCGAATCAAAATGCAGATGCGTTGTCAGCCGTGAGGACTTAGATGGAATGCCTCTTTTCCAGTAAAAAGGGTCTCCGGTTCTTTACACTCACCATACGAAACACAGCAGCACCAAGCCGCTATTTTACGCTGGTATTCTGTGAGAGCGTGGTCCTTCCCCGGTCGAGCCGACCCATTCGTGCTACAACTATACAATTAATATAGCTGCAGCATGGCTCTACCACGTATTAACATATATCTTACCTCTTTTTGCAGTCAATCAGCAACATGTCTACTGCTACGTATAGTTTTAAAGGGTAAGAGAGCCTATAAAATGATAGAGCCTTTTCTTTTTAAAGTCGGCAACGCATCGTGGGCGGCGGTAGTCACTTTCAAGTGAGACGCATGCTCGTTTATATATATAAAAAAAATATGATGAATTTCTGGTTTTCTTGGTTTGAAGTTGCTTGCAGATGTTCAAAAGCTGTAGAAGTCATCATTAGTTAATTATTAGCTAGTTTTTCACTTTAATTATAAAAAAGTTTGACTATGATCGATTCGACAATTTCGGTATTTTATGTTTCATTGTTCTACTTTACACTTGTCTTAAGCGTAGACATAAGATCAAATCTGTTACCATATTTTTCATTCTGTGTTTATTGTAAACATTGCTTAAGAAAAATGCCGGGAAGATATTTTAGAGAATGGTATATGATAAGTAGTTGATGGCAATTGAAAAATAACAGAATACCAGCGCAAAATAGCAGCTGAATGCTCCTGTGTTCTGTATGGTGAGTGTAGAGAACCGGAGACCCTTTTTACTGGAAACGAGGCATTCCATCTCAGTGACAACGCATCTGCATTTTGATTCTTAATGGAGGATAAATGTAGACGTCTATGGGCCACAGCATCCTATTACCATTAGGTGGACTGTGTGCTCGTTTGTCACCCTTATTCTATAAAAAAAAACCTTGTTACCTCATGTAGGCATTTTGTACTTCCTCACTTCCGGAGTAATTTGGTGGTTGTAGGTTGTAGCTTCTTTGTTACGATATTTTGCATAGTTGTCACAGATTATTTATTTTTATCCCACTGATTTTTTTATCTAATACAAATATTATTATGGATTTACTTATGGGGTGTAACTAATAATATAATCATTATAATTTATGGCATCTAACTAATAATATGATTAATTATCAGGCTGGACTGAGACAGGCGTAACATCTCTAAATTAAGAATTTATGGCATTAATTCAGAAATTTACTAGGAACTAGGACTATTTTTCTGCCTAGGAATCTGTCTGGGTATTTCTACCACCAAATAGCATTGCTTTGTCTGCTATGTTCCCGTCTGAAGGGTATAGAGAGCCAGTATAACTACAGGCTGTAAAGCATTCCATAGAAGCCCTCAGTGGTGACAATGCATCTGTTGCCTACTTTGTTTGAAGTTAGCTGCATGTGTCCGTGGACTGCAGCATCCACTCAACATCAGGTGGACTGTAAGTTCGTTAGTCAGTTTGTCAGTTTGTCAAAGTTATTTAAGAAAATAAAACCAAGAAATTGCTTACATTTTATACTACTCTGTTCGATCTGTCAGAATGATACTGAAGACTGTTGTGAATTCCGATGCGCTGAATGCATTTTTTTAAAATTATGAACCTATTGATAACGCACGCATTTCCAAAGCTATGAAGAGGGCTATGCTCGGAGTCTCTCTGCGTAATGGATTTCAAAATAAGGATATCCGTAGTAACCGACATAGCCCAACGGAACAGTAATCTGAAATGACAATGAGCCATATAGCTTGAAGAACCAATAACCGATTAGGAAGAAACGTTCATGGTGGTAGCTTCGTAGAAGACATGTGAAGTCTGCTAACACCCATTGGGGCATGGCGGTGGATGTTTCTGTGCCCTAAAACGCTTAGAAATGAGAGGCATCAGCCCAGGTGGATATGTGCATCACTCTCACTCCACCTCTCTCTTTTATTTTACTCTACTTACGTGTAAATTTATTATTTAATTTGCCATATTTCATTTTACCAGATTTAATTTAATATGTTTAATAATTTTGTTAGATTTTTTTTTAATTTACGTAAGGTCTTATTAAGGAACGAGAATTGTATGTTTCATTAACACTTACCCAGAAGTAGCCAATCTAAACAAGTTGACCCGTATAGTTGACATCGTCACTTCAAAGCGAACGTCTGAACCGACGCAAGGTGACAGAATTCTGATGGAGTCAATGAGGCCAGTTGGGACAAAAACTACGTATTATCAGTAAAACCCATGTCAAAATGGTGACATATTTACTGGACGGAGGGAAAGATCTTTCTGGAGTTAATCTTATGCTAACTACAACCTATGACTGTCAAATGACGACCAAAGCACAGATTAACTAACATTTTCTACGTATACTCGTACCAAAGCGACAATCCCGATTAGCAATAAAATTGTGCGATTTATTAAATATTTCTTGAGAATCCACTTGCGTTTATTGCATAACTGAATCCACTACAACTATCATCCTTTGGGTGTCGTAAGAGGCGACAGAGGGAAAAGAAATTGGAAATGAGCATCTTACTAACAACTAATCAAATTAATAAAAAAACTGCGGTTGCCAACTCGCTTGCTAAGGAGGTTTATCTTATTTGATTGTCTCATTAGTCGAGTGGTCGTAAACGCGGTTACTGATCATGAGGGGTTATAATACCGGGTCGGGCCAAAATCAGATATTGTGGGTTTTTCTGTCAAAAAAATTTCAGTACCCGCCCGGAGTCAGGAAGTTGGCGATGTTTCACCCCCGTACCTCAAAACACATAAAGCCGTTGGTCCTACTCCTGATCTCTCTTCGGCCGTGTCAGATAACCGTCCCACCATGATGCATAGTGCACCTGTGCTTGCGCATATACTCGGACACTATAGTCCTGTCCTGCGCAGATGGCTAGTCTCCGTTCAGATTGGAAGCCATTACCAAAATTCGGTGTGGAGAACATTATTATTAGGGTTGCCAGATTGAGAAACCAAAATTTCTGGACAATTATAAATATTATAGCTAGACAATAAAATGTTTGGCTTGACAAAATAAAAGTCAGTACTAATCAACGAAAACACGTAATATGTACGTACATATACGAGCTGTGGTAGCTCAGCGGCTTAAGCTCGCGTAGTATATTTCACAGTACGCGAGCAACCAGAGTCCGATCCCCGCCTGCACCAATCAATGATCGGCAGTGAAGAAAAACATTGTGAGGAAACCTTCCATGCGCGAGAAATTAAAAACAAATCGATGTCATGTGAAGACCGTCAACACGCATTGGGGAAACGCGACGGATTCTTCCTTGCCTTAATGCCCTTCCGGACAACTTATGAAAAAGCTAGATAATCGAGCCAAGACCCGCTTATCTAGCAACCCTACTACTGCCAAGCTGCCTAGAGACTAGAGACTTTAGATAGGCTGTAATAAATGATTAAAGAAATAAAATAAAGTACTATAGAACTAGTTAGCTATCGTTTTCTGAAATCAGATACATTTGGCGTTAAAAGTAACTTGTAAAACAAAATAAAAACACATTTTATAAAATAAATAAATATAGAGTTAAGAAAAAGAGGTTTTGACTTAAAAAATATTTTGTAGTATTTTTATCCAAAGAATACCTATTGACAAATCGGTAAAGTTGCAAAGAACTTTTAGTTTCCTTTTTGGTTCCTCCCTACCTTTATTAAAAAAATATTCCATGAAGGATGTAGAGACCCTTCAAACGTTTACATAATTTTTGTAGATGGCGCCTTTTCAGTAATACACATTAAGAATCCCTTATAGTCTTGCTACTGCTCACTAGATGGCAGATATCAATTAAAATCCCTCATTAATTTAAATCAAGTTGTTTTTAACTTAATTTAAAATATAATTCACATAATTAAAACAAAATGGTTTCATCTATTTAATATACTATGAATATTTGCATCACTATACTATGAATATTTATATCATTATTACGTAAGTTTAAAAATATTTTTTTTTTTATTATTCACTACTAGCTCATAGATGGCGCGTGTAATCGCATATAATCTATAGCTAGTCTACAACACACTAACCAAAATAATTATTTTAACCATAATATGACGGTTCAATTTGCTTTAAACTTAATAAATAACGAAAATAAAATCGCTTATGAGTATTCTTCTGCAGCTTATTAAAGTCCACAGCCGAACGTATAAATAACTCAAGCATTTCTTGAGAGTTGTCCCTGCTCACTATGCTGGGTAGGCGAATTATTGAGCGCAGAACCAAAACCTTCGCACTGATAAAGTTTTTGTCTATCACAGTCTGTAGGGCTTGGATTCCGCATTTGTGGACGGATTGTCTTACGTTAAAGTATATTAGTAAGTAGTAAGCATATAAGTAAGAAGTAAGCAAGTAATTCGGACTTAGGAAGCAACTTACACCGTCTGTAGTGGGCGCTGAGGGCAGCCCATGGAATATAAAAAAGGGCAGCCGGTGCGAATACTGTGAAGAACACGTACTTGTATGACAGGGATGCCCGATTTTTGTTTGAATCGATCTTCTGGGTCGTAATGGATCGTAACCTCGTGAATCAATTCACGATTTAATCATATTGCATTGAATCAATCTTATTCGATCTCGGAAAATCGTATCGTAATTTTATAAAAATAAAGAAAAGCACAATATGCATGCAAAATTATTTATTTTAACAATGCCTATAACGGTATCCAGTGAGTTTTTCCAAATTATTATTTTTGAAAAGTATAAAACAGGTTTTACATTTAAACTCTTCAAAATAATAATTTTGAAGAGACAACCGCACTGGATCTAGCCTATTACGGCTATCTGTTAATGTATTTCCAGCTAGGGAAAACAGCCGTTCTGAAGGGACCGATGCTGAAACATTATCACTCAGATACTTCAGTGCCAAACAGTTGATTTGGTTGGCGGAGCCATATTAAAAGTATTTTAAAATAATAGTTTACGCTCACAGAACAGCTAAACTTTTCTATCGCAATAATACAAAGAATGAAAGATCATAGAACACTAATATAGGTACCCAATAATTAAATAAACAAAATTTTATCGTACCTACCTTCATATTTCATACATTACCGCTTTTGATATAACTCAAAGCTACTCTCATTCAATGTGTAGGTAGGTAATCTTACTTTGTTTTAGTTATTCTGTCCCCTCCCCGGCAATACGATAGGTATACAAAGATCGGTTCGTACGTTATTACGTTACGGTTCGGCTTTAGTTGATACGATTTTTTTCATACGATCTTATAGGCATACGAATCGATCTGGGTGAAGATCGCATTCCTAGAATCGATTGAAAAATCGGTAGATCGTATGGCGGTGAATCGATCTTCCAGAAAATCGATTCAGATCGGGCATCCTATTGTATGACCTACAAATAAGTAATTGTTGACTGCATTTTGTGTGAATATATTGTGCATTTTATAATCGAGTTTAAAATGAAACGTAAATATACACAAGGATAACATTTTTTTCAAATGTATTTGTCACTCAACAAACCTTTCAGTGAGTTATGCATGCAAAAAATTACCTCGTTCTATAGAGTTGTTTGTCAAAGATGTTTTTTCATACTTGTCTCACAGTAGCCAACGACAAAGAGAGTTTGCCGAATTTTAAAATTTTACTGATACTCCAACTCACCATATGCTTCGTCTTTATGATATCAGATGGCTTTCTCTACACCAATGCATTCACCGAATTATAGAGCAGTAAAATTTTTTTTCAAAATGAGTTTTTAGGGAATAAGAATGCAAATGCTACTGGTCAATTTATATTTGATCACCTTAACAGCGATGAGACAAAACTTTATCTTTACTTTTTAGATTTTATATTACCCATAACTACAAAATTTTACGTTATTTTTCAAAGTGGTCAGACACTTATTCATAAAATTGAAACAGACATACAAAACATGATGAGTTCCATTTTGAGTTGCTTTATGAAGATAAATTATATAAAAACTACTGCGCTTCAGTCAATAGATCCAAGTTCAAGAATGCATTTCCTTCCTATACAAAACATGTACCTGGGCACAAACGTAGCAATGATGTTCGAATGAGATCTAAAATTGAAGAATTCCTTAACAGATGTCAATCATTTTTGATCGAGCTGAGTAACCAATTTCTGCAAAGACAGCCTGTATAAGATAATTTTTTGCAGCATTTGTCGTTCATCGATCCCCAAAAAGCAGTGTATGGTGAATTTCGAACTCTGATAAGAATACTCCAAAGGTTTCCTAACTTAGTTGCAACAGAAAACATGCAAATTGTTGACAATGAATAAAGGGAATTAAAATTAGATGTTTCCGTGTCTAATTTATTGTCAACTTTTAGTTCGAAGTCTGAAACTTTTATGGTGGATAAATTTTGGAGTGAAGTCAGCCAAATCTGAGATGCGAATAGCAAACCAAAGTATGGCAATTTGTCCCGATTTGTGAAGCAAATGACGATACTACCTTTGTCAAACGCCAAAGTAGAAAGAATGTTTTCCGATATTAATAAGATTAAAAATCAAGATCGAAATCGATTTAATGATAAGAATGTTGCTGCAATAATGCATGGAAAAGAGGGGCTACGACCATATAATTCCATAAAGATTCTAACTTAATTGCATCTGCCGTGTACCACCGTCTTACTGAAACCGATAAGACTGATATCATCAAAATACATTTGTTTGCCGATGGTTGCGGTGGGCAAAATAAAAATAGCATAGTAATTGGAGCCTGTTGCAAATGGTTATTGGAAAATCTTAATATTAAAACCATTGAAGTGGTTTTTCCAGTAACTGGGCATTCTTATATGCCCCCTGACCGACAATTTGGTATTATAGAAAAAAAATTAAAAAAAATGGAGGTCATATTGCACCCCGATGAAATAAAAGATGTAATATCCCAAACGTCAACAATAGTCAGATTTGGTGTTGATTGTGTTGTTAGCGACTGGAGATCAACAACCAGAAGCATTCTGGCTCAAACGACATCGTGGAACGTAAAGTTCAAGGAATGCAAAAGATTTATTTTGGTCCGCTCTAAAAAAGCTGGCAACGTTCTTGTTAGAGGCGAATTATTTTACAAAAGCGACATTGGTACAGCGTTTAATGTTTGTCAACGGCAGAAAACCATTTCAATGATTGACGCAAAACCCTTACCCAAAATTGTAGCCGTAAATAAAAATAAATTGAGAGATGTCAAAAAACTTCTCACAAATCATTTTGGAGTTAATTGGGAAAATTTACCAGTTTTGAAAATATATAAAGATTTGTTTGCTTCCCAAGAGGCACTTCAGTGCACTTTGAATCCCGAAGCAGAAGATTATTGTCAGGAGCCTTTGGATGAAGTAGATGACCTTCGTGTTTAGATGACAAAATATTATCTAACCTTAAATAGTTACCTACAGTAATATAAAGTCATCTTCAATATCAGTGTTTTTGCATCCGATAAAGAAATTGACTATCCTTACTTACGTAATCTTGATTGATCTTAATAAACTTTGTAAAACAGTAACAAATGTTATGATTTTGCTTAATCGACAACCCTATTCTAATGTTACATGAATTGGAAACAAAGGTGGCAATCTTCACGCCGCTTGGTATCAAAGCCGGAAATGTGTAGGTACTTAACTTGGGATCAAATCCGGTCATTTTAATTTGTTGGTATCAAAGTCAGCGGAAACGACACTTCAAATTTAAAAATTACATTAGGTTTCTACCTTTTATATGAAAATGTTACATAAAACACATAGGCTACGTCTAAAAATTATGTTAACAGTACAAAAATCAATTTAATACCCCACCCGCAACAAAAGTGTTTTTTTCATTTTACCACAAATTGACTAAAAGTCAGATTGCCACCTTTGATCCTATATGACTCATATATCCTCGATTACGAATCAAAATGCAGATGCGTTGTCACCCCTGAGGACTAAGATGGAATGCCTCGTATCCAGTAAAAAAGGTCTCCGGTTCTCTACACTCACCATACGAAACACAGCAGTGTTAAGCTGCTATTTGATGCTGGTATTCTGTGAAGCGTGGTCCTTCCCCGGTCGAGCCGACCCATTCGTGCTACAACTATACTACTAATATAGCTGCAGCATGGCTCTACCCGTAAAAAACTTCTTCAAAAAAGGAGGAGATTCTCAAGTCGTCTGTATGTTTTTCCTTGTATGTATGTTACGGGATATCTTTGTTCATTGTAAACCGAATTTAATTATTATTTGCCTTTTTTTAAGTAGGTAATACAGGCTAATAGGCTTTCTTCAGGGGTGGTCCCATAAAAGTTGGACGAAAAAACTTCACGCGGGTGTAAAAATAGAGTTAAGAATTTTTAATGTAACTATTTAGATTACATTTTAGTGTACCTCGAGCTTGTGATGACCCTTAGACTAGTCAACTAATTATTACAATAATTAAACTTTTAATTAAAAGCCGACTTCAAGGAACTACAAAATATAAAAATAATTTCCACATAATATCTTTTGATGTCAGTTTCAATTCTATACACTATATCTTGGTACCGACAACATAAACTTTTATATAGATTTTTTTACTCTTTTGTGGTTATTGAAGTCGGCTTTACTTTTGATTAAAGTTTAATTTTTAAGTAATTAAAATTACAACATTTTAAAATTCAAACAAAGCAATACGTTACGAGATATTTTTACGAGATGACGTACGTCCGTACACCTTCATGCAGGGTGCAGTGAGTCTGACACGAACCACATGTCTCCTGTCATGTCAGACGCGGGTTCGATCTCTGAGTAATTGATATGATAATCGCTCTCTGTTAAATGCGTTTATTTGGGGCTCGGGATGCGATTGTGGTGGGAAAACGGTATGGGTGGTGTGCGTTTTATTGCTTGCATCTGAATGAGCACTGCAACTTAATAAAATATTGAAAGTAAAATAAAATCTGTAGTTGCTTGGATAATAATCACTCGCCTTGCCTCATTTTGCTCGAGAAAACCAGGTTCGGTCTCCGCCAGCACCACAGAAATTGTTGATTGCAACAAGTGGTAATTAATGCTGCAGAAGTGAGTGGCACGGCCTAGACGGAAGTTATAGACTAAACTGTCGATATATTGAAGATGGGCCAAGTTAAGAGTACCCTTAACGGACGAGCATGGATGTGAACGAAGCGAGAGAGGTGTGTCAGGATCGTGCCAAATAGAAGTTCATAGTCTCTGTCTACCTTGGCATATACACCAATACCAGAGAAATCTTATGGCTACCGATAGATGGCGCTATACTCTTTCGTTTACGCCAAACGGTTTACGGCATAGATATATTCTAACGTTAGTTAGTTACTAAATCTATGGTTTACGGCTAATAATCGTTACGCATTCAAGAAGAAAGTTCGCGAACATTATTTAAATAAACTGGCAGAATAATCTCGTTAGTAGTATTTTTTGTGTATTTATTTAAATATATAATTATATAACGTATGTAATTTATTTATTTTATGTCCATAATCTATATACAGTAAAATCCGTATATTATGACTCCGCCTATATTGACCAACCGCTTATTATGAAGTAATTACACAGCGAAGTTTGGTTTTCATATAAAATTCTTTATAACAAAGTCGGATATAATGACTTCGCTTATAGTGACATGTCGCTTATTGTGACCCATTTTTAATAAATTGTGTCCGGTTATAGCGAGCGACATGATTCCTAACACCTTTGGCAGTGTCGTTTTGAGTATCAGTGGGTAATTGATAGTTGAAGGTCACGCATTGTTTCGATACCTCCTAAGTATAGTGAGTCATCTAACATTTTAGGTATTTTCAGGTTTTGACGGTATTGATTATAAAAACATGTTTTTTATCAGACTATGTCGAAAAAACCTAGTGCCACCTGGTGCTTACTTTACCAAAGATGAACTGTCAATTATCGATTACGTAGACCTAGAATATAACTGAATATTCTAGAAATTTTGCCATCCAAAGCCTCCACATTTCCTGATGGTATTATTGATACGTCACCTGAGTCAGTCTATTCGCCATCAATAATAGAAAATTCAAGAGAATCCTCATCTATCGAGATACCTGTAAATGGACTTAAGACTAAGAGCATTATAACCCCATACCTTCGCCAGCAATTTCGTTTTCTAGTCCAGATAGTTACATAAACATTAGTTTTACTCTACCTAATAATCATACCAGCGATTGGTCTTACATAGAAGATACCGATTCTGCAGTAAGTACTCCTAATCAGCCAAGTAATCGACGGAAGCGAAGTTCAAATATTAAAAAGGACAAGGGTTGCTTAAGGGAGTAATTTAAGCAAGAATAGAAGGATAGCCAGAGAAAATACAAAATGAATAGAGGTATGGAGTAGACCAGTAGAAATGGAAAAATACATCCTGCCCTGGTCCTAAATGCTGCCGTCAAAAATGTTATGATAGGATATCAGAAGAGAACCGAAAAATAATTTTTGAGATGTTTTGGAGGATTGGCAATCATTCACGACAATGGGATTTTATTACTAAGTACGTTATGAAAATACCAAAAGTGCGTTTTATTGTTTCTGAAAATTCGAAGCAGCTTTATACTATTTAATATTATTTACCTTGGTTGGAATCAAATGACAATGCAGAGATAACAAGAATATCTGTTTGTAAAACAATGTTTCTTAGAACCTCTCGATAAGTTTCAACTTTGTTTATACCACTCTAGAAAGATTTGATCGTGGAAAAGTGTTTGTAGAATCCGATCACAATCCAAAAACTATAACATTCAATATGGTACGTGGTGTGATTGATCATATTATTGAAGATCTCGCGCCTTTTGAAGCTCGTAACACTCGCAAAGATTTGAAATGTATTTGGATGGCTCATTGCCATTTCCCAAGATGTACAAGCATTATGAAGAGTGGTTTGATTCAAATGTTTATTCTGGCAAGGCGTCTAATGTACGACAATATTTTAATATTGTAAACAAAAATATAAATATTGCCTTTCATAAGACCAAAAAAGACGCATGCGAAAAATGTCACACATTTGGAAATAAAACACAGGCTACCAAGAAGAAATACAAAAACAAAGAAATCGTTTGAAAGAAAAAGAAACAGCTACAAAATTCAAAAAAAAGACAAGAAATTAGCAATGCAAATAAAGAGGTTTTAGCATGTACTTTTGATTTACAGAAATGTTAAATGTACATTCTATTGTAAAAGAAAATCGTCCATGTAAAATTTTACCATTTTTGATATGGTATCTTTACAAGGTTTGCTATTCTTGGAATCAACAGACAGCTAAAAGAGGAGCTAATTAAATTGCAAGCTGTGTTTATAAATTTATTGAAATGACAATACCCAAAGGTATAAAAGAGTATCGTTTCTGGTCTGACAATTGGGGATTGGGGAGGCTAGAATTGAAACAGAGTCGTATTTTTAATGTATATTTATGTATGTAACAAATTTAATATAAGTATTATTCATCGTTTCCTTGTCTTTGGTCACACCCAAAACGAAGGGAACAGCATGCATGCCTTGATTGACAGACTAAAGACAGGATTATTTATACCCCAGACCTAAAACAGATGGGAAGCTCTATAATGTTATTGAAATGTCACAGGAGTTGATTCTTGATTTTAAAACACATTTCAAGCACTGCAATAATTCGACAACTACTAGCTATGGAACTAAAATGTCATGAACAATGTAAGTGTATTTAAAATACAAGGAAATGATCACTTTAAAATTATATTTAAGTACAATTATGAATACGATGCTGTTAAATGGATGAACTGCATGAATAAACCGAAGAACACACGAAACAAAAAAGAAAAGTTGGATCTGCTTCTAGTCAGTGCTTATGAAAAACCCCTGCCAATTTACAAAAATAAACACATAGACCTTATGGATCTTGGTAAAAGTCACGTCAGATACCAAAAGAATATCACTTATTTTATAATAGTCTGATTACAGGCAATATTAATAATGATGAGTCTGACTGTGATTAAAAGAACCTGATACATCTACTCAGATATTGTTTTTTCATGAACATATTTTATTTTATTGAATTTTACTAACAAAACAGATACTTTCAAAAAATTCATTGGATTAAGAAGAGGAATAAGACGTTTTATTTTGTTCATCATCATCATCATCATCATCATTACAGCCTTCACAAGTCCACTGCTGAACATAGGCCTCCCCAAGGAATGCCACAAAGCACGGTCCTGAGCCACCCGCATCCATCGACTTCCCATGTCTTACCAGGTCGTCACTCCATCTAGTGGGGACGCCCTACACTTCGTCCGCCGGTACGAGGCCGCCACTCGAGAACCTTTTTCCCCATCGGTTGTCGGTTCTTCGAGCTATATGGCCGGCCCATTGCCACTTCAGCTTACTAATCTGTTGGGCTATGTCGGTCACTCTGGTTCTACTGCGGATATCCTCATTTCTAAGTTTATCACGCAGTGAGACCCCGAGCATAGCCCTCTCCATAGCTCGCTGAGCGACCTTGAGCTTCCTCATCCGGCCAGCAGTGAAGGACCACGTCTCAGTTCCGTAGGTCATCACTGGCAACACGCACTGGTTGTACAGCCTCGTTTTCAAGTTTTGAGGTATACCTGACGAGAAGATGTGCCGTAATTTCCCGAACGCTGCCCAGCCGAGTTGAATCCGTCGATTGACCTCTCGGTCGAAGTTGGACTTACCTAGTCGGACTATTTGTCCCAGGTAAACATATTCGTCAACAACTTCGAGCTTAGTGCTCCCAACAACTACCGGCATAGGTGTGACATGGACATTAAACATGATCTTTGTTTTGTCCATGTTCATCTTAAGACCTATCCGTTGGGAGGCACTATTGAGGTCATTGAGCATAGTGCTTAGGTCCTCCAGCGATTCTGCCATAAGGACTATATCATCGGCAAATCGAAGGTGAGTGATGTACTCGCCATTGATGTTAATGCCGTATCCTTTCCAGTCCAGAAGCTTGAAAACGTCTTCCAATGCAGCGGTGAAGAGTTTCGGGGATATAACGTCACCCTGTCTTACACCTCTCTGCAGTTGGATAGGTTTTGTACTCTGGTTCTGTACTCGGATAGCCATCGTGGCCCTACTGTACAAGCACTTCAGCACTTCGATATACCGACAGTCAACTTGGCACCGCTGAAGGACTGCAGCACCATAAATTTCGACGGAATCAAAGGCTTTCTCATAGTCCACATACGCCAGACATAGTGGCAAATTGTACTCCTCGGACTTCTGTACAATTTGCCGAAGGGTATGTATGTGGTCTATGGTGCTAAAGCCTTTTCGGAAACCGGCTTGTTCGGGAGGCTGGAAGTCGTTGAGTCTGCGTGCGAGACGATTCGTAATGACTCTCGAAAACAGCACGTAGACGCGGCTCAGAAGGGAAATCGGTTTGTAGTTCTTCAAGAGAGCGTTATCGCCTTTCTTGAAGAACAAGACCACCGCACTTCTGCTCCACGCCTCCGGAGTAGTGCCACCATGTGGGACGGAATTAAAGAGCTTCTGAAGGACTTCAAGTACCGGTTTTCCACCACCACCGCTGTAATTCCATCCTCACCTGGGGCCTTGCCCTTTTTAAGGTGCTGGAGAGCCATTCTAATCTCGCTCATACTGACGTCCGGGATATCTTCGGAATAGTGTCGGATAAGACTCGCTCTTGGGTCGTTACTCACACTTGCGTGTGGCTCCAACGATGACGTGTACAGCTGTCCATAGAACCTCTCAATCTCACTCAAAATCTCAGGTGTCCGGAAACGACGCTGCCACTCGGTCTTCAGCTTCGACAGTTGGCTCTTTCTGGCAGACAGATCTCTGGCAAAGACTTTGGAGCCCTGGTTCCGCTCGATCGCTTCTTCAATACGAGCTGTATTGAAGTTGCGCAAGTCCCGCCGCATGCATTTGGAGATCTGTCTGTTCAGTTGCCTGTATGCTATCAAATCTACTGAAGATTGCAGCTTCATTTCCCGTCTAACAGCCATGAGATTAAGAGTGTGATCGGAGGGTCTTACAAAACTTAGCTCCGACCGCATGGACAGTTTCCACGAGCTTGTCATTCATATCGTCCACTGCATTGCAATCTTCTAGGCACTGAAAACGGTTTTGTAACTCGAGCTGAAAGGTTTCGGGACTTTGGATTAGAGCACGAGGGGGACGGAGCGTTGACTTCATTAGACGACACCTCTCCAACTTAACGTTTAGGTTCAGTGTGCCTCTAACCATTCGGTGATCGCTACCAGTTTTCACCCTCGCGATCACTGAGACATCACTGAACAGTTGGCGTCTAGTCGTCATAATGAAGTCAATCTCATTTTTTGTCGAACCGTCGGGGCTCGACCAGGTCCACTTCCTGTGGGGCCGCTTCTGGAAGAAAGAGTTCATCATAAAGAGTCCCTCTTTCTCCATGAAGTCGGCCAGCTGCTGGCCCCTTGGGTTCCGTTGCCCTAATCCGAATTTCCTACTTTCAGCTCACCGTTCTCTCTTGTGCCTAGTTTTGCGTTGAAGTCTCCCATTAACACCGTATAGTGGGTTTTAGAGGAATGCATGGCTCTGAGATATCCTCATACATTTCCTCCACCTCCTCATCAGGGTGTGCCGAAGTTGGTGCGTAAACCTGTATGACCTTCAGCGAATACCGTTTGGTGATTCTGAGTATAAGGTACGCAACCCTCGTCGACACTCCCAATCTTCTAACGTTGTTAACGAGACACTTGTGGACGATAAATCCGACACCTCCTTGGGACAGATGGTCGCCTCCCGGTGATAGAACAAGTTGCCGGATTCGAGGATTACCGTGTCCTCCCCCTCTCTTCGGACCTCGGATAATCCTATAATATTCCAGCGCAACTTGTCTATCTCTTCTTCCAGCTCCAGGATCTTCTCGTCAGTCCTCAGAGTGCGTGCGTTATAAGTTGCCAGGTCGAGTCGTCGTAGGTGGCAACCGAACCTCCACCGGAGATTCTTAGCACCCCTGCCCCGCCGTTACCATGGTCGCCACCGTAGCCAGGAATAGCGGGGCCGCCGGGGACTGGGGGCCGTTTCTTCGTCACTTTCTTCATTGGGGGGATATTGCCGTAGTTGCCACGCTTGGCGAGCGGGTTGGCAACCGCAGTTTTTTGTTGCTGTTATCAGAAAGATGCTGCTGCCCATCTTCTGCCTCAGTTTCCCTCTGTCGCCTCTTGACACCCACGGGAAGATATGGGGTAGTGGGTATTCTAACCCGCCACTACACGGGATATTTATTTTGTTTTATTTTGTTAATTAGTTTTAATACTAAAGAAGATTAGAATTTTGTTTTCTACCTTTATGCGTGGTGTAAGCAACGTTTTATGGAAGGTATATATATACTTTAACCGTTTGATTGTGAATTGAATAGGTTTCAATAAATAATAAATAACAAGAGATAAAGTTATTTTCTTTTATATGAAAAATAAACAAGCTAAAATCTTGATTATTTTGCAGATATATCAATTTATTGCTACTCCATCAAACCGATTTTGGACATTAAAATCAGTGTATAATGGGTCAACTAATTTATTATCGTTTATACTGTAGATACAATGTCAGTAAATTAATCCAAGAAAATGAAATACAATTCTGAATTTGTGTTTTTATAAACCTAATACTTTTTCCTTAAGATATGGTAAATATACAAATACATTGTAAACGAGTGTATGTGGCAGTTAGCTCATTATAGGCCATAGTTTATATGATGTATACTAAGTCAACTACATTATCTTGGAAACTCACTAAAATAGGTCTACTCTTTTATTATCTAAGGGTCCCAAATCTTAAAATAGTACGAATTTAAAAAAATCGACATTCCAGGACCAAAACTGAAAAAGTTATAAACAATTAATCTTTGACAGGCGCTCCTGTAAAATTTGAATTATGTAGTTGACTCATTATACTTAGGAGGTATCGGTTTGTTAGGGATTTGTGAAAAAATGACATGTCAACGTCGTCGTAAAGCATTTACGATTGAGGAGAAAGGTGCAATAATATGCAGATAAAAAAATGGAGAATCCAACTCATCTCTCGCAAGGGAATTTGGGATTATTTTATTTCTATATCGCAAAAGAGGCATTAAAGGCTGCAGAATTGTTATCACGATTTGTTTACAGCAATATTGAAAATGATAATTTGACGAAGGCGATGTCTTCTTTACACAATAGTATTAGAGACTGTTATTACAATATAAGAAAAAAACAAAAGCAAACAAGCATTACTTACTGATTTCTTATGTAAAAAATACGTTACATGTGTACTTATTACGTACAATTTTTATTTTGATTTATCTCTATTTTGTTTCTCTCTATTAAAATAAATACAAACAGGAGATTGTTTATTTTCTACAAAATGCTTTTTATGACATCCGCTTAGTAGGTATGACGTGTTTGTTATTTCCCTTCGATGTCATTATAAACAGATTCCACTGTATAATACTATGCATGTATTAAATATTTTTTGATATGTAAGTTTATGTATGGGTATATGTATTATTTTGTTTTATATTTATATACATTAATTTACATTCTTGTCTTTTAGCGTTTCACACACCTACTTCATATTTTTATCTCTGCATCACCCAAAGGTTGACTGGTAGATAATGCTTCAGGCATTAAGTCCGCCTATACATCATATTGTGTAAAGTTAAAATAAATAAACGTAGAACACCAAGTACAGCGACGGGCAGCAGCGTCAAATAAAGGTGCGTGACGTCTGGTACTGCGATCATTAACCCGCCTGCCAAGCTTGACAACGGGAGAGTCTTATATCCAGCAGCGAACTTTTACGACGATGATGATGATGAAGAAGCCCATCATAAGTCTACTGGTAAACTAAGGCCTCTAACAAAAACTGCTATGTAACACGGTCCTGAGATACCGCATTCATCGAGTTTCTGTATGTATTACCAGGTCGTCACTCCATTTAGTGCGTCTCTGTCCCCATTCTTCTACCGGCTGTCCATTCTTTGAAGTATATAGCTGATTCGTTGCCATTCATAACTTTAACTTATTAAACCATTTGGTTTTATCTGTTAATCTGGTTATACTGCGGATATCTTCATTACGGATTTTATCACAAAGGGAAACTCCGAGCGTAGCTTTCTAGTATTCTGTACTCAAGTTCAGAAATATTTTTAATGCATTTTTTCAATAATTTTAGAGAAACATCCTACAAAATATAATTCACAATCTTATACACAATTTCGGTCGACGGTATTTATTTATTTATTCTGGGTCTGAATGTTTGTCCTTGTTAAATTCATGTTTGTAAACTGCCCCCACGAACAGCAGAAAATCCTAGTTTTGCGGTAACGTTTAAAAAATAAATAAGAATAAGAATATTTTTAATCTTTATTGAATTCCCTTTTTAAGGGATATAAAGATCAGATCTACATCAGATGAGTGATGAGTACGTTAGATTGGTGGCACGTATTAACTAATCATGCATACCATGCAATTAATAATTTGCTAACAGCTGTCTTTGTTTTGGATGTCTTCAAGGCAAGAGTGAACAGGCTTTTGTTAAACTAAGTCAGGGCACTTTACTATCTTTGGCTGCATCACCACTAACCATCAGCTGGTATTGTAGTCAGGCACTGGCTTATAATTAAAAAAAAAACTTAATCGATTTTTGACGTACCTTGTCAATCGTTCCGAAACTTCGATCACACACAATTAAAAGGTGTAAAGGACTCTATAAGTAGGTCGATTCTTAAAACAAACTTTAAATTTATTGCCATTAAACATTGGTAAAATCAGTGCAGTGGATCTGATAGCTGCGTTAAACAGCCAATAAAATGGCGTGCCGATGTCAAGTGGCCCATGGATCCGCGATGACGTAGACATCTGACATTACAGCGTGCCACTGCAACATTGACCGTGAAATATCATTTGGACACACACTTTGACGATTCGGTAGTTCAATGGTTAAATGATTGGCTGCGGGGCCGCGCGTTCGAATCCAGCACGGAGCAAGTGTTTATATTATGCAAGATAAAATTACAGCCTTCATACGTCCCACTGCTGAACACAGGCTTCCTCTCATTTCTGAGAGGGAGGGAAGGAAATGTCCGCCACGCTGCTCCAAAGCGTGTTGGCGAACACGTGTCTTCGAAATATTTTTATTTTCTTATTTCTCAAATATTCAGGTTTCCTTCACTGCCGAGCACGTGGTAAATCAGCACTTAAAATTGCAATTAATAATTTCAATGGTGCCGGCGGGGATCGAACCCGGGTTGCTCGCGTATACTTACCCTTAAGGTGTTTATATTTAATAATAAACAAATAAATAAATCTTCAAATTAAATCCTTCCTAAAAAGATGCTCACAGCTTCTTTATGTGTTGCGGATGTTTATGGCGGTGGTGACTCAACAACGGTTTGCTTCTTTGTTCTAAATGCGTTTAGCAAAGGAGTGGAATAATTCACCTACGTCTGTCTCTACATCCGATTACAATGTAATAGTGGATAGACCTTTGCTAAGCTAAGTCAGTTTGGTTTACCAGTCGGTTTAAAGTCCCGACTTCGGAAGCTACTAAAATAGTGGGAAACTTTTCTTATTTTTAGTTCTTTAAGAGTAAATTCAGCTTTTACTTTTTAATAAATTAAAAGTAAAAAACTTTTTTAAAAACAAGCTTTTATTTAAATGCGCTAAAAAGAATAAAATAAACTTTTCCTTTAAAACTTAATATCAACTTATAACGTCATAACACAATTTATATGATATAAAAGCTAAAAAAAGGTAATTGCATTAAATCACCATATACACAAATATTTATACCACCAAAGAGTAATGCATTGTTTTTGAGTTGTTTAAGTCGGGAATTTACCGACTTAAACAACTCAAAACTCGTCGGGAATTCCATACAAATCATTTCATATGGGAACCATAGAGATTTCATCGATAAATAAAAATTCAATGTGTTGCCACTGTTGCCGCATCAAACGCAAGTAATTACCAGTAAGAATAGGCATTTGCACTATTCTACCATCCTTTTGTACAGGCAATTTTAGTGTAGAATGTAATGTGGATCCTCCCACTAAGCGCGCTGCCACCCCTGTAAGCGCACAAACTTTAAGAACTTGCTTGCCGTAACACCGATTTACTTGATTTTTCAATAAGTTAAATAGGAAGGTCTTTCCAGTCCCAGCGTTACCAGTTATGAACAACCTTAGACGCTCATCGCTTTGATTATTTAGCTGTTCTTAAATACTCCTTGTTATGAATAAAAATGCATCCTTTTGTCCAACATTCATTGCTCTTCTAGCATTAAGGAATTCGTCATCGGTCATGTGCTGTTCTGGAATCTCCAACTTTTCTTCAAAGTTTTCCTGTTGAGCTTCTTGATTAAAGACTTCAAAAGCATGAATTTGATTAAAAGCATTCTTCAGCTGTCATGCTCTCTAAATATCTTCAAGCGTGCGTTAGTTGCGCGAAGATCAGATTCTTTTGCCAAAAAAGCTTCTTGCTGTATCATAGTCAACGATTAATTCGCTCTCATTTCTATACGGAACGTACTGAAGAAGTAAGCTATAGTAATAGTTTTCTGGATCACTGCCAGCCATTAAATATGGGACCACTGATTACCATTTTACTATTATCTGTAAGTGTAATTAGTCGCAGTCTGGTTTGCCTTTCTGGTTCATATATATCAACACATTCTTCGGGTTCTTGGTTTGATTTTTTATAATCAGGTTCAAAGAGCATTGCAAATTCCAGAAGGCACATATTATCAAAATCGTAGTTGGGATGCTCTATAGGCCGTTTTTCGTAACGTTCGATTATGTTACTGCAGTATCCGGTAGCTGTCCCATTTGAATCAAATTTAAGGACCTTGTACCTCTGTTCTGGCTTTCTTGTGTTTAAAAAGGTACATTTTCTCGAACTATCCCTGAAATTTAAATGACAGAGCCTATAAGCACATTCACACGCAGACACTTGCCTTTCCTTTAATATCCGCATACATAATTTAAACAATTTACGCGATTTATCTGTTTCTTCACGTTTTATCTCACGTATTGCTTGATCTACACTACCATTAAGTTCAGTAGGCTCAAATTTAGAAACATATTTGGCTATGTAAAATGCTATTGCTTCATTTGTTCCGCATGGCTGAATATCCATATTGGCATTCCAGACTTTTATAAGAGTTGGGTTATAATTATTAACCCACCTATCTTCTGGTCCTCGCTTCAGAATACAGATTCTGCCTCCATTACGAATAAATTCATCTGATGAATGAGACACGAGACGAGTTTCAGCGCTTTCTTTTCTCGGAAAACCCAACCTATATATTGGTGATTCAGAATTGTTCTTATAACAGGTATGTGTATGTTTGTGTAATTGATTTTTCTTTACCAGATCATGCAATTCACATGTCTCATGCGGTAGGTCAAAACTACATACTTGATTAAGTTGATGCAGCCCCTCTTCCGTATCAAAAGATGCGTGACCTTCCACCCAAACTACCATGTGAACATGGGGGCTCCCACGATTCTGGAATTTGATTCTTCACCAGTAGTTTTTTATACGACCATTTAAAACTCGATTGTTGTTTAACATAAATTTCATAAGGGCATTGAAACGATACATGAAATGTCTACTTACAATAACAGGATACTGTTCAATTAACCGCTGTGTAGCTATCATATCCAAATCTTGCGGATTATCCATTGGTCGTCCATTGGCGATAAGGAGAGCTTTACGCATATCCAACCAGTTTATGTCATTACAACTGAAGGTTAAAAAGTAAGTTGGTGATCCTAGACATCGAATTTGTGCCAACAGTTCGTTTAATGCAGTACGCCAATATGCCGCTGAGCCTCTAAGGTTTTTAGATAAAGATGAACATCCTCAACTTTGCCATCTTGACCTTCGAATTTTTACAGCAAGCAGATATTGTTAATTTTACTTTATTGTTGATACTAGAACATTGATAGAGCGTAAAATAAATAATCATTTCTCTGAAACCTAGTATCATTTCCTAGAATTCTATATTGGAAATAATCAAGAGGTGAAATTTTGATACTTCTTGGTTGGTTTAATCCATTTACCCCGTAAGGCAGCAGGAAGAACCATGATGATTCCTCTGCTTTTCGTTCATGAGCAACATTGACAATGTTATCTGTTGTTTTTCTAGTAATTTTGTTGACATTATTTGACACATTTAATATTTGTTCTTCTGTGGGTTGTGTGCTGTCGATAGGAGCCATTACTGAAGTATGTACGGGAATCGTCTCAGTTTGACAGGTAATGTTTCTTTCATTTTCAGATTGAGACATAATAGTTGGTGATATTAATAATCTTTGATGTTGCTGTGTAGTTTGATTTAGATTCGTTTCAATTTCGCTTGATGTATTGATTGGAGATGTAACTTGGAGAGATTGTTGCAAATTATGTTCTGTAGTAATATTTGCATTGCCTGTCAATCTGTCTGTCATATGAACATCTATCTAATTGAGGGTATACTGTACGTTACCTGAACCAGTAGCGCGTTTGCAAACTCGGACAAGGTCACCAAGGGACCCACATTCAATAACACAAGCTTTGCCGTAGGTATCAGAGACACTTGCACCTTTAGGGCCACACGCGTGGGAGTCGGTAAAATAGTATTTATTGGTATAGTTCATGACTCCTAGAGATTTAGATGTGGCAATTAGAACGCCGGCTTTGTGGTTTGTAAACATTGTCGTCAGAGCCTCTTTTAATGTCATCCCGAAATCTTGATTGTTCACTGAATCTCGCAAACATCCAACTAAAACAGTTTCCTCGTCATATTCTATTCTAAAAAAGCAACTATACATCATAAAACTGTCCCTAATGACACTTTGCCACTGACAATCGCCACTTCGGGCGTATTTCTAAATAACCTGTTTCATCAATAGGAGGTACGAGTGGGTTATCTATTGATAGTTGTATTATTTTTGCGTCACACTCGAGCATATTTATATTAAGTATGTTGTTGGTCCATAAATGTGGTGATAATATTGCTGCTCTTGTAATGTTCGCCAACACCATAGCACAGCATTGGCTGCCTGCATGGTTTGTATTGAAAACTTGATTGTTACTTGTGGAACACGTATTGAATTATTGATCACTGTGTAAGCATTATTAGCGTTGGTTGCTTCTCCCACAGCTGATACAGTAGCAGGCTCTAATAATGTTTGATTATTATTTTGAGCATTTTCATCATTAATAGCTTGGGTTACTCGAATAAGATCTTCTTGCAATATTTGTGCATCGTTATCTATTATTACATCATGATATAGGGGATTGTTAATTATGAGCCACCTTAATGCTTCATATACACGTGTACGTGATATGTTATACTCCCGCGATATATTTAAATTTTCTAGATGTTCTGTAATGACAACCATGCCTATACTGTCAGTAGATCTAGGTAAAATGTTAGGCAGATTTTCAGTAAATTCTAATATGTCTTGTGCAAAAGTACAGCTTGCCTTCTAAACCCATATTGTCCAAATAGACCATCATATTTAACAATTTTTACAAATGGTATAAATCTTGATAATAAGCGTTGTTCGGGTTGTGTCAATTACTTTATTACATCAGGCACTTCACCAGGATATAAATTATTCTAGTAAGCTTTGGCTGGGCTTGAAGTATTTTTGCTTGTAAGGTGTTTCTTGCAACGATGACACAGCAATATGGTTCCTTTACTTGTTAATTCTGCAGGTAGGTACGAAGCAGTACTTAGATTTATTTTGTGATTTGTGCCTTGGTTTGCATAACATCGTTTAGTACAAATCTCGCACACCCTGTCGCAGAATATATTTGAGGTTTTGTTAAAAGTTTCTATTTGCGACTTTTCTGCTGTTTGTACTTGAGAGTTATGCTCTCGTAAATTGCTCAAACGAACCTCTCGCTGTTCAGGAGTTTCGTCTGCTCTAATTTGAGAGTCATAATCTCGTAAAGTGCTCAAACGAACCTCTCGTTGTTCAACTGGTTCGGTTTCTCGTATTTCAGATATGTGTTGACGAATTTTAGCAATTCGTGCGTCGTGTTCTTCCTGTGATTCCGCTGCTCTTAACCGTTGCATGCGTTGCTTAGCCTTATCAAGTTTCAACTGTCGTTGAGTGTGTGTTTTGCTATTGTCCTGATCACGCCTTTTGCGGAGTCGTTGGCGTTTTGCGTCATCGCTTTCGGTGGCAAGTTTTTCTTGCCGTTTTAATTTCTTTTTCTCTAACCTTCTCTTCCTTTGTGTTGATGTTTCTGTTTTTCCCATGTTGTTCCCACGATTACCGAAGAAATATTCGTCGACTCTCCCAGAGCTTCGTTTAGAAGGGTAAGAGCTAATATACAAAGGGTTCGCACCGGTGCCCTGAGGCGGTACGTTCACGACATCATGTTACACCCTGATGCCACTCAGTCCTCGGCACGGCCTCACCTTGACTTGGGTGTTTGGAGGAATGCGCCACTTATTTCAGCTTGAAGCTTACTTTTGCCTTACGAAACACAGTTCCGGGTTTGATGTTGGAGTTATACTTCTCTCGAGACAGGTTGCAAACCAATACTGTTTACGCCTATCTCGCCAAATTACACAAGTCAAAGTTAACCGACCGATGCTACAGACTCGAACAATTTGACCTCAATATCATAATCGAGGACTCCAAAAACCCCAGTATACCAAAATTTCAGACGGATTGGAGTAACGGAATTTATGATCACCATCTTATTTTTTTTAACTCGCATTCGTATTTTCAGCAAGACCTTTCATTTGATACCCATATTGTAGGAAAGCATAAAAAACTTAGTCCGCCATCTTTTGAAGTCTGCCATATTGGATTTAGAGTGACGTCACTTTATTTTTCGAGTTATTCTTAGCAAGCCCTTTCATTTCATTTCAATACCCATATTGTAGGAGTGCATTAAAAATAACTAGTCTTACCTTCGCCATTATGGGTGTTCCGCCATGTTGGATTTAGAATGACGTCACATAGCTAACCATGCATTGTCATCCAAACTAAACGTGTATACAAAATTTCAGCTCAATCGGTTGAAGATATCTGCTTCAAAATTGAGTTGCAAGATTCCACCTGAACAAACATAGTTACATTGCAAGTTAAATAAAAGCTTGTAAAAAGATAAATTTTTTGACTGACAGTAAGTAGACTAAGCAATATCACAAGCTCAAGGTAAAGCTTGGCGCAGGGGCTTAGCAATGAGTTGTTGCGCTGGGGGTCGCGGGTTCGAATCCCGCACGGAACAAGTATTTGTATGGCCTACAGATAATTGTTCCGGGTCTGGATGTTTGTCGTCGTGCAATTTATGCTTGTAAACTGCCTCTACAATACAGAAGAAAATCATAGTGTGGGGTAACATTTAAAAAAAAAGAAAGCTACCAAATTATGTGGAAAACTGTTCTTATTTTTAGTTCTTTAAAAGTAAATTCAGTTTTTACTTTAAGTTTTTTTTATAAGTAAGTAAGCAATATCACAAGCTCAAGGTAGAATATCTTCGTATCTTATATAATAGAATTTCATCTGAATAGTTACATTAAAAATTCCATCTCTAGTTTTCCACTCTTGGTGTAGCCTGTAATTCAAATCGGTTCACAATCGGTGAAGATATCATGTAACTAAAAATAAAATCGTAACATAACATACAAAAAAATACAGTCGAACTGAGAACTTTTTTTTAACTTGGCCAAAAACCATACCCGTGTTTTGTGTTCCGCTTACGTAATATAATAAGATCGGAGATAAGCCAAAATGCAGTGTCAGGGACACAGGGACAATCACAACTAGATCCTAAAACTAACTGTTAAATAAAACGTGCAAGTTTTTTTAACCAGTAAAACTGGATATATTAGTTGTGTGCACTTAATGTTGTACTTGCTATAGCCAAGTCCAAAATGAAGAAGGAACAAATAACCCAGTGTTGCCACTGGAATTATATTGCTATAGACAAATATTTTTTCCTTATTTAAGTTATAAATAAAGTTGCCTATTTATATTATGTATCTGTTCAAAGTATTGAACACTAACAATACGTTGTTATGCATAAATATTTTAGCTGGTTGGGATTCGAAGTCAAGAGCCGTGGCATAATAGCCCGAATATATACGTGGTAGAGCCACGCCGCAGCTATATTATTCTCATAGAATACCAGTGTAAAATAGCAGCTTAATGTTGCTGTGTTTCATATGGTGAGTGTAGAGAACCGGAGACCCTTTTTACTGGAAACTTTTTACGGGGCATTTCATCTTAGTCCAACGCATTAGCAACGCATCTGAATTTAGATTCTTAATCGTGGATTGATGTAGATGTCTATGGGTCACAGCAGGGCCGCGATGGAGTCAGGGCTCGTTTGTCACCCTTAATCTATAAAAAAAATATTCACATGCTTGGCACTAGAGCGCATGGTCTACATTATATCGTAGCGCCGTTACGCCTTGAGTATATGACAGCTTTATGATAATCCAAATTGATTTTTTTAAACCATTCAAAGTTTTGTGAAATAGACCATGAAATTCTGCACCTTTTTGGCTTTTTTTTATCCACAAGTGATGGCGCCACCTCGCCTCTATCGCCGCATGGGATCCATAACTCATTGGCAAATTTTATGCAACATGCGTCACAGGGTGACCCTTCAGCTTTTTGCTAATATAAACACGTTTGACCCTCACATCTTTTTTTATGTCGCTTCCTATATTTATGCGTTTCTTAGTATAGTTGATAAATCTTTTACTTTGTTTATATTTAATAAATTAATTTTATTGTTGGTAGCGCAGGGGACAAGCGCTTTAGAACCACCAAGCTTGATCTCGGCACCAGTGAAACTGTTAATTGGGATTTTATGTGAATTACTAAGCGGTTTAAGAATATTCACTACCCCATATCGTCCCTTAGGTGACGTAAGAGGAGATAGAGGGAAATATACCAGGAGATGGTCAGCAGAAATTTTTTAATAACAACTCAAACTTATAAAATACTGCAGTTGCCAATCCGCCTGCCAAGCGTGGCAACTAAGGCGAAATCCTATGAGGCAGTCTATGCGGGAGACTTATGTTCAGCAATGCACTTTTATAGGCTGTAATGCATGGTTGGACTACGTTCTCGGCGATGAAGTTAAATATTTTGAGGACATGTGAAGTCCGCCAACACGCACTAAGACAGCACGGGTGATTAATTGCTCCAGAATCCTCTCAGAAGTGTGAGGCGTATGTAGGCTATAACTTTACTCTTTTTAGGGTTCCGTACCCAAAGGGTAACCAACTGGACCCTATTACTAAGACTTCGCTGTCCGTCCGTCCGTCCGTCTGTCTGTCAACGGGCTGTATCTCATGATCCGTAATAGCTAGACAGCTAAAATTTTCACAGAATGTGTATTTCTGTTGCCGCTATAACAAAAGTAGGGGGCATCCCTACTAGAAACGTGTTTTACGATGGTACGGAACCCTTCATGCGCGACTCGCACTTGGCTGGTTAATTGCTTTTAATATACATAAGTTGAGTTGTATGAGAACAAAATTATTAAACGAATTGCAATCTCTGCAAATTTTCGAAAAAAATACAATTGAATTTTAAATGTTAAAAGTTACAAATCTACGTCCCATTAAAATAGAATACACTTTTTTAGTTTAACATTTTTTTTATTAAATACATGTTTTTCTTCTTCTTCTTCGACAGCCAGCAGACTGCAAGGCAAAGGCTTTTCGAGGATTGCGCCTGCTGGCATGTGTTACTTGTACTACTTACTGCGTTACTCAGGGTGGGCTTGTGGGCAACGAGGTGAAGTAGACATTTTGAGAAAAGGTTCACATACCTATTCCCTTTTTCACTCCACTATAATAATAATATTACTGAACTCTATCTAGATTTGGATCGTCAAGACTCTCAAAAACTAATTTTAAAGCAGTCGTTAGATAAGTAAGACTTTAGTGTTTTATCTGTGAGCATTAAGACAAGGACTAAAGGGTACTATGTAGTGTCCATTTATTTTGGTATGGTCAAGCTTAAACCATAGTTTTAAATTAAATCCAAGGCTTTTATAGTCTTGGACTAAAGCGAGTATAAGGTATTTTTTTTAAATAAAGCTTACGATCAGAGTCCGATTAGCCTAAACACAAAGTTGCGTTAATTGGCTAGTGAAAAATACCTTTCTACATGACTTTTGGTCGTGGGATGAAAAGGGACAGCCGAGCAAGTTGTTCAGCCCGGGAAACTCTATGCAGTACAGAGCTTGTTCTATATATGTAAAGTCGTTCGAAAACTTAAATAGTATGATTTAGGCTTCGGTTCATTTTAACTTTGCGCGCGACAACATCGCCGCTAGGTACATATTAAAGCCAACTTCAAACTAAGAAGGCTACATAATATGCGTTGTTACCTCTTAAGGAAGACGATGCTTCTACGAGGAAGTTTGGCAGACTAGTGTGCGATCAATTTTAAGCCCCCCAATATTTGTTTTTATTTTCTCAGAAAAAGTACACCGTGTACTGTGTGCGCATGCTAAAAGAACCAAAAGGAATATAAATTATATTACGTGCCAGATAAGGATCTGTAATATAATTTACGTTTAATTTACGTTTCTCAAGCGGATCGGCGATTTTTGAATTAGTCGATTTTACTGCTTTTAACTGAATCGACTTTTAACATACTAGGCTAAACTGTAATATAGGGTGATTGATTCTTATACGCTATTGCTATTGCAACACAGTGATTTACTGAGAATAACTAGGTACGCAACAAAAACATCCTTTCTACTTTATTCCTTTCCGGAATAAAGTAGAGTTATAGTTTATATAGACACAGGCCTCTTCTCATTTCTGAGAGGTTTTTAGGAGAAGGAAATATCCGCCGCGATGCTCCAGCGCGTGTTGACGAACTTTCATGTCTTCAAAATATTTTTAAATTTTCAGAGGTGAGGTTTCTTTACACCTCAGTACATCAAGATTAGTTTTTTTAATAGAATAAGGGTGACAAACGAGCACACAGTCGACTTGATGGTAAGTGCTGTGGCCCATAGACATCTATATCTATCCTCGATTAAGAATCAAAATGCAGATGCGTTGCCACACTAAAGGACTAAGAAGGAATGCCTCGTTTCCAATAAAAAGGTTCTCCTTGGTTCTCTACACTCACCATACGAAACAGCAGCATTAAGCTGCTATTTCACGCTAGTATTCTTTGAGAGCGTAGTCCTTCCTCAGTCCGACCCATTCGTGCTACAATCATAATATAGCTGCAGCATGCTTCTACAATGAAAAAAGTGGTAGGTATATATGTGCAAGTATATAATCAAATCTTATAAATTATTGTGATGTTCCTATATGCAAATAATGGGACAAATTAAGGCGACACAGCGAAAAAATGCACCTCCTTTCATCGAATAGTATAGGAGTATGACATAACTAACGAAACTGGAATTTTGATATAGATAAATTCATGTCTTTATCTTGAATTTGCTTGTGTGAAAAACACGATTGTATAATTTTGACTCGATCATAATTATTTGCGAAAACACCTCTAAAAAATCACTATAGTTAAAATTACAACGAAATTACTTAATCTATATGCTTGGGAATCACTCAAATACATTCATAACATCAATATTCGTAATTTACTTGCTCATTATTTTGATTACTTAAATCAATAATTTTTTTTAAATATTTTAAGATTCTAAGCGGTCTTAATCGTCGCGGGCGCTACGCAATTTTAGACCTTATGACGGCGTTTTTGAAGTTTTCATAGAAATTATATCTCACTCGGGTCAGTCCGGCGATAGCCCGCTTCAACGGTTTTCGATGTGTCAGCAAGCATGGTGATTACTACAAATTCTTTCTAAATTCGGAGGGACCAAGACCACTTGTAGACTCTAACGGGCCTCACACAACTCTAATTTCACACACTTGCCCAACTTAAAATTTGTTTTTATTTTTTTTTCTAAAGTATAATTCTGTAAATTTTTTGTCGCGAGTCTCGCGTGGGCGTTCGTAGGCGTTCGTAGGCGGCGTATTGACACCGTCAACGTTATTTATTGGCGGGCCGGCGCCGCTTTTTTGCGGGCCCTACACGCCGATGAATGGGACCCGAGATTTGTCAATGCATTGATAAAACTTTTCTTTCGTATGGTTTGTTTTAACCTTTTTTAAAGGCTGCGTGAACTTTGATCTGGTTTAGCTGCTACTCCCCTTTTGATGTTGGTGTAAATAAACTATTTAGCTTTTAACCATTTTCGGTTAAATGTCTTTGACGGCCTCGACAACGAAATACTACAGATTACAACTGAATTTGAGAACTGGTTCCTGACTTCGGTAGCGTCTGATTTAAGCAGAGCGATTGTGTAACTCTATTTAAAAAAAAAACGTTTCATCACTAGGATTTTATTTTACTTTCACTAGGATTCCTGTATCGTGGAGTCGCTTTACATACATACATTCCACAAGGACTTTTTTATCGAATAAGTGTGACGAAGGAGCACACAGTCCACCTGATGTTAAGTAAAAGCTGTGGCTTAACCCTAGATAGGCAACCTACGTCGAATCGACGTAATCAATTTTGAAAAATCGATATAACTCTTATGTTTTTCGCATCACCAAACTGGCCGTTCCTGCCAACTCAGTCAGCCTCCAGAGCTTGTAGGATACACCCGTATCGCTTAGGTAAGTGTAGCACTTTCGTCAATATTTACCTGCCGTACGTCGAAGTGACGTATTTTGGGAAAATTTGCTTTTATGACTTCTTTGAGAATAAATGTACATATTTTTATTGGATTTTTTTTATTTGTTATAGGCTACGATAAAAAAAAACATAATGACGTCACAAATTCGTCCAGACGATGCAGAAATCAGTCGTCTGTTGCATGAAATGACCGATGAAGAGATTTAGGGGTTGGACAGTGAAGCTGAAGATAATTTATTAGAAGATGAAGTACAGAGTGAGGCCGAAGTCTATGAGGTGAGTGCTCCACCACTAGAAAACCCTTTGAATACCGAAAATGTGTACCGAGATCCTAAACCTCTTGAAAGTGCTTCGTCCAGTTTGTCGAGTTATATTATTATGCCACAGCATCAAAATCTCAGACGCAAAAACGATCATCGTAGGACGGCTACTAAAGGCATAACAAGTCGCAGGGTATCATCTGCTATTATACGAACATCAAGGGGTCTCACTCGGATATAATGCCTTCATGAGAGGTTTTATGAAAAAACTCAGCAATAGCTTCACGGCCTCATGGATGGAGACAAGGCAGCATGTGGTAAGTTTGCCGACAAATATAAAAGAAAAAAAATTGTGGTTTATTGCCAAAAAGACAAAACAACTATTCCACATAACGAGAAGGTGTACCTGAGCAAACGAAGAGAAAAATTGTGCCTTTTGTCCAACAAAAATTAGAAGGATAACAAAGACAATGTGCGACAGCTGCAATAATCTCATTTATGGACAGCACAAGTCCAGCGCCTGTCCTAAGTGCTTTTGAGACCAAAATAAATAAAAATGTATATTAACTTAGATTTTGTATATTATATAGATTACAAAAAGTTGACTATAAAAAGTTTACATATAAAATTATAAGACTGACGAAGATTCCTAAATGTTTATGTTTTGTAGAGTAAGAATTACCGTGTTTTGTTCTTTAATTATTTTTCAATATAAATATAAATATACCCCAATGTTTTTCATTTACTCAAAACACAATTACATACACTAAGATATAGTATAACATTTATAAACCTAGTATATACATATATAAAACAAAATATGCCCACTTGTTGATCGCACGTCGAATCGACGTATGGTTATCTTTAGTGTACACGAAAATATGGTTATCTATCTAGGGTTCATAGACATCACATCTATCCTCGGTCAAGAGTCAAAAACAGTTACATTTAGACCCGTGAGGATTAAGATGCCTCGTTACCAGTAAAAAGGGTCTCCGGTTCACTACACAGCAGCACATAGTATATACATACATAGTACGTGAAGGTAATATGGTCATCCGATTAATATGGTCACTTTCTTAAAAGTCAAAAACTACAGCCTTGTTTGCATAGGTGGCTCTGTGATAGGATAGCTCTTTATCAGTCAATTAAATAATAAAGGGTCAGTGGGGCGCTCCTTTATCGACGTCATTTTGACAGTTGAGAATATAGTAAAAATTTTAGTCGATTTTAGTATTGTGTAGTATAGTTAGTTTATTATAAGTTGATTTTTCGAAGTGTTCCTAATTATTGGCAAAGCTTGTTTGCTATTTTTTTCTTAATATATTAGTTATAGATATACGAATTTGTGTTTTTGTCACTGTCCTCCTCCTTGTTTTGGTTTTATATTACCCTCACGTACTTTATTTTATGCCGGTATTCTGTGAGAGCGTGGTCCTTCCCCGGTCAAGCCGATTCGTGCTACGACCATTATATAGCTGAAGCATGGCCCCACAACTTTTGAAATACATATACAGATCCCTGAGCAATTATTTGTAGGAAATACAAACACTTGTGCCCTGTGGGATATCAACCCGCAACTTGCAAACCACAACTTAAACCAAATAATCAGCCACTGTGCTACTGAGCTGTCAAAACTGTAACTCTACTGTATGATGACGACGTTGCGACTGCCTTGTTGTTCTAGTGGTCGTAAACGTGGCTGCTGATCTTGAGGTCCTGGGTTTGAAACCTGGGTTGGGCCAAAAAATTGAGATTTTTAACAAGATATTCTCAGTAAGGAGGGGAGGGCGATGAATGACGTGTTTGACGTCCTGTAGTCCACCCGGGCTTGTTTAAAGGAATCATTAAAATTTAATTTTTTTTCAAGATACATTGCAAAATAAATCCTATGTAAATGTATAAAAGCTTAAAAAATGAATATAAAATATTTCTTAGTAATCGACGAACTACGAGAATAGGCATCCATTACTCAGAAACTTCATAAAAGCTAGAATATTAACACAAATGTCTATCTAAAAGGGGTGACTAACAAATCGCTACGTGTAATGATTTTATTTTATTCGTTTCGAACTCACATCATCGGTCGGCGGCAATTAATTGAATAAAACGGAATGGGAACATTAAACTGTGCACATGTACTGAACACTGATAACGCACTGAGAAAGATTCCGCCGTACACTGCGGGACAAAGAAACTGATACTATTTTGAATAAAATAAATATTATATATGTATTATTATTTTTGTTCTTGTGTTTTTATATTTTATAATATTTCATACGTAACAATATGGTTGTGTTGCTAATTTACTCTACTAATGTTTCTTTTATTTATCACAATATTTCGTCAAGCGACCGCCGTGTAGTGCCGACCTAAGCGAATCCAATACCCCGTACTTAGAGTATATAATTACTGTAATTATATACTCTAAGACCCCGTACTATTCCTTGGGTGTCGTAAGAAACGACGAAGGGAAAATAAATAGGAGATAGGCAATAGTATCTTCCTAATAACCCATTACAGCCTATCAAAAGTCCACTGCTTATTATGCTATAAAAAACTGCGGTTGCCAACCCGCCTACCAAGCGTGGCAACTATGGAAAATATCCCCTTGGAGGCAATTTTTGGGCAAGGCCTATATTCAACAATGGATTTTTGATTGGCTATAGATAATGAATGAAAGAATTAATGTATTTCTTCAAGCATCGGGTCGTATGCGAAAATTCATCATCATTATCATTACAGCCCTTCACAAGTCCACTGCTGAACATAGGCCTCTCCAAAGAAACTTCCTGAGCCACCTGCATCCATCGACTTTCTGCATATCTTACCAGGTCATCACTCCATCTAGTGAGGGGCCGCCCTACACTTCATTAGAAATTTTCTTCCCCATCGGTTGTCGGTTATTCGAGCAATATAGCTGACCTATTGTAACTCCAGCTTACCAATCTGTTGGGCTATGTTGGTTACTCTGGTCCTACTGAGGATATCCTCATTTCTAAGTCTATCACGCAGATAAACCCCGAGCAGTGCCCTGTCCAACCGCTGAGTGACCTTGAGCTTGGAGGCCCAAGGTCACTCCTCCCCTCCAAGTATGGAGAAAAATATCAAAACGCAGGATTCTGCACTTTGTTATTCTTCAATGTTTAGGTGTCCTTTTTGAAGTCGGTAGAAATAACTTTTAAGAGTAAACAAATAACTTGCAACTCTCCTGAACACAAATTTATGGCATTGTAAAATGTAATTTTAAATTGTTTAAGTAGCCAAGAATCTGCTAATTGGAATTAGCTTGCATACTGATTCACCAGACTCATAATCAGATTTAAGGAAGTTGGTATTTATAAATAAAAGTTATGTTCAAGTTATATCATGTGAGATGTGAGTGAGGTGTGTTCAAGCTATGTACACCTGTATGATTATACATACACATAGGAGATTAAATATCTTAATTTCTTCGACGTAATAAACAAAATTTTCTTTCGTCAAACATCTTTTTTAATATTTATATTTGTTTGTTCGTCTTCTATGCGTTCTTCGACTAAGTTTAAACTTTGATAAAAAAGAGACATCGCATGCAACACCTGCCGGGCACAACTAGCAATAAATAAAATTATGGAATTATTTTAATTTATAAATATAATCCATAAATTAAATGAATATGTTCACCAGTGTACAGACACTGGAACAGGAGTCCGGCGTCCAAATAAAAGCTAACGAGCGCCGCGCACTGTACGGGGGCTTAGTAATGGTGTACAGGCGGAAGCAGTGTTGTAATTAAATAATAGTTCTAAAATAATTAAAAATTAAATATTTTGTACAACCGACTTCAATATAAACTATGAAGAATAACTCAAAAACTATTGGTCAAACCTTGATCAAATTTATATTCAAATAAAGAAAGAATCATCGAAATCGGTTCACCCAAAAAAAGTTATGAGGTAACATACATAAAAAAAAAAAACATACAGTCGAATTGAGTACCTCCTCCTTTATGAAGTCGGTAGATAAAAATAGTTATGGTTTGCTGTCGCAAACAGCCTACTAATAGACTCAGTTAAAAAAAAAACTTGACTGCCTCGTTGTGCTAGTGTTCGTAAACGCGGCTACTGATAATGAGGTCCTGGGTTCGTATCCTTGGTCGGACAAAAAACAGTTATTGAGATTTTCTGTGATAAAATTGCTTCACTGTAAAACTACTCCCTGTTACTCTTACTATTAATTAATTGCAGCCTTATAAAGCCCACTGCTAATCATAGGCTTTCCCGATAGATACCCTCATAGGGGGATCTATTTGCCATAATTATCACGTTTGGCAAGCTGATTGGCAGCTTTTTATTATTTTGAATTATTATCAGGAAGATGCTTCTGTCCTTCTGTTTCATTTACCTCTGTAGACACTTTCGACATGCGTGGGATCATATATGGTACTGGTACGACGCCAGTCGCCACCACACTATAAGCCAAAAAATAATGCGCCTCTCACAGTTTACTTTTATTTGACAGTAGCCATAAGTCTACCTTCACTACTGCCTGTATAATACTGTTCATATTACTCATATTTTACCATTAGCTTTGTCGATTGCAAAACTAAAATAATTATAACTTTTAACAAAGAGTAAAAACCGACTTCAAATTGCTAAAAAAGAAGTTATTTATTTGCTACCCTTAGGGGTGAATTTTTTCTTCTAATCCTATATGGGACCACCCTTGAAATATAACCAATTTAATAAAAAAAGAATCATCTAAATTGGTGCACAATCTGCGAAGATATCGCGTAATATACATACAAAAAAACACACTCGAATTGAGAACCTCCTCCTTTTTGAAGTCGGTTAAAAAGCCATGGCTCTCCACTCCACGAACACCACAACATAGTCCACTATTTCGTACATTTTTTTGGTTTTTATTTAAATGCAAATTTAATTTAAAAATTTAAATGCAATTGTCGCCTAACACCAGTATTTTAAGTTCAGCCCATATAAATCCACTACTGAGCATTGCCCCCTCCCGTTGAAGGAATGAATTGTAGTACAAACGCCTTTTGTATATAACTAATATGGTTTTCTTGACATCACTATTAATTAAAAACAAAATATTTTTTGTTACCAAAAATAATAATTTAAATATTTATACAAATTAAAATCAGCTTTTCGTCTACCTGTACAGACGGGTAGCATGGTATCGGACTATCGGGCCAGATCACCTTCCATACAGCGATAACCTTAAAAGCACTACCAATATTAATACATCAAACACCCACGTGGCGCACATACATCACCGGTCATATATTGGAAAACTGACGGCCGGACGCATAGAAAACGGCATTCTATTTCCATCAACCGGCAAACGATGACCAATTCTGTTTGCCTTTTATTCGTAATGATCTAATCAGAGATATAGTAAATGTTTTTTTTAGTTTATGTTTTATGTTTATTAAGATCTAAAAAATAATAGAATTATTATTACTAGATATATACGTATGGTGAGTGTGTCATCTTAGTCCTCAGAGATGACACGGATGCGTTGTCGTTGTCATTTTGATTCTTAATTGAGGATAAATGTGGATGTCTATGGGCCACAGCATATCCACTTACCATCAGGTGGACTGTGTGCTCGTTTGTCATCTTTATTAAAAAGAAACTGTATTTCTACATTATAATACGCAAATGAAATATCGATTTATTTAAATAATTTTGCTGTGTGGTTTTATAAAAACCCGTGGGTGTTTTAAAAAGCCAAAGGGAAACTGAAACTTGTGGCGGCTGGAATTAATGCGAACAATTGATTAGACGCTATTCCGTGGTAAATGCGATAGAAGATGCAAAAAGTTTCAATATCTCTCGCAATGCCAGTAAATCAAAACAATCAAAAAGAACTCGGTTGTCAACGATTCAGTTTCACTCTTTGTTAGATGCTGTCAAGTGGAAGGAGCTGGCACTGGCGCCTCAACCTAGAGATGAGAACTGTATTCCATGTGAGGCCGACTTGCGCCTTCTGTTCCGGATGGTATGTCGGATACCGCTTGCAACTGTTGCATTGAGCAGGACAGATCATATAGGCAGACAAGGGGGGGCAATTTTCAAGTAGTTTGTTAGTTTTGCAGGTTTTATATATGTATGGCTCCATGGGAACTTACAGTAAGTAAACTCATAGCCTATATACGTCACATGATGGACACAGGCCTCTCATAATTTATGAGAGGGTTTTAGGTCAAGGAAGTGTCCGCTGCGCTACATCAGTACGTTTTGACGGTCTTCTGATGCCTTCGAAATATTTTATGTGTTCTTAAGCATGGAATTAGGGCATCGGAAACGGTTTTTCCCAGTTTTCAGGGGTCACGAAAAGAACCGGTTCCGAAAATTTAAAACCTGGTTTTCTCGGTTCCTCCGGTTCCTTTACAAAATTTATTAAAAAGTATATCACTGCAATGAAAACTCATCTTAGTAATAAAATGGTCACTGCATTGCGAAAACAATATAAAAACGACGACTAATATAGTACTGCGATACTTGACCAACCCTGATAGTAATTTTGCCAGTATGGACGAAGACACTGGCAAAATAAATGGTATAAGTGATGAAATGTTACACGAAATAGAAATATTTTACGTGGTAGAGCCATGCTGCAGCTATATTACTGGTATAGTTGTAGCACAAATGGGTCGGCTCAACCGAGGAAGGACCACGCTCTCACAGAATACGCTGTTGTGTATGGTGAGTGTAGAGAACAGGAGACCCTTTTTACTAGAAACGAGGCATTCAATCTTCGTCCTCACGGATGACAACGCATCTGCATTTTGATTCGTAATCGAGGATAGATGTAGATGTCTATGAGCCATAGCAACCCCTTACCATCAGGTGGACTGTGTGCTCGTTTGTCACCCTTATCCTACAAAAAAAATCGTATAAACGCTATACAAAAACTATCCCTTGAAAAAACGCCAGTAATTGGATGTCAAAATCTGCAGGAAGTTGAATTACATGAATCCGCCCTAACAAGTTAAGAGGAACTCAATAGAGAGTTGTCTAAAGCTGTTAATACTGCTACTGAATCGACTGATCAAGAAAATGACTCAATTACTACTGTGAGAGTTGAAATGGCTCTATTTGAAAATGGTGGACAAAGACAACGAGGGTACTACTTAAGCTTATGAACATTTAAAAACTATTTCGCCCACCAGTGTAGAGCCGGAGCGTATATTTTCTTCGTCTGCAATAGGCTGCGCTCGTCTTTGAGTGATAAAAATTTGGATGCATTCATTTTTCTGCGTTCTTTTTATTTAAGTAAAATTAAGACGTAACGTTTAACTAAAACTATTTTTTTTTCATAAGTGAGCTGATTTATGTTTTGTTATAATAACAGTATCCGTAAAGTACATTCTATGATAGAATATTGTAATGTTATAATAGAATAGAATCTATTCTATATTATTTTTATGTTGAATGATATTAAAATTTAAGTAATGTGACATAACTGTTTACGTGCAATTGTAAAATAAATGTTCCTAGTTAGTGAGATGTTTGATTGGTTTTATATTTAATTAGAAATAAACTATTGCAAGTATTACTTGAATTCTTACTTTAACCTACGATTAGCAATAAACTGTTTTATTTATGAATATGATTATCGTTATTCACATTGAACGAAAGTAGCCTCCAACCTAAAAGAAAGAAAAGAACCGAAAGAACCGGGTACCCGGTTCCGGCAAAAGTTTGGAACCGAAAGTACCGGTTCCTGGAAAGGGACCGGTTCTCGATGCCCTACATGGAATACGTGCTGTATTTACGGGAAAGCTTTACGAGCTTAGCCCCAGAGCTAGTACGGCTCTACATATTATGGTCTAGACTTAATATGGTCTAGACCTATATTTTAACATTGTAAAATTGGCTTTAAATACCAGCCCTAGGCTTAGGATTTAGCAATGTTGGGAGCATTAGGTGTGTGTAGTGCTCCCACTAGAATTAACAATGTTAATCTTTGCGTCTAACACTTGCGTTTAGGTCAGCCTCCGACTTTCGAGTAGTAAAATATACGCTTAATATTATAATAACATACTTACATATAATATTATAGAGACTTTTTATTTTTTTATAGAATGAGGGTGACAAACGAGCACACAGTCCACTTGATGGTAAGTGGATGCTGTGGCCCATAGAAATCTACATTAATCTTCGATTAAGACTCAAAATGCAGGTGTGTTGTCACCCTTGAGCCTTGAGGACTACGATGGAAATCCTCCTTTCCAGTAAAAAGGGTCTCCGGTTATCTACACTCACCATACGACACACAGCAGCATTAAGCTGCTATTTTACGCTGGTATTGTTTTTTACGTGGTAGACCCATACTGCAGCTATATTAATTGTATAGTTGTAGCACGAATGGGTCGGCTCGACCGGGAAGGACCACGCTCTTACAGAATACCAGCGTAAAATAGCAGCTTAACGCTGCTGTGTTCCGTATGGTGAGTGTAGAGAACCGGAGACTCCATCATAGTCCTCTGGGGTGGCAACGCATTTGCATTTTGATTCTTAATCTACGATAAATGTGTCTATATGCATTTACCATCAGGTGGACTGTGTGCACGTTTGTCACCCTTATCCTATAAAAAAGTGCGAAAAAGTAAAAATAATTTATCTAAAAGCGATGTAAGTAATACGATTTTACAACTCTATTAAAAAAAAATTTAAAGTAAATAAATCGTTACACTGAAAACTGTTATAAAATTATTTCAAAAACATTAATAAGGTGAAATCATAGTATGTTTTAATTTAAATTAGTCAGATAGATGTGTAAAATCAGCATTTAAAAAATATATATTTTAAAACTAAATTTTTATTAAGAAACATTTTAAAAAAAAAACTTATTTATTTACTTTAAAAACTCACATAAGTCTGGAAAAAATGACTTAATAAACGTTACAACGTTAAAAATTTAAAAATTACAAAAAATTAGTACACAGCACGCTCAGCTAATAAAGCTTTTAAGAACAGGTGGCCCTGTTCCCATAAGCCACAGGTTCCATGTATTCCCATATTTGAGTGTATCGGGACACGTGTTCAGGGATCAATATCTCATATTGGCGCCGGCGCCTGAAGCGGGGCGATTGTAAGGGGATGAGGTGACATAAACTAGCGGTAGAAACGCGGAGATTTAAACGCAGAGTTTTCGTTATATTTTTATTCTCTTAACTAATTTCTTGAAGTGGTTAGCGCTCGCTGTAAATTTTTCAGTACGCGAACAACCCGGGTTCTATCCCGCCAGCACCAATGAAATTGTTTATAACAATTTTAAGTGCTAATTTACCACGTGCTCGACGGTGAAGGAAAACATCGTGAGGAAACCTGCATGTCTGAGAAATAAACACACACTGGGGCAGCGCGGCCGACATTTCCTTGCCTAAAACGCTCTCAGAAGTGAGAGGAGACCTGTGCCCAGCAGTGGGACTTATATAAGCTGTAACTAACTAATTTCTTTATTCATCATCATCATTATCTTTCTTTCGCTTTATAAGTGATATATTTTGTATATGTATTTTAATATGTATCGTGTTATTTTATTTTTGTATTATATTATTTTATATATTTAAAGATTTTGTATGTAAGTACCCGTTTATATAATTATTATTTATTCTATATTATATAGTAGATATATTATATATACATGTATATTTTTACTAACTATATTCTATTTATTTGCATCTTATATCTTTATTAATTATTTATTAAATTGATTAAGTGATTGTTTACACCTGCCACAGTTTCTCAAATCACCCAGGGTTGGCTGGTAAGGAATGCCATAAGGCACTAAGGTCCATCCTTTATATCACTTATTATAAAGTGTGTAATCGAGATTTAAAAAAAATATTATCATTACAGCCCATCAAAAGTCCGTCCAAGTTGAACAAAAGAATCCCCCAAAGATTGCCTCATAGGCGTTTGCTACGCTTGGCTGGTGAGTTGGCAATCGCAGTTTTTTTTATTTTCTAGATGTTAGTAAGAAGATCGCTTCTTACGACACTCATATGGAGTAGTGGATGTTGTTACACCGCCACTTCATCATGATCACCACAACCTATCAAAAGTCCACAGCTGAACCTAAGCCCCCCCATAGATTGCCTCATAGGTGGAATATTTGCCATAGTTGTCACGCTTGGCAGGCAGGTTGGCAAAAGCAGTTTTTCAGTTTTTCCTTATTTTTTCTTTTTAAACTTAATCTTGATTATAATTAAACTTAAGACTTTATTGCAAGGAAAATATATTTTATAGTATACCTTTTTAAATTACATTTAAAATAATGTAGTTGATTTGAGGTACTTGAAGTTAAAGATGTTTACATGTCATTTAAACAAAGATTATTCACAAAAATTAAACCCTTTAAGACCAAGATGGAATGCCTCACAATCGGTAATTATACAGGCTTTTTATGCTCTTCAGAACGAAATAGGTAATGCAGTGTATGCACTGTTGCTTAGCGGCAGAAAGAGGTAAGAACTCACTCTTCGTCTGAGTAGGTTCCACAACGTACTCAGATGAAATTGTAAGCAGAAAATGAATCCCACCACTTAGCAAAAGAAAGAACATATCACATACTTCGAAGAAATGTACATTGTTACACGGACTAAGGCATACTTCACAGCTTGTAATTATACCGTCTCTTACCTTTCATAACACAACAGTTAAGACACTGCTGCTTAGCGGCAAAAATAGATTAGTAGGTGTTCCTTAGCTGGTGAGGCCGCGGATGTGTGCGAAAGCGTTCCCGTGGCCCTGACAATAAGCGACTAAGATACCATGGGGTTTTAGTCGCTGCGAGCCCGACATAACCCGTCCTTGCACTCGCGAAGCGGGTATGCGTAGGCATTTCGCCATGTAAATAAAAAAGGTGTTCCTTACACAGATGGGACAGACAGAAAAGGATCAGACTAAAAATATTTTTACTAAAAATTTGAAGTAACTTAGTAGGATTTTTTAATCTTAGAGAGTCTCGTTACTTCGGTAATGGATTAAAAAAATACATAAGCGATTAATTTATCTAAAGGTAAAAAGGCTGAGTGCTTATTTTTTGCATTCTGACACTAAGAATAAGGCCTGAGGAAGTTTGGAAGAACGTGCGGCGTGGTGCCACAGGAGCATTTAATTTGAACTTGAATATTTGCCACCAAGGTCACTGTAGTACTAAAGGCGTGAGTTTGCCAAGCAAGGTAAACACCCTGCCTTATTACAACGCTCGAACAGTGCGGGCACGCAGTTCTATAACAGTGCATACCACTTTTAATATAAGACGTTCCCTAGTTGAATCACGATATCCACGTAATCTATGTCTACTGGGAGATATCATCATGATTTAACACTTTCACTCTCCGATTTTCAGACACAATAGTAAGTCAATTGCAATGAAATATAATATTTAGTACACTGTACAGCGAATGGGTTAATATTAATTTTTAATATCCGCAATATATGACGCAAAAAAGGTAACATATTTGTAATATTGTTAAATTTTTCATGTTACTATTTATTATTATATTAAGCGTTTTAAACGTTGGTTTGTACAAACCCTCCCCTAACCGCGGTATGGTAGCAATTCAGATAAAAGCAATCTTTACAAATTGAACTGAAAAAGTTTAACAGAGCTTTCGTGTTCGTTTTTTTTCTAAGTGATTGTCCGTAGCATAATTTTGGGGCATTGGACCGATACTGAAACCAATGAGCCTGCCAGCTTATCTTTTTTTTAAACTTTTAATTGACATGTTTATGATATAAACTAATAATTAATAATAGATTTATTATAATAACAGTTATTAGTTTGCTTGTAATAATAATTATATATTTTCATTAAGTTATAGAAAAATTTATGAGTTTATTTTAAATAGCGCCAAGGTGAGAAGTGTCTGATATAGCTATCGCCTAATCGTTTGCCAAGCGATTACGCTGATTTCTTGGATATATACCGTCACTGAGAAGAAAGAAGAAAGAGAGGAAGAGAGATAATTTAAATAAATCAACAAATAATAAACAATTTAGCTGATAATATTTTGTTACTTTACGATTTCGTTTTAGTTTCTTTTTATTATAATATTGTAAATTTATTATTTAAATAAATGATTTGGCTACAAATACGCTTAAAATTTATGGAATTTTTTAATAAAAAAACAGTTTTTCAAAGTTTAATTTTTATTTACATATATCGAACACTAGCTTATTTAATACTTTGGGCGTAAAGCTATATTATTAATAAGGTACGTGAGGGTAATATGGTCACCTTAAGCATTTCCGCTCTATAAAACAAAGGACAGAGACAAAAACACCAAGTCGTATATTATAACTAATATAGTAAGAAAAAAATTGTAAACAAGCTTGGCCAATAATTAGGAACATTTCGAAAAATCAATTTAAAAAAAACTAACTACACTACACAATACTAAAATCGACTAAAATATTTACCATAATTTCAACTGTCAAAATGACGTCGATAAAGCAGCGCCCTTTTGACCCTTTATTATTTAATTGACTGATGAAGAGCTATCGTATCACAGAGCCATCTATGCAAACAGGGTTGTAGTTTTTGAGTTATAAGAAAGTGACCATATTAACCGGATGACCATATTACCCTCACGTACTATACTTTGTGCCATTGCACAAGCATGCGCAAGGCCCGGTCAACTTAATAAAAGTTCAAATAACAAAATAATACTCTTTGGCAATCAGTCTGATTTGGCATATATACTTAAATAAAAATTAAAAAATGTCAACAAACATAATTCATACTATAAAATTTCTTCATATCATTTTGTTCCGTAAAAGCATTCGTGTCGTCCCTGGAAGTGTTTGAAACGTGTTCCGGGACGTAAAGTATACCGTCGGAACTAGTTCCAACATTTTCATCTATACCTAAATGTTTGTAATATTTTTCAGTCACACTTTCGTTTTCGTAATTTAAGCTATCGTCAAAATAAATAGTCGAGGTCAGGGCGTCGTCAGTATCACATACAATTTCCTCAGAATCAGTCTTCAAGGAGTCATAATATTCCATTTTAATCACCGGGCTCTCTGGCTTATAAAGCTTTCTTCCAGTAGAACCTTTACTAGGTTTTGCGTCTGTAGAGGTGGAAACTTCTGGAGACTTTATCCTTTTACTTTTGTACCTTCTATTCTGAAACCAGATCTTGACCTGTGTCGGTGATAAATTCAAACTCTTAGCTAGCTGTTCCCTTTCCGGCGCTGTTAAATATTTTTGAGCTCGGAAACGTACTTCCAAAGCGTGAACTTGGGTTTGAGAGAAGAGTATCCTCGGTTTCCTTTTCGCGCTTTTATCTTTCTTTTCAGACTTCCTGTGGCAAATTGGTGCCTCTGCAAAGAAGAAATTACTATTGTTAGAGATTATTAAGATATTTTTTGTAGCTTTAATGGTAACATAGAAAAATAAAAATATTTTTAATCGATCATACTTTTAATTTTTTTTTATAGAATATGGGTGACAACTCGTTTGTTACCCATATTCTACTAAAAAAACACAGTCTGCCTGATGGTAAGTGGAGCCCATAGACGTCTGTCTACATTTACCTTCGGTTAAGAAACAAAATGTAGATGCGTTGTCACCCTTGAGGACTAAGATGGAATGCCTCGTTTCCATTAGAAAGGGTCTCCGGTTCTCTACACTCACCATACGAAACACAGCAGCATTAAGCTGCTATTTTACACTGGTATTCTGTGAGAGCGTGGTCCTACCCCGGTCAAGCCGACCCATTCGTGGTACAACCACAATATAGCTGCAGCGTGACTCTACCTCGTAAAATTATTTACTAGTGTTTAAAATAACTTTAAAATAATCATTAAAATGTATTTATATAACTTGCCAGTAAAAATTATATATATGTAGGTGATGAAGGGAGTAAGAGTATCTGGAATTACAATCGCCAATCTATTTCCTACATGTGGCGATTAAGGCAAAAACTGTTCACTGGCTAATGATGATAAATATATGTAAAAGACAACATAATTCTGTTATGAATTAAATTTATGATAATAATATTATGGAATGTTTATTACTCACTTGTTGATTTCCTTGACAAATTAGTTAGCTTTTCTAACGATTCTGTTCTTGTGTACGGCAAACAATTGGAAACCATAGGCTGTAGACCTTTTTCATTTACGCATGGCCTTTCCAAACATGACATCACTTGATTTTGTGCGTCCCTCTCTTCCATAGTGCCTAGTTTGGGTGGTGCATCTAACAATGAGTGGGAGCTTGGATTTTGAATTTCTTGATACTGTTCGTGTGTCTGCTGATAGATATTATGGTAGTATGGATTATAATTATAATATTCTTCAACTTTCGTATCTTGGTACATCTCAGGGGTCCAATAAGAGTCCATATTAGTATGCATAGGTATGTTATGGTAGACTTGACTGAAATAATCCGGACAATACGGCTGGTTTTGATGGTATAATGGGTCGAAATCATTGGTTCTTCGATCCTTATCGTTCGACCTCCACATATCATTTCGTTCATAATAATTGGTTTGGTTTATGTTTAGTATATCTTTTACAGAAAAAGGTGTTGTTAAATTCGGAGCCGTTTCATCAACTCTCAATCTGCTGTTCGTTTTAGGGTCTAAATATGCACTGTAGTCCTTCTCGACGTCTTTTTGTAAGCTCTTATCGATGGTGCTCACGTTTTGATAATTGTAAAATTCATTTTTGCATTCGTTGAAGTTGTGTTTCAAGCTGTAATTGTTGTACGATGTGGTGACTTCGTTGTGTTGCTCGTAGTTCTCCATATTGCACCAAATAACACTGTCACTAATTCATTATTCACTTTGACAAATTATTTAAGGGTGCGGCTGGGTTAATTAAGTTGTTGTTTAAATGACTCGCAATGGAAGACTGATGGCGTTAAAGATTGGGCTATGAAGCCAATCCACGATGCCTTGTGTATTATGGGCGGAGTTATGGGGTCGCTACCGTCCTTTTCCCGAGCGTAGAGGACCGGGATAGAGCTGTCTTTATCTTGCTCGACTGCTCTGTTTACTACGTAACGTAAATATGTGCATGATTTCATTGTGTGTCGAGAATATTTGATACCTTTCTCTGATTTCGATGACGTAATAGTATTTGTATTATTTGGTTTAATTGATTAGTGACGCATATGTACGTTCTGCTTTTTTTTTTAAATAGAAAGATTCTTTTTTAAATACGCGTATGTGTACCGCTTAAAGGCCAAATACGTTCCAATTTCAATTTTGAAAGAAGGATATAAAGATAATGAAAGTATATTTATTAAAATGTTTATATTGAAAAAAAAAATCAATAAAAGTTCATTTTTACTATTAATTGGAGATATTTAAGTTGTCGAGTGGTGGTAGGTAAGGGAATTAATTAGCCCATATCGTTCCGTGATTTTCAAAGCAGGCAGGCGACAACAAATAAAGCCAGAAAGGTCTTATAACCTCTGATAGATGGCGGTATTACTATCTCTACACCAAATGTACAATATTTTTTACGTATTATTTTTTTACGTGGTAGAGGCATGCTGCACCTATATTAGTAGTATAGTTGTAGAATTAATGGGTCGGCTCGACCGGGAAAGGACCACGCTCCGACAGAATACCAGTGTAAAATAGCAGCTTGACGCTGCTGTGTTTCGTATGGTGAGTGTAGAGAACCGGAGACGGACCGGATGTCTATGGGCCAAAGCAACCGCTTATTATCGGGTGGACTGTGTGCTCCTTTGTCACCCTTATCCTATATAAAAAAAATACTTAGACTGGAACAGGAGCGGTCTGGTAGGTACTAAGATTGACAATCGTCCGCCAAACCGCCAAGTTTATTTTTTCTACTGACTTTTCAATTCAATTCGACTGTATTTTTTTTATGTGTGTCACCTCATAACTTCTTTCTGCGTGAACCGATTTCGATGATTCTTTTTTTATTTGAAAGCTGGTGCTTGACATGTGATCCTATATAAATTTGATCAAGGTCTCACCAATAGTTTTTGAGTCATTATTAATAATTTACATTGAAGTCGGTTGTACAAAATTTTTAATTTTTAATTATTATAGGATAAGGGTTACAACACGAGCACACACTCCACCTGATGGTATGCGGATGCTATGGCCGATAGACATCTACATTTATGCTCGATTGAGAATCAAACTGCAGGTGTGTTGTTACCCATGAGGACTCAGATGGAATGCCTCATATCCAGTAAAAAGGGTCTTCGGATTTCTAGACTCACAATACGAAACACAGCAGCACATGAAACTGCTATTTTACAATGTTATTCAGCGTTTACGCTGGTATCAAGTGTGGCAATGATTGAAAATCCTCTCTACGGTGTGAGATGTTCATGTCTAGCAGTGGACTGTTACGAGCTGTTAATTTAAAAAAAAATTGTTTCACAAAATTTTAAATCTTAGTATGTATTATAATTGTTTTATTTAAAAACGATTTAAAAAATATTATGTGGGATTGCACACGCAAGCAACTATCGGAGATAGGTACCTACATCCTAAAGGATGGCGCCGTCGACGTCTGTCGGGCTTGTCACCATCCCGGTGAGTCACTTAGGCATGTCATCTCCGTTTGTTCGGCTCTTTCTAACTCTGAGTACTTGCACACTGCAGACACAATCTAGTAGTCAGGATTCTACACCAGAAGCTCCCTCTGAAATACGGTCTCGTGGATCGGAAACTGCCTTATTATAAGTACTTGCCGGAAGCCGTGCTCGAAAATGACCGCGCCAGGCTCTACTGGGACCGAGCCATCATCACAGACAGGACTATTCTTGCGAATAAGCCTGATATTGTGCTGATGGACCGGGCACAGTCAAGGATATTTTTGGTCGACATTACCATTCCGTATGACGAGAACCTCGTGAAAGCCGAAACAGATAATCGAACAAAATATCTGGACCTGGCTCACGAGGTGACCGACATGTGGGGTGGACTGCCGACCGAAATTATACCTGTAGTCGTTTCTGCGAACGGGTTAATCCCAGTCAGCCTCTCGGGTCATCTGAGGCGACTGGGACTCCGTGACGGACCGCTCCAAGCTCAATTTTTTTTTATAGAATAAGGGTGACAAACGAGCACACAGTCCACCTGATGGTAAGTGGTTGCTGTGGCTCATAGACATCTACATCTATCTTCATTTGCGAATTTAAATGCAATTGCAATTTTAAATGAATTTTCCAGTAAAAAGGGTCTCCGGTTCTTTACACTCACCATACGAAACACAGCAGCATTAAGCTGCTATTTTACGCTGGTATTCTGTGAGAGCGTGGTCCTTCCCCGGTCGAGCCGACCCATTCGTGCTACAACTATACTATTAATATAGCTGCAGCATGGCTCTACCACGTAAATGAAATGCAGCAGGCGGTGCTCCTCGATACCGCCCGCATCGTCCGCCGGTTTCTTTCCCTTCCCCCCTAACCCTCAGCCGTTTGGTCTCCCCTGCCGAGGGCTTACGTCAGTCGTTCTTTTTTTCTTTTTTTTCTTTTCATTTTCTTTTTCCTTTTTTCTTTAGGGTGCAGTTTCTTATCGGCCAGTATGTTTATACAGCAAACGTTCAAATATGAGTTTGCAGTCGTAAACGGTAACAATAATATTTTAGCATAATGCTAAGTAGTTAATATTTCTAGTTGCTGCAACCTAAAATCTGATTTATTGTCATTTATGTATATCTCTTGTATTTATAATACTGAGACTGAAGATAACAAAGGACTTCCCATAGATTGTTTCATAAAAGGAAAGCAACTCTAGCAAAATCCCCCCATGAGGCAATCCATGGGGAGGCCTATGTTCAGCAGTGAACTTTTGATATGTAATTAAAAAATGGAGATGTTTGTCGGATGAAGTAAAAATGGTCTCCAAATCTCACCAGTTGAATTAAGGCTACTATTTTACGATAATATTCGTGGTCCTTCCCTGTTCGAGCCGACTCATTCGTGCTGAAACCAAAATATAGTTGCAGCGTGGCTTTACCACGTTCATAAAAAATCTTACAATCATTTCCTATAATCGACTTTTAAGAAAGACTTTTAAGAAGACTTTTAAATTGTTCCCATGTCCAGCGGTGGACTATCTACTGTTTAAGGAGAGAGAGAGAGAGAGAGAGATAAATACACATGTGCTGGGATCTTGCGCCGGTTCACTGATCGAATTGTTTATTTAAAATTAACCTTAAAGGTGTGAAGAATGTTTGTATACAAATCGTCATCGCTGTGCCGTGATTATGTTGGCTTTATTGAGTGGGACTTGTTCGGTTGATGAAATACGAAGTGTATAAAGTAAACTGAGTGCCAGCGTATAGCGGGGCATTAGATGTACTTGAAAACCACAGTATTTTATTAAAGGTCCTCAGGAATGAAAGCTTAACTTCTGAACGAAATTATATTTTTTAAACTTCTTAAACCCTTGTTTATTTTACAAGTGGTAAAATTAAAATTTTTGTACAACCGACTTGATGATGTTCTCATTTTATTTATAATTTTTTTTATTTAAAAAAATATTCAGTTTTAATTTGCTTTATAATAAAGACCGTGTATCCGAATATCCACTACACCAATATCGACCCGTGGGTGTCGTAAGAAGTGACAGAGGCAAACAATCAAGAGATGGACAGCACCACTGCATTGGCACGCGTGGCAACTGTGGAAAATATTGCACTTATGAGGCAATCTAGAGGGAGGTATATTATGTTCGGCAGTACACTTTGTTATAATGAATGAATTATTGAATGAAACTTTGCTACGGAAAGTCGAAGTAGCTTTTAGATGTTATTATAAGCTTAACCTGTATATAAATTTATGAATCTGCTACGGCTTCGCACGGGTGATATCTGGATCCTAAACCAGCGCCACCTACCGGGTCCAAGTAACCTTAGCGGAAGTGCAAGCAACATGTTGACAAAGTTTTAGCGCAATCTGATAAAAGGTATGGTAGCGCATAAAATACCCACAAACAAATATTAATTTTTATATATTAGATTAAGAGAGTCAGACAATTTTTAGTCCTCGGGATTGAGAAGGTATCTTCAGTACTTCCTCATCATAAGGGTGACTGTCGGCACTTTTATTATTTTGATATTTTAATATTTAAGTGAAATAGCGTAAGGTAGGTTTCCGATTCAGATTATCTCTACATCTATTGTTTAAATGCGACAGTGTTCGTTACAATATTAATCAATTTGTATAATAAAATTTACGAAGGCTAGCCATCTGCGTGGACAGGATTATAGTGCATGAGTGTGTGCGCAAACACATGTGCACTCTCTATCCCCTCACTCTAATGCGACCGTAGAGAGATCAGGCGCAAGACTTCCGAGGCATTGCATTGGAGTGAAACACTGCCAATTTCCTGACTCCGGGCCACTAAAGAGAAATTCTTAACAGAAAAACCCAATAACTGAAATAGCCCGACCCGGAATTCGAACCCAGGATCGTATGATAAACAGCGGCGCTTACTACCGCCTAGACCAACGAGGCAGTCATTGATTATTTCACATACATGGAGTAAATGAAACATATTTCGGCCTACTTTAAATTTTCTGTTCTTTAGTTTAAATTGTAACTGTTTGGAAAAAATTGGAATACTTGCGAGTTTCTTGCCGCTTCTCACAAGTAGGGACTTTGTTGAAGCAATGGCGTAGCTTTCTTGACTTTATTAAGGTCAATTTTGAATGAAAATATTTTGACTTTGTGGTTTAATATACCAATATATATGAAATATTGTTATCCTAAAATTAATGTCTATACTAAATAAAACTTATTCTTAAGACAGAGTCATTTGGTACCACTGAACAATCGCCAATACGCCAGCAAAGGTGGCGATTATGATAAACCCTCACACAAGAATGAATCTCCTGTACTGTGGAGACGTTTTACATACATAAAATGCACCTGGATAGTAAACATCCAAACAAGAAAGAATTATTTGTGAGATATACAAACAGTTTTTATGTGGCAAAGCCAAGCTGCAGCTATATTATGTTGTAGCACGAATGGATACCAGCGTAAAATAGCAAATAGCAGCTTAATGCTGCTATGTTTCGTATGATGAGTGTAGAGAACCGGAGACCCTTTTTACAGGAAACGAGGTATTCCAGCTTAGTCCTCAGTAGTGACAACGCATCTGTATTTTGCTTCTTAATCAAGAATAAATGTAGATGTTTATGCGCCACAGCACCCACTTACCATCAGGTGGACTGTGTGCTCATTTGTCATCCTTATTCTATAAAAAAAATCTCTGTGAATTCGAACCCGCGACCCCACCGCGCTACAGCTAACAGTCACTACGGTACGGAGCCTTCATTCTTTTTATAATGGCAGAGTTTGTATAGTTGGCATATACAACAGCGGACTATATTAATTTTTGCACATGCTAACATTTTTGTTTTAATCCATTTCCATAACATGCCTAAGGCACTAAGTCCGCATGTAACGCCTAGAACTCTAGATGGAGATGTTGTCAATTAACAATAAATAAACAAAATAAAAATACATACATAAACTATCACGCCTGTTACATAGAGGGGTAGAAAGAGCCCTCGGACTCGGACTTACATTTAGTACGATCCTGACATATGTACCTCTCTCGCCTCCTTCACATCCATATATCTAGCTGGGCGGTTATAGGTACTCTTAATTTGGCCTATTTATACATATAAATAAAATTTAAGTGTCTGTCTGTAATATAGAAATAACTGCCTTTTATTGAGATGATTTGCATGACATTAAAACATGAATAAATTTTTTGTGTCGTTTTTAAAGTTTTTGTCTGTCTGTCTGTGTGTCTGTTTTTTTTATAGGATAAGGGTGATAAACGATCACACAGTCCACCTGATGGTAAGTGGTTGCAGTAACCCTACCAGTAACCCAGTAGTACATCTACATCCATCAAAATCAAAATACAGATGCGTTGTCACCCGTGAGGATTAAGATGGAACGTCTCGTTCCCAGTAAAAAGGGTCTTCGGTTCTCTACACTCACAATACGAAACAGCAGCATTAAGCTGCTATTTTACGCTGGTATTCTGTGAGAGCATGGTCCTTCCCCGGTCGAGCCGAACCATTCGTGCTACAACTATACCAGTAATATAGCTGTAGCAATGCTCTACCACGTTGACATGACTCTACCAGTCTCCAGTCATCTGTCCGTCCGGGCTAATCTTCGGAATGGCTTCACCGATCGTTTTGAAACATAATGAACGGATAGAAAGCAATGCCACGTGTGATCTAGGCTATATTTTATCCCAAAAACTTGGGAGATTTTTTTTGAGTAATCGAAAAATTAATTAAATTAATGGTCTTTGATGTTTTACTTAAATCTAAATAACGTCATATTAATAGATTCTACACAGACAAAGCTAGGGCAGGTCGGGATCGGGTCTTCAATATATCGACAATTCGGTCGATTAACTTCAGTCTATGTCACTCACTTCTGCAGCATTAATTTTTTTGTCACCCTCTTCTCATTCATTCTTTGTTCTTTCCACATCTTCAAACCGCCGAAGCGTTCCATTCTTAATCCTGGCCACAACATCTACTTGCAAACCACACTTGTCTCAAAGTAACAAGTCACAAAGTGGACTAACAAAATATAAATTGCTTCTTTTACTTGACAGTAGCAATCTAACACTTTTTTTTTGTAAAAGACGTAAACATTATACTTTTATGAACCCTTGTCTTTTTTTAACTGATACAGCAATTGGAATGGGCCATAAAATCGAACCGCTTCCGCATCGTAACATGACACCCAGTCACTGTCTCGTAACACGAGATATTTGGAACAATGAAGTGTTTTGTAGACTTGAGAAAATTTTTTTTTGCATTTCTAGTCGTGTGTAGTTATTTATTTATACAAGTAATTTTGGAATAAAATAAATAATTAAAAAAAAAACAAAAACTCGACTGCAAAAAGACAATTTAAAAGTAATGCACTATAAAGACCGAAACAAGATTAAGAATAGAAAAAAAATTGAAATAAACTATAAACAAAGTAAACTCTACTTCGGTTTAACAGACTATATTATGAGCTGAAAGCCTAAGTAAAATACCCGAATTAAGTTTAGTAGCAAGCGGAACCCATTAATTTTCTTTCCGTTTATAATTTGCAATCGGGTCCCGCCTGGTACTGAACTTAGGCTTTCAGCTCATAATAAAGTCTGTTAAACCGAAGTAGAGTTTACTTGGTTTATAGTTTATTTTAATTTTGTTTTCTATTCTCAATCTTATTTCGGTCTTTTTAGTGCATTACTTTTAAATTGTCTTTTTTGCAGTCGGGTTTTTGATTTTTTTGAATTATTTATATTATTTTAGACTTTTTAGTGTCCCGACACACTCTTATGAACTAAATTTCATATGATAGCACGAGGTCCGATACAAACATGCCCCATTTTTACGCTATCAAAAACTTTTAAAATCATTTTATTATTCATCACTAAATTTAAACATATAACTTATATATATTTTTGTAATCCCCTTTTAATTTTCTTTATTTTGATACCCTACTCGATAGGTTTGGTTAATTTTTTTTAATTAACGTATTACTATTTTGCGCCAAAAATCCGCCATTTTGTTTATTTTTTTCAAACAGCTATCTAAGGACACTTGTGTTTTTAAGACGAATAAAACGATACCATAATTGTCGAAATCCATCCAGCCGTTTGGAAGATACATGGTAATAAAGAAATTTACAAACTTACAAGATACGCGCGAAAAACATAACCCTTCCTTGGCAGTCGGGTAATAAAAATGGTGATAATAGGCCGTGTGAAAGATTCCATCACAACATATCGTGGTCCTTCGTGATATCCGCGTGGTGATATCGTTCCGTGTGTGATAACGGTTAGCTATGGGAAAAGCCAGAAGGATTTTATGACTTCCGACCTGTGAAAATTAGCGTATAAAATTATTTATGGCATTTTTAAGTGCTAATCACGCGATCATCGGTGATGGAATACATCAAGAGACCTGCATGTTAGAAAAATAAAAAAAAACTCAAAGATCTGTAACATCACGCATCGATGCCATTCGCCAGACTCTTCCTTACCCTAACTCTTCTTATGTGTGAATTTATATAGGCTGTTATTTTACTGCCTTTCAAAAAAAAAGTGTAGTACTTGAGCTTAATTCAATATCTCTGGCTCTGTCATCAATATCAATAGCAATTACATACATACATAGTATGTCTTTCTTAAATAAAGTATTGTAACAAACTATTCCACTTCTGATGTTAGAAATTATCCTTAAAAGTATTCTAAATAAAAGAACACTACTCGGTAACAAACCCTGCTTACTATCATGGCCATCGGTATTGGCCAACACATTCGCCACTATGTTGGACAACGTGAAGAGCCACCTTTAGAATTACAGACTGGTGCCTCTTAGTCGCCTGTGCGATACTTTATACTGCTAAAATAAGTGGGAGATTACCATTCTACCTACATTTGTTCGTATTTCCTTTTATTTTATTTTTTTACCCTCATTCCCAACACGGCCTCTCCTGACAGGAGTCCGTCCTCGGGCTCCCTTTAGCTTTAATTATTAGTCTCCATCAACGGCATGGGGGATGCAGGCACTACTTAGGTCACAAGCGACGCGCTTGGCAATGGCTCTACGTTAGCACAACTTGTCGTCAGAGTAAGTCATAGGCACTACGTTCGCATAACTTAACGCAAGTGGTAAAATTAAAAATTTTGTGGGTTGGATTTAGAATCGTTTGGCAGGAATTTGGGGGCAGTAAGGTGTTTTATTTGGTAGAGGTTTGGTCCCCGATTATAATAATATCACTCACATTAAAAGGTAATGCACAGTTATCGAAAAAATAAATAAAAACTATTATAACCTAAAATGCGTAAAACGTGGAAAAACGTATACAATATTACTGTGAAAGCTGGATAGCATACAGAATTTTGTGTAAGTGCGACAAAGACTAGTGTCACATTATTCTACTGTCTATACTCTCTGTCAAGTGTCAAATTGCATCACATATTAATTTTTATACATTTTGTGTTTTATTTCTGAATTGTTTAAAACTTTCCAGAAATACTTTCAGTTGTAATAGGTTAGAAGGTTGTGGCGGGAGCGAAGGCAACCTGACTTTATAGATAAGATATCTAATCTGATATCTGATCTGTAATAAAATTGACTCCACGTAGTCTTGTCTGCCCTACTCCTAGAGTGTAAGCCTTTTGTAAATCCGTAGGCGCGGAGGGAGAGCAGCCCCCGCCCGCCGTAGCAAATCGCAGGCACCTGTGCGAGCCGTAGCGGCTGAGGCTGGCGACCAATAAGCCGAAGCTGCGGAGGTGAGCGTGGGTGTCTGTGATTCGCTACGCAAGGGCGAAGAGGCTGCACTTCACTACACTTGTAGAAGTAACTTTGGGTCAATATCCCTGTGTAAAAAAAGTGAGGTTATGATTTACAAAAAAAACATTACTCATAAACTATACTTTTCCGCAAGGAGGGAAGGATAGAGGGGCTTTCCCTGATAGGGCACACTCCTGCTCCCCTCTTCTTATTAATAAATACGCATTATTAAGAATAACTCATAAACTACTGGTCAGATCTTGATCAAATTTATATGAGACCACATGATAAGCCCCAGCTTTCAAAAAAAAAAAAGATACAACCATCAAAATCAGTCTCCTAGAAAAGAGTTCTGAGGAACACACATAAAAAAACAGTCGAATTGAGAACCTCCTCCTTTTTGAAGTCGGTTAAAAATAACTGATTAAGTCATAGGCACTGCGTTCGCATAACTTAACAAAATAACTGATTAAATGCACGATGCGACGTTAGCATAGGCAACTTAACAAAATAATAACTCGATAAGTTATAGGCACGACGTCAACATAACATAAAATAATAACCGATTAAATCATAGACACTACGTTAACATAACTTAACATCTACTGTCATAGGCACGACGTTAGCATAACTTAAGCTAGACGCGACAGAGGCACGACGTTAGCTTGTCCGCCTTCTACTTTTGTGAAAGAGGCACAACGTTAGCGTATTTCAATATTACTCTTTCAGAGAGGAAGCACTACGTTAGCTATTTCTGACACATGTGTAACTACTCACCCTTAAGCACCAACTAAGCATGGGGCAAGCACACCTCGTTTGGAGGCTAAAGTAACGTTACTGGATTCATGTAATTTTCTCGTCTCGGCTCTTTCTGACCATGAAACGATAAACTCGTGTTTTCAAATCTTTACCAATTGTTATTCAACAGCACACAATGTGCGAGATCTTGAATACATTTCATACAGACTAAACTTCTACAGAATTGAAAACATCGTTAAAATCAGATTTTAGTATACAACGCTTCCTACTAGAGTTTAACGCACGTCTTAGATAACACAATTTTTTCTGAGGAACACTGCGCACACAGCACAGATCGTACCATACACTGAAGACATAAGCACCTCAGCTAAAGCGAGCGATTGCGCTGCGTTTGCGCCAGCGAGCTGTCGCGCCGCACCAGCGCCAGCAAGCCGTCGCGCTACATTCGCACCAGCGAGCTGTCCAAACTTCAACATTGTAGGCATGCTTATGCCTACAATGTTGAAGTTTGCATACCTCACAGTGGCTGTTAACATAAGCACAAAGTTAGCGTTAACTAGTACTTGAAACCTTTTTCATATTGGATTTTGCTCAAGGTAGTTTTAATGAAAAATTTGAAGTACACAACAGTAAAAGCAAAAGACATTGAAACCTCTACGTCGGATGCACAAGCGTGTACTTAAGTACATCCAACACAGGTCTCGCAAAATAGGTATCGAAAGTAATTTAAGATTTAAACAGACGTAAAACGTTTCAGGTGCATGAAACAAATAAATAATCTACTTTGCAAAATTAAAAATTAAAACAAATAAAGATAAATGCATTGCGAACCATAGAATTACGGGCTTCGAAAGTTCACCACATATTCTCTTAAGAAACGGCAACTGTGGGACATGGCACTCGCAAACCATTGCACACACTGCAAAAACGGCAACCACGTGGAGAGACTGATCCCAACACATATTTCAAAGGGAAGGAGCCAACTGCGCAAGATCTACGCATTGCAAAAGGCAACTGCATGCAGAGGCGTAGAGGCCACTACACACATTGCAAATATAAAAATCAACTGTATGAAATTATCACACATTGTAAATATAAAAAAGGCAAGTGTAGATATCCGCGTGACATGACTCACCACTCCCAACGAAAGCTGAGTAAGCGTCAGACGTCTATTTGCCGCGCCAAAGCACCATGTGTTCGGCGGCCGTTTGAGCCGCCTGCCATTAGATCCACGGAGAAGTCGCAGGCTGTAGCGATGGCGTGGCAGCACGCACGAGACCTTATAGGGCCTCTTCATACTGGAGTCCAGCTTTCCCGTAGATTGCGACGAATCGAACAAATAATCACAGACGGTGAAAGTTCGCGGCTGCCGACGTAAGTTGCCATAAGCATCTTGTCGGTGCTGGTTAGCGTCTAGTAAAGCAGACGCTTGTTGTATCCAGGGCTCGGCCGCACCTCTCGACATCAAACCCCAATTTTGTCACACTCATCAATTACAACAAAACTCTAACAAGTTAAGTTTTCACTGAATGCAAACTATAACTCATTTAGGTGCCTTAAACATTTCTTTCAACATTTGTTAACATATTTGGGTACGTGAAGAAACAATGAAAGTACGCGCGGGTACTTTAAATATAAATCGAACAAAAAGACTTAACTTTTGGCTTAAAACATTTCACTTTATACTTTTACTTTACACTTTAATGGTATGTCAATGTCGTAAACAGGGCAGCAAATTTCATTACGACATTTAACATAAAAACAAAGGTGATGCATTTGTGGCGCGAGGCGCATCATAGTGTTTCACCAACGTAATAACCTCGCACTATTCGAAGATTATATGTGGACGATAACAGGGACTATCCCAATTCTGATGCAACAAACTATTCCACTTCTGATAAGTATTCTAAATAAAAGAACACTACTCGGTAACAAACCCTGCTTACTATCAGGACCCCAATTACATGATAACACCAAAGTATGCAAACCAATTGCATCAATGCAACACAGGGCAGCCTCTCAGCAACACGACCTTACTTGCCTAAACTAGTAGAATACCCCAACGGGCATAATAACGACAGTGGGACTCTTAGAATTACAGACTGGTGCCTCTTAGTCGCCTGTTATACTGCTAAAACAAGTGGGAGATTACCATTCTACCTACATTTGTTCATATTTCCTTTTATTTATTTTTTACCCTCATTCCCAACAGTATCTATATCTAACAAATAAATAAAGTTGAAGTGTCTGTTTGTAATGTCAGAATAACAGCTTTTTACTAAATGCATATGAAAATATATATGGTACTTATAACAAAAACACAATTTTCAACATTTTTATCTGTCTGTCTGTCTGTTTGTTCCGGATAATCTCCGAAATGGCTGGATCGATTTTGACGGGACTTTCACTGGCACATAGCTAATGTTATAAGGAGCAACTTAGACTTTTATTTTAGAAAAAGTATTGCATTAGACAGATGCTGGCAACTTATTCCACTCCTCGAACGATGCAGCAAACCGTTTGGTTTTGCATTCAGCTTGGTAAGTCTGGTGGGTGGAAACTGACCGAGCGTCTGGTTGTCCGATGATGGAAGGGAGAGTAAGAAATTTAACATAAAGCATGTGACATATTATAACCGTATAGTGGCGATGTAAGGATATCCACTAGCCCATATTTAATAAGAGTAAGGGGCGACAGAGGGAAACTAAAGCAGAAGATGGACAGCAGCATATTCCTGATAACAGCTCAAAATTAAAAAAAAAAATACTGCGGTTGTCAACAAGCTTGCCTAGCATGGTATCTATGGTAAAATCCTCTATGGTAAAATCCTCCTTGTGAGGCAATTTATGAGTGAGGCCTATGTTCAACATTGGACTTTTATGAACTGTAATGGATGGATTCAAATAGCGTGTAAATGGGTTAACATATTATGAACAATAAATATACTGAAATACGAGTGGCTGTTGTGTAGACAATGCTGTATGAACAGTAATTAATGTATTGTCTGACCCGCAAACTGTCTACAAGAAGTTATTGTACAGTTTTTATCGCCTACAAAAATTGGTCAGCGATCCTATAGTGATCCCGTTTTGGAATCCTAGTGACTCTTCACTATACAAATAAATAAAATTGAAGTGTCTGTATGTAATGTCAAAATAACAGCTTTTACTAAATGCATATGAAAGTATGTATATATATATATATATATATTTTATAGGATTAAGGTGACAAACAAGCACACAGTCAACCTGATGGTAAATGGTTGCTGCGGCCCATAAACATCTTCATCTATCCTCGATTACGAATCAAAATGTAGACGCGTTGTCAGCCGTGAGGACTAAGATGGAATGCTTCGTTTCCAGTAAAAAGGTCTCCGGTTCTCTACACTCACCATACGAAACAGCAGCGTTAAGCTGCTATTTTACGCTGGTCTTCTGTGAGCGTGGACCTACCCGGTCGAGCCGACCCATTCGTGCTACAACTATACTACTAATATAGCTGCAGCATGACTCTACCACGTATAAAATCTATACAAATAAATAAAATTGAAGTGTCCTTTGTAATGTCAAAATAACAACTTTTTACTAAAAGCACATTATGAAAGTATATACGGTACATTTAACAAAAAAAAATTTTCGTCTGCATGTCTGTTTGTTCCGGCTAATCTCCGAAACCGCTGGACCGATTTTGACGGAACTTTCATTAGCAGATAGCTAATATTATAAGGAGTAACTTAAGCTACTTTTACCTTGGAAAAAGAATTAGGGTTCCGTGCAAAAAAATTAAGTCCCATAAAATCCAATCGCAACAAATTCCACGCGGACAAAGTCGCGTTGAACAGCTAGTTACAAATATAAAATTCAATCATTCATCATTAATTACAGCTTCTCCATAGATTGCCTTATAGGGACAATATTTCCATAGATGCCATGCTTGGCAGGCGGGTTGGCAATTGCTGTTTTTTATTTTCTAGTTGTTATTAGGAGGACGCTGCTGCCCATCTACTGTTTGTCTCCCTCTGTCACCTCTTACGACACCAATGGGGTGGTGGATATTCTTACACCGCCACTACACCTTAGAAATATAAATTATCGAAATATTTCTTTCTACATTTTCAAGGTTCTAAACACCTACGTGTTTCTGCCTCCGATCTTTCCCGATTCGAACCAAATTCGAACCGACCTAACCGAATAAGTAGATGAAGAACGAATATATAGGCATTTTGATGTACTATTATTATTATGTACCCACTCGTATATTATGTTACTAGGTGAAGGGCTCCTTTCTGCCTAGCAGTCCGTCTGGGTAAGTACCACCCTGTTTACCTATTTCAGCCGCCTAATAGCAGTGCTTGTACTGCTATTAGGCGGCTGATACAAGCACTGCTGAATATAATAATTACAGTCTGTGATGCATTCCATCTTAGTCCTCAGAGGAGCAACACATCTGCAGCCTTCTTTGTTTGAAGTTGGTTGACGTTGTCTATGGGTTGCAGTAACCACTTACCATCAGGTGGACGGTGAGTTGGTTTGTCACTTCAGTTTTATAAAAAAAAGTTTTTTTATAAATTAACGCCGACGAACTAGCTCACAGTCCATCTACCTCATGGTAAGCAATTCTCAGCGCAGATTTTACTCACGGGACATCGTGAGATTATTCGCTCTCATCTATTTAGTTTCTAGCATATTTTGATTATCTTTTTTAAAATAAATCGTTAAAATTAACTTATAATTGTATTATCTTTTAATTTTATTTATTCTTTCAAATATATTTTTTAGTGACATTAAGGCACCCATCGGTTTACTGGCTCCATGCAATTAAGATTGTAATTTATTTCTAATAGGTAATCTCAAAACAACCAAGATAACATTTTAAAACTCATTTGTCACATCATAAATGATAATCTAAATAGCTAGAAAAATGTAAAGTGGCAACATTTACGTTTTTAAAAACAAGTGCCAAAAAAGCGCGGGCTTTGAAAATTTCATGGTCGTCATAAAGTTGAGTGTTTATGTGAATTTCTTTAAAGTGGATCTCTACTCTAAGTAATTCATTCGTGAAGAAAAAAAAATGCTGCCAGCATGTAAAAAAGGATTGCGATTTGTAGTCTATTAAAATAAAGAATAAGTAAAAAGTGAAGTAGGTTTTTAAACTCAGTTCAAAACATTGCAATGTATTGTAGTACGTAGTAGAGCCACGCTATTATTCATTATTGTTTTTTTTAATCGTTACCCCCACACTAGGATTCTACCCTGTATCGTGGAGGCAGTTTACAAACATAAATTGCACAAGGACAAACATCCAGATCCGAAACAATTATTTGTCGGTCAAACAAATATTTGCGGGATTCGAACCCGAGGCCCCTAGCTAAGCGACTGCACCGCGGAGCCGAAAATCAAGCTGTAGCTAAATCATCGTTATAGCACTATTGGGTGGACTCAACCGGGGAAGGATCACGTTTTCACAGAATACCAGCGTTAAATACGATACCAACAGCTTTAAGCAGCTGTGTATCGTATGGTGAAAGTAGAAAACCGGAGATCCTTTTTATTGGTAACGAGGCATATATATATATATATAGGTGCAAAGTATAGGAGTTTGTGTATCTGGGTTCAAAGTTTACAAGAGATGGAAAGTGTGAGTCATATCGAAAGAAGATTGAATGCAGGAAACATGGTGAATGGAGCTTTGCACTCCTTTATGAGCAGTCGGAAGATGTCTAACAAGGCTCGTTTGGCTGTGCATGAGGGGGTGTTGGTTCCGACACTCATGTACGGAAGTGAAAGTTGGGTATGGCAGAAGAAACATGAAAGCAGAATAAATGCAGTTGAGATGAGAGCATTAAGAAGTATGATAGGAGTTAAATTGAGTGACAGGATAAGAAATAGTGAGATAAGGAAACGTTGTGGTCTGAAAGAAGATGTAGTGACAAAAATTGAGAAAGGTATGCTGAGATGGTTTGGACATGTCGAGAGAATGAATGAAGAACGATTGACGAAAAAAGTGTATAAGGCAAGTGTGAATGAAAGTGTTGGAAGGGGTAGACCTAGGCGGACGTTTCTAGACCAAATCAGGGACGTCTTGAAAAAAGGCCAGGTCAAGAGTACCCTTAACCGAAGAGCACGTATGAAGGGAATAATGAAAGTGGACGAAGCGAAACAAGTATGTAAGGATCGTAGCAAGTGGAAAGAAGTGGTCTCTGGCTAGCCCTACGGGAAAGAGGCGTGATTATATGTATGTATGTAAAGTATACGCAAGTTTTTTTTATAGAACTGAAGTGATAAATGAACTTACAGACCACTTGATGGAAGACTGCAGAAGACATAAAATGGCTTCTGCAGTCCATGGACATAGCAACTTCAAACAAAGAACAGCTACAGGTCCGTTGTCACCTCTGAGGACTCACATGGAATTCCTCGCTAAAATAGGTAAGAGTGTGGTGATAACAGTATATTATATATCATCATCATATTTGCAACAGTTGAATATGTGATACAAATATGATGACAACATTCGCTCGGTATAGTCAGTGATATTGAGGAATACCTATCTAAGTTTCTAAATAAATTCCTTATTACCTACACAAAGACTCGAACAAACGCTTTCCTATTGTCGTGCATGGACATTTCTTCAGCTTTACAACCCGAAAAAAAAATAACCGTGAGACCCAGGTGGTAATACAGCAGCTCTTGAAATAAATTAACTAGTTAACTAGAGGCACTATGACAATATACGAAATTACGTCTCGTTTCGCCTTTAAGTAGATTTTCTTCACCTTCACTATGAATGTATCAGCGAAATAGTGAGAAGTTAAGGTCTCTCATTCATTTAAATAATAATTAGTATCTTAATACACGATAATATAATATTTCTGTACTCTCTTATTTTAGAATGTAAGCTTAAGTAAAAATGTATCAAGCGCTATCTAGTGTGGAGTAGTAATATTATTATATACTTTATTATTTTATTTGCCTCTACAACTTCCAGAATAAAATACAATGAAATAATATAATTTATTTCATTCATCAGTTCTTCATTTTTAATGTTGCTTCTAAGAATTACCAATGAATATAATTTAACGTTTCAATATATTTAATTACAATAAGGCAACTTCTGCTATCTAGTGTCCAATAGAAATATCAACATATACTTAAAGCACTATCAACGCCATCTAAACATAATTATTCTTACAATTTATGTTTTGCTTAGTTATTGCAAAGATGCGAGAGATGGCGCTCTTACAAATTCAAAGTGTATTAGAAAAGTCGATAGATGTCACTACATCATACAATTTAATTCCCTTTTGCCTGGATATCTTATTTTTTAAATTAATAATGATATTGATAATATAAAATAATATAAATATTGGTAATCATATCATTCAAGAAACTAACAGCCATATAAATAATGGAATTTATATAACAGGCAAAAATTTCTAATTTTTAGTTACCAAAATATAGATATACCTACAGGATAGCACTAGACTATGTTTGAGCTTTAATGGAAAACAAAAAAGATTAATGTCGATTGCAAGCTTTGGTGCCGATTAAAAGCTAATGTCGATTATAAACTTATAAGTATCTCTAATTATTTACATAACATTGAAATATATATTTACAATATTCAAAAACTATAATAAAAAAAAACTTAAATTATCATACAGTCCTACTCCCCGTGATATCGTGCCAAGAACGCTGGCTGCGTTTCCTCGCCGAAAGACTTTGAACGAGAAAAGAACAAGCCCTCTTATCACCAGCAGCGACGACCAGTCGCGGATATAGTTACTTTAGGAACTTTATCGCTCGTGAACCCCACGGACCGATAGTCTCTACAGCAAATGGCACATATTATATTTAGTAATCTCTCAGAGACTTCTATTTGCGCCACTTACTTAGTTCAGCTGGATCTGATGCCGCCAGGGCGTACCGCTCTATACGAGGTACGCCCTGAGATGAGAGGCTACGAAAGTGGCACATTAAGGCTTTACCTTTCTCCCAAGGGGCCAATGTCATACCGTTGGGTCTCCTGCCATGGTCTCTAAATATTCCACAAGTCTCTAAAACCGTGGTAACATTTATAGAGACAAGAGCTCTTCAGATGACATCGTTCAAAGATTCGTGACGGGAAAACCTATTTCTAATCATTAATTCTTACAGTCTCGTAAAAGAACGGAGAAAATTTCGTAACTACCACGCTGGAATAATTGGAACTTTGGTGAGTTACCCAGGTAGACAGACACCCGCTTTGACCAGCTGGTGACATCATCAGCCTGTAAAAGTGGATAATTGTTTGATGACTTCTTTGATTTTCAAGTTATGTCAATTTCCCATAATTCTCACGACTAGCTGGCATACGAGTACAGGTGTGTTTTTATTTCACATGCTTTTCTTCAACTGCACATCATGTTTTATAATGTCTTTAGATAACATTTTATAAAAATTCAACGATTTTTTTTCAAATGTATTATAAATATTTTACCACTTTATTAAGTTGGGTTGGGTTACTATTCGTAGTGTAGGCATCAAATGGGGTTTAACGTTATTTTAGTAGGATGATCACTTATTACTTATCCCTCACACACATACACTTTCACACTTTACCATTAAATTACACAAAAGCATATTGCATGCATATTTTATTTTTAATTTATTATCTTATTTAAACTGTAGTCTAAAATGTATATTGTAAAACAGTTTTTGGAAGAGCGAAGTTTCCTGGGACTTGTGACAAGCAATTTATTTAGCTTATTAGGAATCTCCAAATGTAGCAAAACATGTATTTTTTGACTTGAGTAAATAAAAATAAGGATTAATTTAATTCTTATATTTTTAATCGGTTTTAGGAATGTAACATAGAAATATGATGGATGCGATAAATGTTTAATCACTCATTTAGTAATCTAGGCTTGTAATCGAGTGCCCACCCACCGGGAAGCGCTAAGAACAATCGAATACTTTCGGTTATTAGACGAATAATTCGGTTATTATTCGATTATTTAGCTCGAGTGAATCAATTCGGCGATCTCTTTGTGATAGTTGGTGACGGTGCATAAAAGCGCGTGCGGTCGCGTCACATGATTAGTCAATTGGGCTGCAATTAAACGAGCATTACCATTAACTGATTATATTTTTTTTAGTTTTTATTGTAGTCGCCGGCTGCATTGTGACTTGTCGAATAAGTTAATATGTCCACTATTTATTATGTTAATTTGAAGATAGTTTTTTTTTTGATAGAATAAGGGTGACGAGTAACAATTAATAATAAAATTATATCTTAAGTTCTCGATTTAGATTCGTCAGGTGTTTCCTTTATATAATTATGTACTAGCTTTCCGCCCCGGCTTCATACGGGTGATTTCTGGATCTCGACAACAGCGCCATCTACCGGGTCCAATTGTGAATCTAAGCCATTCTTGAATCAACTTAATTACATAGACAAAATTTCATCAAAATCGGTACAGCCGTTTAGGAGGAGTTCAGTCACATACACACAGACAGAAGAATTATATAATAAAAGATGAAGTAACACTCTCTCTCAAATCTAAATCGAGATATATATATTTTTATTTACTTCTTATTAAAATTTTCTACTAATGTTATTTAAACGTAGGAAAGTCTAAATTTAAGACCTTCTCAAATCTTAGAGCAACACTCCCATCGCGCGCGAAGAGTTCTAAATATATTAAAGATGACATTTGCATCTAACGAAGTATTTTTTATCTGTGATGCAAGATCTGTCAATTCAGAAGTCACACGCCAAATCAGAATGAGTGGGATACTAACAAAAGTAAGGAGATTACCCGTACAATTTCCACTATTACGCGGTATGGTGTCATACGCGGTAATCTGGCCGACCTGCAGCGTGCTCCAAGAATACTTGGAACACGGAACAACAGTAGAAAACGCCGATTGGGCACGCGCAGCCCGATTCGGCATCTTCGGAACATTTTTCATGGCACCGTTATTTTATAATTGGATGAAATACACCAGTAGGTTCTTCAAAGGAAAAACTCTGGGGTCAGCTGTCACTCGCGCTATTATAGAGCAGATTTCATATTCGCCTGTAGCGATGGCGTACTTCTTCTTCGGTATGAGTGCGTTGGAAATGAAGCCATTTAACGCGTGTGTGGAGGAGGTGAAGGAAAAGTTCTGGGCTACGTACAAGATCGGCGCGGTGTTTTGGCCCACGGCGCAAACTTTAAATTTCTACTTTGTGTCTGAGAAGAACCGCATTGTTTTCGTCAGCGCCGCTAGTTTCATCTGGACGGTTTATCTCGCACATGTGAAGTCGAGGAAGAGGAACACTGATGACTTGAAATTTTTGGAAAACAAGGACTAGTGAAATCCATTGAGAAAATTAGTGTTAAAATTATTACCTGTATAACATTATCCAGATTTTTATATACATTTTTATTTCTTAGACTATTAAATGGAAATCATAGTGTGACAAAATGGTGAAGTTATTTAATTCATTTTACTGCGTTAGGCATAAACGGAGATTCGTGTGGAACTATTTAAAGGTACTATTTTTTTAAGTAAGGATTGACTAGTACATACAGTCTATCATAGAAATAAAGTACATTGAGTATATTTTGCAATATTATATTGACTAACGTTAAAAAAATTGTGGTGAGAGGCGCTGTTTTGACTCTAGGGCCCAGGGCGGCGGCAACTCAAGCTATGCCACATTTGTCTATATTCTGAAATGTTAGTGTTGTTAGCCTTATAACTTTTCTAGCTTCATTCCATTCTACGCCACTGTATTAATTGTTAATTTTTAGCGAGCAACTCATGGCGAAAGCTTTTTCTTAAATGCCAAGCCCAAAATAAATAGGATAATACGGTGAAAGAAGCAGCATTAACAGACCGAGTGCGTCACCACTGCAGTAATTAATTCGCCAGTCCAGTTTACGCGTAAATCTTTCGAGAAACAAAAAACGTTTTTTTAAAGTTGTGTTCCGGGTTGGAGGCTATAGAGAGCCAATTTATATACAGGCTGTAAAACATTCCATCTTAGTCCTCAGAGGCACATGAGTAAATGAACGGAATTATCTACTCATGTGTAAGAGGTGACAACGTATCTGTAGTTATTTTTGATGTTGCCTGCACGTGCCCATGGATTGCAGAAGTCACTCACCATCATGTGGACTGTAAGTTCGTTTATCACTTCAATTTTATTAAAATATAACGCATAATAATTAGTCGAATTCGTCGATAAGCTATTTACTGGAAGATGAAAACGAGAATTCGAATACAACTATTTTTACTGATTTCATCGCGTGGCATTTTACTTATTTTTGATTCCCGACGTTTCAAGCACCCATGGTCATAGGGGGGCCTAGGTGCTTGATATCCTAATGTCAAAGTTATAAAATTAAAAATACGTAAAATTAAACGCGATAAAATTCATTATTTCTACGAAATGGTTTAAATTATTAACTGCACTTAGTCTGCATTCACAATCTTCTCCTTTTCTTCTTCATCAACCTATAAAAGTCTACTTCTGGACGTGCACCTTTCCTATGATTTGGGATAAGGAGGAGGAGAGGATTTGCCTTAATCGTCTCACAGGCAGATTGACGATCGCAGTACCAGGTGTTACGCAACTTTGATGCTGTTTCCCGACGCCGGTCTGGGTGTTTTACGCCTGGCGAAAACGAAATGGTTATACCGCCATCTATCGAAAGCCATAAGATCTTTTTGGCATAATCTATGGTCACCTCTACAATTAAATTGGGTGATTGATTATCTTATGCCGTAACTACATGGCAAACATTCATAATCACATTTACAACAACACACATTTATTGGCTTTTAGGATGTTTCAGATTTTTTAGCTCATATGTAAATAGAATCTATTTTACCTACTTACCAAACTAGAGGCTAACGGAATAAGGGGACCTGCTTTAAGTTGGCTAGAAAGCTATTTAAAAATAGGTCACAGTGTGTAGAAATAACACAATTAAATTCTAACAACATAGCTCAGGTGTATAGATCGGAATTCAAAAATAACAATTTCGGTGTTCCCCAAGGTAGTAGACTCGGACCATTGTTGTTTATATTATACATAAATGATTTAACTGACATCTCCAACTACAAAACTACTTTATTTGCAGATGACATCTCGGTGACGATTACGACTAGTAAAAAAAAACACTTGAGCAACACAAAACGGACATAGTTAAAAAAAATAATTCAGTAAATAAATGGCTTAATAAAAATAATCTACACATCAATTTAAGTAAAACAAATATCATTAATTTTAATAACTTAAATTCTGACATAAATATTGAATATAATGGACAACTTCTGCGGAACGCTATTAGTACGACATTTCTAGGTTTAATTATAGACTCAAATCTAAATTGGAAAGAACATATCCATAAAGTGTGTAACAAAATTAATAGATTTGTATACGCGTTACATAAATTGACAAAAATAGCAAACAAAAACACTGCGATCACAGCGTATTTCGCATAATATGTAGAATCTGTTATCAGATACGGACTTTTAATGTGGGATAATGGCACAGACTGTCAAAAAGTATTTTTAGCTCAAAAGCGCTGTATTAGAGTTATAAGTAACATCCCATCGGACACATCATGCAAGCCTTATTGTAAGAGCTTAAACATACTTCCTTTTCCCTGCCTATATATATTTGAGGTTGGAAAATTTGTAATGCAAAACAAGCACATGTTTTTACAAGCTAAAGATGTTACAAAAATAAACTTACGGAACCCAGATAAACTAGTACTTGACACTATTCCAAAAAGTAAGCGCTTTCAAAAAATAGCTATGCAATGTGCAACAATATTTATAACAAAATACCCTTACATATTAAGCAATTACCATACAACAAGTTTAAAATTTCATTACGACGATGACTGGTAGAAAAAAAAATTACACAATAAATGAGTTTTTAAATTGTAGTGATTAAGTACCTGTTGTCTTAATTAAAAATCGATGCATGGATTAACTTATTTATATTAATTTATTTATTTATAAAATTTGTAAAAGGACGTTTTTAGTTATGTGTATAGATTAAGTTTAGAAACTAATTATATTATAAAAACTTTTGGTCATTTGCATGCTGTTGAAAACAGCTAAATAGGTTTTCTCAACACATTGTGATAACACCAAGAACAAAGTATTTTTGTACCTATTTACTAGCAAATAAAGAATTTGAATTTGAATTTAGAAACCTGGTGTAACAAGGACGCTATAATGTTCTAGGACAAACCTTGGGACTTGACTACTCGAATAGAATTATGGAATATTCTCGAAGCCGGTGTTGCTGTGAGCCGTTTTGTGTTTTTTGTCATTCCTTAGGGTTTGTTAGTTTTGGTTCTTTATTTTAATCACTTTAATTTACTAGACTACTACTAGACTTACTAGCACTAAAACTATGCTTAATTTAGAGAAAAGTTTAAATAGAATAAGGCTTAAATGAATTGATGAGTTATGATCGAAAAATGAAATCGATTTGACTGCTTTACTTTACTTTACTTTCTTCCTCTTCATCATCAGCCCTTTACAGTTCACCGATGACAAATTGTAAATTGTAACCATATAATTAATCGCAAAGCTGGATTCTCCGTCACGTTACATATGACAATAGCGATCCGCTCCAGCATCGCACGGGCGAATTCTGGATACAGAAAACAGTGCTATCTACCGGGTCCAACCCCATAAAATTTTATCAAAATCGGCAAAGCCGTTTAGGATTAATTTTAATTTAGTTACGAGCACACACACCGCAATTATGTATAAAAAGATAATTAATAGAATCAGACGTTACTTTACGGAAATCCATTATATTAAAGTTGGAGTTGGAATAGCCTTTTGGAATAGATTTTGGCAAAGTAAATTTTTCCAACTTTAATATAAAAAGATAATTGTGTATTGTATTGTATATTTGTGTGGGCAGCAAAGTAAGAGAATCAATTATTCCCTCCATGCTGTGTCATAAAAATTGAGTAAAGAAAAAGCCAGGATGGTGGTATCCGACATTACGCCAGACCTCACATACTCAGCCGACGCGATGCGACGGCGTGATTTGTGCGAAATGTCCGGTAATGCGGTCACAGTTCCATCTTCTAAGCGTGAGATTTTTATAGATAAGGGGGCAAATGAGCAACTACCACCTCGTAAAAAAGTTATCCCCATAAACTTCAAAACAAAACGTAACAGTGAATGTACTGTAGTTTAGCGGTAAAAATAGATAGATCGATAACGAACCATATCTACAGAAATGAAGAAAAGGTAAATTGACAGTAAAGAAGCCCAGAAGTACCCGCAACTGAACATAGGCTGCAAATGGGAGCAAGTCGTTCAAAGTATGACATATTTTGAAATTAAAGTTAGTAAAAATGATTTTGCCTACATCCGCTCAATGAAATAAAATGATGTGTCTTACCTAGTTTGAATAGCACATCCCGCCCTCTCTCAATTGCATGCACTATCCCCGTCACCACTAATCCCAGCACCACTACTCCCAACACTATTTTATACCAACTTTAATATAATGAATTTCCGCAAAGTAACGCCTGATTCTATTATGTTAAAAGTCATTAGAATTTCCTGGCAATTTTTCGTTTCATATTTCGCACGTATGTAATATTAATGATTTCGCAACGAGGCCACTAATAGTACGTTCACTACAACCATAGAATAAATAATAGTACCTACAATAACTACAACTTCCTAATTCTTAAATTGGGTAACATCTTCGAGTGTGGCTAATGACGACGTTCGACATAAATTATATAAAAAAGCCCTCCAGCGTTGCTTGCCGCATTCTTCATATTTTTCCCCAAATAAAAAAGAATACAAAGAGATCATATTTATTAGAATTAATAATGAGAATGAATTTTTATGAGAGAATATTTTTATTGGCGTCATTAATCATGTTTTGTCAACGCCGAGCGAGCGATGCTGTTCCTAACTTTTTTTATATGATGGAGAAACGAAATGCATTTTAGGCTGCTATTAGAATGCTTCTTTGTCAAATTTTACAATATAGTTCGTATTAAAAAAAATCTTTTTGTATGTTGAAAATGTATATTTATCTAATTTCGAAATATAGTACCTAATAATATGTTATTAAAGTTAACAGGAAGCACAGGCCTCCTTCCATTTCTGAGAGGCTTTTAGGTCAAGGAAGTATGTGAATTGTTGGCGAACTTACAATGTCTTCGAAATATATTTTTTTTAAATTTTGAGACATGCAGATTTCAATTTATAATTTTAGTGGTGCCAACCCGTCCCCAACCAAACAACCCCGGTTCGATGCGGCTTGGGTAGGTACTGTAAAATTTACAACGGGCGTTAGCCTCTGAGCTGCCAGGACTCTAAGCTTAACGAAAAAATAGCTCAGCAAGCTTTTTGTCATTTACGCAAGTTTTTTCGCTACGGATCGCTGGTAATGAAAAAAGAGAGAAAACGGTGGAACGTCGTCGTCAGATTTGCCATAATGTGGCAGTTTGCTTGGCAGGTAAATTGGCGATCGTTGTACTAGACCTCTCGCACTTTAGCGCTGAACCTCATCATCGATCTGTGTCCGTAACTAGGCTAAAGAAGAAGATGATGATCATCTTCTTCTTTAGCCTATTAGAGTCCACGGCCTATAAGGGTTTCTCCCAATGTAGGGAGAATTTGTCCGCTTAGCAGGCGAATTTACGATCGCAATTCCTGACCTTTCGCATCTTTGCCACCGCTATCCGTCACCGGTCTAAGTACGAGTATTTATACTCATTAAATTAAGACACGTACGAATATAAACGTAAAAAGGAATTGATAGTGAAACCTAGAATAAAGACGAGACTTTATATTCCGAGTCTCAGCAGATATTTTATGTGAATATTCGTTTTAATAAATAAATTAAAAGTTGTAACATACTTGCTAGCAGATGGCGTTAGTAATCTGTGTTTATACCAGGATAATACTCTATCCTATATTTTTCTTATGATAGAAAGATCTTAGTTATTTTAATAAATATTGTATTGTAATTGAAAATCATATTTACAATGTGTTCTTTAAATTATCTGTGCACGAGGGACAGCGGAGTTTTAGACATTTTTTTACTGGTATGAGGAATAAAATTTTGGTACGATAGTAGATTTTGAAAATTCTTTTTATAGAGACAATAACTGATTACCAAGGAACGAGAATAGCAAAGAACGGAGATAGGATATCTTACGGATATCTTATTGGATACCACCTTCCGTGCAGGTTTCACGGAAAGAGTACTAACGTGCTACCGTAATACAAAACCAATGTCTCTATCGTTTGTCTATCGAGAGTTTTTTTTATACGAGAGGGCACCTGAAGGTAAGTGACTACCGCCGCCCATGAACAACTGCAACACCAGGGGAATTGCAGATACGTTGCCGGCCGTTAAAAAAAGAATAGGCTCTTTTCTTGAAGGTCCCTAAGTCGTATCGTTCCGGAAAAATTGCTGGTGGTATTCGATTCCACAAGGAACTATAATAACTGGAATATTTTGTTACTCCTAAAGTGTAACAAAATAATAATATTTTGTTACTCTTAAAGTGTAACAAAATATTGTAATTTATTCCATACCTGTGTATCCGTGTATTAGAGATGTCATTTATAAGCAACAATTGCAGCTGCATCGACCGATTAAAATTGTCTAGGCAATCCGTAAAGTTACAGTATTTATTCGTCCCAGTACTCAGTTTTGTTTCTGAGAGGGTTAAGGGGCAAACCCACTGGGCTACTTCAGAGCGTGTTTGCGGACTATAAAAGTCCTTGAAATAATTTATTTTTCTGACGTGCAGGTTTCCTCGCGATGTTTTCCTTCACCGGCGAGTATGTGAAAAACTCGCAATTGCCGGCGGTGATCGGACTCGGATTGCTCGCGTATTGTAAAATTAACAATGAGCGCTTAGACCCTAAATTACAATAACTCTTTTTAGGGTTCCGTACCCGAAGGGTAACCAACGGGTACGTTCGTCTGTCTGTCAGCGGGCTGTACCTCATGAACCGAAATAGGTAGACAGCTGAAATTTTCACAGAATGTGTATTTCTGTTGCCGCTATTACAAAAAGAATAAAAATTAAAAATAAAATTAAAAATTAAAGGGGGTCCGCTACTAGAAACCTGTGATGGTACGGAACCTATCATGCGCAAGTCCGACTCGCACTTGGCCGGTTTTTATTTTATTTTAATACTATTATATTCCTAAATAGTTTATCATACTATTTCGTTAAAACAGATAAGCATTCAGAGTATACCTTTAATTAATGGTATTACTAGGTATTAGTATAAATAACTGGATATTAAATATCATAATAGGTTGGGGGAAAAGACTAAAGACTACTTGTTGCATTTTTTTGATCAAAAATCCCAAGATTTCTACAGCAACGGGACTATGTAATTACCTACAGGATGGCAACAAGTTATCGAACTAAATGGCATATATATATTATAATTAAATGTAATTAAACTTTGAAAAAAAAAGTCTTGAATTTGTATAAAATACGAAGAAACTTTTCCCCGACCTTTTATTAGTATTAGTTGTCGGTAAGCCTTTTAAGAGAAAAATGAAAATACTACTAATGTTTCTATCGATCAAATTTAACTATTAAATGGTTATGAAATATAACCAAACGACTTAGGTAGATAGAACTCTTCTTAAAAACTGAGTACCCTTTTAGATATAGCTTGTTGCAAGCGCCGTCGGCATTGTCACGAATTCACGATCTCGTTTCGATTAGTCACATAAGAATTGGGTTAGTCGAAATGTCGTGGTATGATTATTGACTCTAAATGTAGAAAATATTATTATTACAGGTTTCAAATAAATAATTTATAAAAAAAATTAAAAACTACCCATTACGAACTTGTTGTATCTATCTCTTTATGCGAAATAGATGTTCTAAACTAAGAAAAAAGTTTTAGTAATGAATGTCATATTTAAAAGTTGAACTTTTATCATATCTCTATATTTTGCGGTTCATGAATTTCATTTTTTTTAACCATTATATGAAAATTTTACGTCTTCTGAGCTACCTGTTTATCTAGTAACAAATTCTGTGTAACGAATGTAAAGAACGATAGGACTACTATTACATTTTTGTACCAAAGTTCCTAAATAAAACAGAGTTACTTAGACACAGACTTATTACAGTAAAGTTCACTGACTTATAGTTCTCTAAAACGATAATTTTTTTTATTCGGATAACGTTGTGGTTGGGTTTTACAATAGAGATAACAAAAATTTAAGCTGATAACTTTTAAATCGCGACTCCCACTACTAGTTTGAGTGGGCGTTTGCCCAATAAACAAGGAGGAGATGTATTGAACGGACACTGTCGTCATATATAATGTAGCTGTAACGAAATACTACAATGAATGTTCTGGGTATATTGATTGATATATATCGGGCGAACATTGTTTATTGTTGGAGGAGTTACTGAATGTTTTGATAAAGTTAGAAAGGAAATGTAACGCCCCATTGCTGGGCACACGCCTCTTCCTATTTCTTAGAAGAAAATAAAACTAAGAAAATTCCGTTGCGTTGCTCCATGCGTGATGGAAGACTAAATTACCTACCTCGAAATATTTTAGTAGCAGTAACCTATAAAGTCTACTGCTGAACATATACGCCTCCCTCAAAGATTGACTCATGGGGGAGTTTTACCACGTTGTTATCAGGAAGGTGCTGCTGCCCATCTCCTGTTTCATTCACAGTCGCCTCTTACGACACCCTCGGGACGATATGGGGTAGTTGTGGATATTCTTACGCCGCCACTACATGGTTACTCGGTACGGTTTTTTAATATTTTTCACCACCGTGCGCATTAAATCAGCACCTTGAATTGAAATAAGCAAAATTCATTATATACATAGAAAATTTAAAACTCTGGTTGCTTCTATGAAATTAAAGGTGTGCGATCCACCTATGAGCCAATACTCGGAGGCGGGCCCTCGCTATGTCATAATAACCAATTATGCAAATATGTTATTTGTTTATGCTGTAATTTCTTTTAATGATAATTATAAAGTGGTAACATTTTTGGTGTGGTTGTGGCATGTGTTATTTTTAATAGAAGTAAGGGTAACGTAAGCGAGAAGTAAGGTAAGCGATTTCTGCACCAAGTCAATTTCATTAAGACCATAAACGGAGGAAAAATAAAAGGAAAGAGAGGGAAAAGGTAGACCAATAAAGAGGTACATACGTTGTGTCATACCGCGAATTAAAGAGTTTGGTAGGAAGTAGACTGGCGATAACTCCACATATAATAACACAGTTTCAAAATAAGGGTGATAAAAGGTCACGCAGTCTATCTGGTGGTAAGTGAATGCTGTGGCCCAGTGACCCTTAATAGTGCAGCTTAATGTTGGTGTGTTTAGTATGGTGAGTGTACAGAACCGGAGACCCTTTATACTAGAGATGAGGCATTCCATATTAGTACTCAGGGGTGACAACGCATCTGCATTTTGATTCTTATTAGAGGATATATGTATATGTCAATGGGCTACAGCATCCACTTACCATCAGATCATCATGCACTGTGTGCTCGTTTGTCACCCTTATTCTGCAGAAAGAATATCATAATTTTCTCTGGTATAGGTACTGCTCCGCATCATCAGTCTATATTTTATCTTTACCTAAATTAAGTTCAGTGATTTTTCCATTTTTTTAAATAAGCTAAGTGCACTATAAACATGGTGTTTACTCCCTTACACAATTTTAACGCTATCTATGGGACGATTTGACGTGGTACAAAAGAGGCATACAGCTCATTTAGCTTAATATAAGCAAGTAATAATTAACAAAGGCCCTCCTCCTCCTCCCACCAATGTTTTTGGCCGCTTGGTCCAAATTCGCCCGTGAAAAAACATAACGATTAATTAGTCCGATAATATGTTGTATCATGAGCCGGCTACCGTCCGGATTTCGACATTTGGGCACAAAAGCGCCGAAACAGGTCCTTTTTCACTTAACGACCTCGCGTTCGCGTCGCTACCAAAAAAATCGCTAAAAAACATCTTATACCTGGTCCCTGAGTGGTAAGTGCTTAGAGATGTTTTTACCATCATATTCAATTGCGCAAAAATTCTAATTGAACAAATATTAGCTCGATCCCTTTTTGCCTAATGGCAGATCCACACGGCATTGATTCAGTCTGTGCAGCGTGCTTGTGTTTGTGCGTGCGCATTTTCGGGCTTGTTCGAGTCAACTTATCGCCAACGATTTGCTTAATAAATGTAAGCTACCGCATGAGAAATATAAAGAACAACTGATTTGTCTGTACCAAGTGAACGACGTTGCTCACATAGACTTTTATCCGCACAACAGTTTAAACAGCTCGTCTGAGCCATGTGGATCGGCTGCTACAGTCAGTATAGCCTACATACTATTATTTATTCTGTGGTATAGGTTAGTACAACTCCTTTTTTATATATTTCAGCCGCCATGTGCATTTCAGACTGTATTACGGTTGAATGGTATAACCAGTGTAATAGTAGGCTGTAAGGAGTATATTTTAATCTTTAGAAGTAATAACGTATCATCTATAGTTTTTTTGTCTGCAGTTCGCTGATAGTGCCTATAGGCTTGTTTGGTCACTTACAGTGAGGTAGACTGCAAACTTGTTAACCGACTTCAAAAAAAGGAAGAAGTACTCAATTCGACTGTATTTTTTTATGTGTGTTACCTCCGAACTTTTTTCTAGGTGAACCGATTTTGATGATTCTTTTTTTATTTGAAAGCTGGCGCTTCTCATGCGGTCTCATATAAATTTGATTAAGATCTGACCAGTAGTTTTTGAGTTATTATTAATAATGCGTATTTAATTGACTTCGACTATATTGATGATGTTCTCAATTTATTTATATTGAAGTCGGTTGAACAACATTTTTAATTTTATCACTTGTTTGTCACTTAAATATTATAAGAAATATGATATAGGACGCTTTACGCAGCTCTTTGGCTGTAGAATTAGGTAACCGAGTGGTACCTACCCAAACGCCTCCTGAGAATAAGGCCCTACATGGTAAAAAATGAAAGATCGGAAAGTTAATAATACGCATAAAATTAATAATATTAAAAAATAAAAATATCAGCTCTGCGTAATTACATAAATGAACTATTTCACGCTACTCCATAGAGGACTATATTTTGTTATAAGATAACAGTGACCAAAATCACAAGACGTAAAGTGTGCTCTTTTTCTGCCTTGGGACGCACAAACGTACAAAAAGACCTTTCCTCACCTGCTGTGTCACATTATTTATTGTTATTTGCTAGAAAAAAGGTCGATCGTTGATTTCGGACCGGCGTGCTTGAGTAATTGATTTAATTCTTGACGTTTTATAATTAGCGTGAAATATTGTTTTTGATGATGCATATTTTTGATTGTTGATCGTAGGTAGATTGGTCTTTGAGCAGAGACCGGATACCCTTGTACTTGCTCGCATCCCTCCTCCACCAACGTCGAGCAAATGTGGCTTTCTTTTACGATCAACACGCAGAAAATTATAACTGGTACAGCTTATCGTCCCCCTTGGCCCGATGTAAATATTTTTCTGGATGCCCTCACTTCATCTATCGTTTCATTCGCAAGAGCAGACAAAATCATCCTTGTAGGCGATTTCAATATAAACTTGCTTAAAACAGATGACTCTAAAACTAAGGTTCTTTATAGTTTTCTCAATTATAGTCGTCTATCTCAAGTTATATCTGAGCCTACACATTATACAGACCACAGTGAAACACTCATTTACATTGGTGTTTATAATACTACAGTGTCACATATACCACAATTAGGGCAACATGCATTAATAACCGTACAATTTCCAATTAAAAAGGATAAGGTTATAGCCCGTAGAGCTTACATTCGTCCACTTAAGCAGATCTTGGTAGACCATTTTATTGCAGATTTAAACAGTATTGATTGGGATAGTATTTAATATCTCAACGATGTTAATGATATGGTACGAGTAGCAATATTTAATTCATTTATAATAACGCTCTTTGACCTTCATGCCCCAATTAAATTAGTACAATTGAAAAAACAATGTCACCCATGGATTACTGATACAGTTAAAATTATGATGAGGTATCGAAACAATTATCTTGTGCGATATAAGAAAACTAAACTAGATAAATATTATAATTCCTATAAAGATTTTAAAAACCCTGTGACTAATGCTATTTATTTTGAAAAGAAAGCATATTTTGAAACGTCTATAAATAAAAACTTAAGTAACCCTAAAGCTCTATGGAAAAGTATAAAATCTAATATTATTACTAAGGAACAGGCTGAAATAAATTTACCAGATCATTGTAATGACCCTGATATAATAAATAAACATTTTGGAATATTCCTGGTAATGATAATATAGACATTTCACAACTAACTTTCTATGAGTTTAATAGATATGGACCAGGTATTTTTCATTTAACTACTACAAATGTGGAGCACGTAGCTAAAATTATTCAAAATTTGAAATCTAACGCCCAAGGTGTGGATCAGGTAACACTTGATATGTTGCTTATGACACTGCCACATACTTTGAAAGCTATTACAGCTATTGTGAATAAATCTATTATCACCTCAACCTTCCCCAATCAATGGAAAACAGCTGTGGTAAAGCCTATCCCAAAGAAAAAATAAGCTACCTGTTTAAAAGATCTACGCCCTATAAGCATCTTGTCTTGTTTGTCTAAGGTACTAGAGAAAGTGGTCTGTACGCAGTTAACTGAATACTTAGAGCAACATAAAATCTTACCGCGGGTACAGTCGGGTTTTCGTAAAGATCATAGCATCACAACAGCGATTATTGATGTTGTCGACAACATACTAACAGCCCAGGATAAGGGAATGGGCACAATACTTACACTTTTAGATTTCTCACGAGCTTTTGACTCCATAAATTGTACTCTTCTACCGTCCAAGTTATCTTTTTATGGATTTGATGCTTCCACAGTTCAATGGTTTCAAAGTTACTTAACAGATAGATTGAAATACGTTAATACTCGATATAACGAACCATGATGGCACAACACTTATGTCTGATCCATTATTTATTTAGTTCCTCGCGGTGTCCCACAGGGATCTATCCTAGGTCCTATTTTATTTATTTTATATAGTTCAGACATCATTAACTGTATAAAAGAATGTGAGTATCATTTATACGCAGATGACTTGCAAATATATAAATCTTTTTACCCTCGAGATTGTGAATCTGCTGTCAAATCATTGAATGAAGATCTGAAACGTATTTTGTTATGGTCCAAGCAAAATTCTCTTGTACTAAATCCACAAAAGTCAAAATTTTTAATACTAGGAACTAACAAAAATATTCAAAATATATCACTGTTTCAGCCAGTAGTTCTAATTGACAATGAACCTATACAGCAAGTCTCAGAAGCAAGAAATTTAGGTGTAATATTTGAATGTAGTTTTCGCTTGGAAAATCATGTACTTGAGGGAGTGCGCAGTTGCTTTTACCGTTTAAAGTTACTGTATCAAATTCGGCAGTACCTCAGTGTAGATATGCGGATACGATTGTGTGAATCATTAATACTGTCCAAATTCAACTATGCAGATGCAGCCTATGGACCACGACTGTTAAGAAGAACAGAGAAGCTTATACAGCGGGTGCAAAATGCGTGTACTCGGTTTTGTTTTACTGTCCCGCCTCGAAGTCATGTAACGCCTTATTTAAACGACGCCAATCTTCTTAAGATGAGCGCCCGGAGAAAATTACACCTTGCTACTCTATTGTTCTCGACAATTATAAAGCAGAGACCAGTATATCTATTCCAAAAGTTGAAATGGGCCCGAGACCAAAATAAATATAATACAAGAGCTTCCGTTCACTCGCTTGTAACAACTCGACACCGTACTGCTGCATTTCGAGGCAGCTTCAAATTTGCAGCAACACACTGTTGGAATGATTTACCACCACCTATTCGTTCCCTAAAAACATTAAATAGTTTTAAAAACAAATTAAAGTTGCATTATTTGGTACAACCAGTACAAAATACGTAATAACTGTCTCGAAGGTACGATGATAACTATATTTATATTATTGCTCCAGTATAGTTAGCGAAAAAAATTAATACTCTATACAGGGTTATTTTTCAAAGAGTAGCCAAATTTTAAACTTAAGTTCAAATATATAAATAATTATATTTATATATTTGAACTTAAGTATATTACCGTTATTACAGTTATTACAATTTTTGAAAATATGAGTAAATAAGGCTTCTGCTTTTATTTGAAATTATCTCTAATTGAATGTGATTTATGGGCAACAACGTTTTTGCCTACCGATGGACCCTTACGAATGTGTGCGTGCGCAGTAAAATCAGTTAAAATAATGCATTACTACGCATTTTGAATTTAAAAGATAAAAAGCGCAGAATGTTTGAGATTTTTTTTTTAAATAGTTTTTCTTCACCATTTGCCTATATTACTTATTCTGAACCTTCTCTGCAAAGGAGACAGTTTCTTTTTGTATGGAGAATGGGCCCACCAAAAATTGTGATGAATCGTAATGAAATGTATGTAGATTTATTCCTTATAATCTCTAGATTACTATAGTAATATTAGTTGTACCATATATAAAGGGAATACTGAGAAAATAACAATCAAACGGCAATCTTACTATAACCTAAAATCCCATACGGGCGACTGTCTAATAGTTTTTATTGATAACCTATGTTATAATAGTGCACTGTGAATAATAAAAAGTATAAAAAAGTTGTAGGTTCTTCGAAATGTTAAGTACTACTTGGTGGATGGATTTTTGTTTTAGTAGTACCGGAGTAAACAGTACGAATAAACAGACGCGGTGATGTATTGATTCTTAACTGTATTTATTATTTATTGTGGTGTATTGAATACTAAGCACAGAATACATTACAAATGTATTCAAGTGAAGCAAAAAGTAAGCCAAAACTATGCTCAACTAATTCTAAAAACAAGCATGTGTGCGTTCAACAGTGAACTTTTAAGGGGTGTTTTGCGAGTTTTACCTCTACGGCGATTGAGAAAATAAATAGGACGTAAGATGTTTTGAACTGGTCGTGTTAGGATAAAAAAAAGTCTGTATTGTCACTGTATTTGTTATTGTAAAATCATCACATTCTTAAAGCAGTATTAAAAGTGACACATGCCACCAGGTGCAGTGTCAGGACATTGTTATTAATATGTATTGATTGAATAACATGTTTACATTCCAAGCACCATTAAAACCAAAATGACTGGACAGTAACATATCCGATTTTTACGATATTAACCACGAAAAATAAATAGCATGTAAGGTGTTTTGAACTATTTGTGTTATGATAAAAAGAAACACTGTATTGTCACTGCATTTTTATTATTTATTATTGTAAAATCATCATATTCTTAAAGCAGTTTATTATAAGTATCACAGGCCGCGAGGTGCAGTGCCAGGACATTCTTTTATTGATTAGCATGTTTACATCCAACCACAATTGAAGCTAAAATGTAAAATTCTCGAGTAGCAGTCTCGTACCGGTAAGCTCAGTGTGGGGCAGCTACCCTCTAGATGGAGTGACGACCTGGTAAGACATTCAAAAAGTCGATGGATGCAGGTGGCTCAGGATCGTGCTTTGTAGAATTCCTTGGGGGAGGCCTATGTTCAGCAGTGGACTTGTGTAGGATTGTAATGATGAAGAAGTTTTAAACTAGTTGTGTACGGATACGGCTCGACCGGGGTAGGACACGCTCTCACGGAAAACGCTACCAGCGTAAAATAGTAGCTTAATGCTCCTGTGTTTCGTATGGTGAGTGTAGAGAACCAGAGTCCTTTTTTACTGGAAACGAAGCACTCCATCTTAGTCCTCAGGGGTGATAATGTATCATTTTGTTCCCCCTGAGGCATGCATTTTGATTCTTAAACGAAGATAAATGTAGATGTCTATGAGCCACAGCATCTATTTACTTTCAGGTGGACCGTGCGCTCGTTTGTCACACTTATTCTATAAAAAAAAGGAGATTGTCAATTGAAAGAGATACGAAAAGGTACCAGAGCATCTATTCAACTTGCTCGGCGTTTATTTATAATAAGGCACATAGTAGAAACAGGTCAAGTAAGCAACAATAATTACAAGTTTTATTGATCATTATTCGTCATTATTACAACAATTCACTGCTGAACATAGGTCTTCCCTAAACTAAATATATAATGTAAAATATTGTATAGCCCTTCCGTGAACTGCCATCGCGTTTCGTCCCATATGGTGTCGTAAAATTCGTAACAGAGTAAAATAAAGATACCAGGAGATGAGCAGCAACATCTTCCTATAGAATACCACAAAAAACTTTGGTTACCACAAGCGTAGCAACTGTGGCAAAAACTACCATATAGTAATGATGCATATTACTATATAAATATGCATCATTACTACTTGTGTATAAATAGTTACAGTTACAGGCATAAGGGGTGGTTGTGGGATGTTACCGATGTCTTCAATATTCATGGATTGTAATTCCATATCCCTGTTATCATTTGTGTCTCCATACAGTTGTAGAAGCTCTCGGCCAACAAGATTGCAGACTCATTCTAAACGATCCACCTGAAAAGTGTTTTTTTTTCATCAACTAACCGAACAGACTATAGTTTTACAGTGTCTACCCCTAAATAATAATATTTATTAATATTTTATTTATTTCAATCTTTATTACTAATAAACAGTCTTAATGCCTCTTAAATTATATATAAATAGCATGTGCTCGTTTCCCTTCATAATACTTTTGTAGTAAACTAGATTCCACTAAGGTAAAAAGAAATAAAAATACATCAAATCAGAAAGGTAAACAAGTGAAGTAGTTATTTTAGAATTATAACATTATTTGACTAAGTACAAGTTCTTTGACGTTTTATTTACACTAATGTCATTTAAGGTAAAAAATATTACTTGTATATTATGTACAAAGGCATACAAATATGAGTGTAAGTTAAGGAAGAAGTAGCATCTATCTAATAACAAATAAAGATAAAAACTGTGGTTACTGGTAACTGGTAACTGGTAACTGGTAACTGGTAACTATGAGGCAATCTGTGGGGGAGGTCTATGTTCAGCAGTAGACTTTTGATAGGCTGTAAAGTTAAAGATAACCTGGTGGTGAATAGCCAAATTGTTTGTAGTGCGAGGTGATGATACTACAAACATCAATATGTGTGCCAAAGCAATTATGCCAACTCCTCCGGGCAAGCCTATTTCAGGCAGGGGATCATTTACAGACTGTTAAAGTAAAGTAAATATATGGTGTGATGGTATCCACTGCAAAATAATACCTCTTTCTGCTGAATTAATTTGCACAGCCCATGTGTGGTGTGATCTTAATATTTAAAGATCCACATTGAATACAAATATTCCTATACCCAAACCTTCTAATGGAATGAGCAGTTTCAATACTTTCTTGCAGTATTTTTAGGCAGTTCTTCTTCTTCTTCTTTTAAATTATGGCTTCTCTTGATAGAATTCTGCCAGTGTCAAGTCAGTCATGGGAGTGACAAGTAAATATTTATTACATTAAGAGTTCTCATTTTTACGAGTGGGTTCACAATCTACAACAAAAGACGTCACATTTTTAAACACCATCACCAAAATTGATTAGTAATTTTACAGTTTAATATTATTAGTACGAATAAAATCACACAAAATATTTACAAAAGGAGTTTTTTTCTAATTACATAATATTTTATCCCTACTATAAATATTAATACATTTATATTCCTTTTTGAATTTGATTTCTGATTAACAGACACCAGATTTATTACATACACATAACTTAAATCACTTGAACATAGGTTATTGATACTCTTTTAACATAGATTTGTGTATATTTTGTGTGATTTTATTTTATCTATTAATTAAATTAGATTTCACCAATAACATAAAACTTCAATAGTTTGACACTTATAACCTTTTAACTTACTAATAACATCTGTGTTTGTCATTTATTTTAGGTAATTCAACATAAATAGATTTTCCAAAATTCTAGGAGGAAAAGTAAACTTGTATTATACACTCACATTGACTAATAATTAAACTCTTCAGTTTTCATTTTCGAATGTCAATGGCGAATTAAATACATAATGTGGAATATTAATATTTGGCTAACCTGTATAATATAATCCGACACTTGTTGCATTGATTAGACATAGACATGTATGAACCTACTTGTTAGCAGAAAAACTACGTGAATATATACATTAAAAACGAAAATTAGCAGTTATCGTTTCCGCATTATAATATTTTTGGACAGACAGAGATAAGATGAGAACACGGAAAATCAAAACCACTCATTTTTTTTCAGATTTCTTGATTCCGTTTAGGTTTTCATAAAATCTATAGGCCTTTTACTAAAATAAATTGGTATCTTTTTTTTGTGTGTAATAAATACCATTAAGGGTCCTTAAAATTTCTAGTGGGCCCAAAAACGATTGACTCCTTTGGCCGGTTATTGCAAAATAACCCCGTATACGTAATCCCATTGCTTCCTTGCTCCTATTGTTGAGGCTGCTGAGGGTTGTCTTAAGCTAGGCTGCCGAGTTTCATCAATGTTGCACAAAAATCTACATACCTGAAATATAAAAAAAAAATATCTCAGATGAAGGATTCCTCAGTTTTCCTTCGCTATTAAGCATGTGGTAAATCAGAACTCGATTTGCTCGCGTTTTATGACATGTTTAGGTGAGTGCGTATCCCCTGACTACTACGGTTTGAATCATCATCGTCATAATCGCCCAAAGTCCACTGCTGAACAGAGACTTGCTCCAAGGAGTGCCATAAAGCATGGTCCTGAGCCGCCTTCATCCATCGACTACCTTACCAGATCGTCACTCCTTTTGAAAAGTAAGAAATGCAAATTTTTATAATTGTCGTAATTGAAAGAATATAATGCTGTCCTTATAATTAAAAAATAAGTACTTAGTAAAAATAATCTTAAATGCATTAATTAATAATTTAAGTGTGAAATGAAATTAATGGGAACGTAGGTAGTTATTTAAAGACTTCATTATATTTAATTTTCAATGACATAATTGCGTCGATTTAAGGGATTCTCAATACAACACAGACAGAAAGTTTTATTAATGCAATTAGCTGTACGAGCGGGTAATGCGATCGAATTAAAACGGCATAAAGACAAATTCTATATGAGTTTACCGCGAAATGATAATTACAACACAACTGTACACGCGATGGGCAATAAAAGGCAAAATGGGCGCCCGGAGCAACAATTCCGCTTGTTTTATGATCAATTTACTAAATTCAAAGTTTTAAATCCGGGTTGAGATGCAATTCTTAATATAAACATACGACCATTATGAGTTTTACGATGTTAAGGCCACAGCACGCGTATAGACTTATTTTCAAATTTATATTTAATTTTAAATTGTTTGTCTAAGAATTTTTCGGTCCTGTACTTCTAGATAGTCAATTTAATAGTTGGCCGATGACCGTAAAATATACCACATGGAAGTATTTATCAAATTAATGGTGGGTAAGAGCCAGCGTGGTAGCGGATTATGGCTACAGCACGAATGAATTGGTTCGACTAATGAAGGAACGGCACTGAATACCAGTTTAAAATAGCAGTAAAGAAAGGAAGATGTCTTTCTTTCTTTCTTTTCTTTCAGTATAAGCAGCGTTATGTGTTTCAAATGGTGAGTGATAAATGATAATAACCATTAAGAAAAATACCCTTTTTACTGGCAACGAGACATTTTACCTTAGTCTTTATGTGACAACGTATCTGCATTTTGATTCCTAATCGACGATGAGTTGGTTTCTATGGGCCACTGCAATCATTTACCATCAGGTGGACTGTGTGCTCGTTTGTCACACTTAATTCTATAAAAAAAACCCGCATGTGTGCAGTTCACACGCGGTAGGAGTGAAACCTTCAAATGAAATGAAATAAAAATAAAAATATTTCACGGCAAATGATTTATTTAATATGATAATTATCAACCACAAGTGTTGTATAAAGTAATGTCATTTTATCGTACACAACTTGATCGATTCTCAAGATGGTACGTAGAATAGACGTTAGATGGCCTAAACATGATTAATTCATTATAATATTCTATCTCATTCTCTCGCAGGCTAAGTCCTATAGGTTTGTCTCTTTTAGTATCGCTTTTTCGTTTCATCGAGTTTCATTTTAAAGAAGTTTTCACTTCAAAAATTTGAAAGATATTTTAATGTACTTGTTGCAATAATTCCGATGTAGGTTACTGATTTTCAAGTATTGATTAAAGTCGGGTTATATTCGAATATATAACTCGAATATTATTGAGAAGAAGAGAATTAGTGCGTCCCCTTAAATCGAATTATAAAAATTACTCCATTCTCTGACTACTGCAAACACTAAAAGAGACGCTCGTGTTTAAATGTGGAAGTCAATATCTCAATTAGTGGTCTTCTTTATTGACAACTCAATTCGAAAGTACAAGCTTAATTGCCATTGCGATGCCACTGAGAGTAAAGAATAAAAAAGTATAATTACATTATATAGTACAATTATACAGTTTTTGATCTTGGAGCATATTAAATAACCATTTCTTATTGCCAGTGGCGATTGTGATAATTATGATTCGTCATTATGGTTTATTAAAAATGTACGATAGAGAGAGACAGAGATAGCGCCTGGTGCGCCGAACAAACAGGGCTCGTCCAACTAGGTTTGCTATAAGTTCTACGATAGAATAAAATGGGCAGTTTTTACTAGTCCGTACCTTTTATCACTATATATAAAAATCAATTGCTGTCCGTTAGTCTAGCTAAAACTAAAAACGGCTGAACCGATTGTGATTAAATTTTTTGTGTGTATTTGAGTGGGTCCCTGGTTTATATTCACAATTGGACCCGGTAGGTGGCTCTGTTGTCGAGATTCAGAAATTACCCGTGCGAAGCCGGGGCGGATCGCTAGTCTAGAATAATTATTAAGAATGGACAAAGTATGTCTTCATCATAGTGATTAGGTAATATAGGCTTTCCGTTTGTTACCAGCCAGCATCGGTCCATTGCTGGACATGATGACATAACTTATATGGATCTAGGTCTGAAATAAAAGTATTTTTACTATAGTAATTTGGGATGAAATGCAAGAAAAATTGCGATGTAAATATTTATAAAAATATATAAACATAACATTAATATAAAACCGAGGCAATAAAATATATACTTACTAAAAGAAATACCTACTATAATATACAATTAAATAAATAGATAAAACCCAACCAGACGAAAGTCCTCGGCAGCGGAGACCAAACGGCCGAGCGTAAGGGGGAAAGGGCTATATAAAAATTATTATTATTAATATTAAATAAAAATAGATGATGTATAAAATAAGTAGCAGTTTCACTTTATTTTTGTGTTAAATGTATTCAAAGTTATGATTACAATTGTAACTACACTTCTGATTTAAACGTTGCTAGCGTCTTTCCCACGATTTTGTAAAGTTATTTTTCTAAATGATTATAAAAAGCATAATCATCGTGTCTCACTCAACTCGTAAATTTTGTTGTTTTTTTACGGCATAAAAACAAAACTATGCAGTCAAAATTGAAGATAGGTAGCCACGTATCTTTCGGCAATCTCGTAACAATAAAAACTTAAACATTAATTAAGATTTTCTTTTTTCTTAAAGTGGGTGGTACCGGCCAGCATTACCTGACAAATAACGTTATTGTTCCCTGCAAAGTTATTTTTTCCAAACACTTAAGCTATTATTGTTGAATTTTGAACCTTATGCTCAATTTATAAGGATCAAGATTTTCTAAATTAGTTGTAAGCCAAGCAAATGCTCAGTTATTACTTTTTTATCTATACCCTTGTTTTAGGGATGGCGTGGCCTATAATTAAAAGTAAAAATTATTGTGATTGGTTTTGGCAAATTGCAAATTGGATCTGTAAATGATTCATGGAATCAATTTAAAATGGAATTTAGGCAATAGTCGGAAATATATTTTTTGTTTTATAATTATGAAGAAAAAACTATTCTCCTAATAAAGATTTTTTTTTATTTCTATACTTACAGATAATAATTTGATTACAGTAGAATACCCACATCTTAATATATTTTAAGTTATTGATATACTTATATGTAAAGTATATAAAGTACTTATTTAGGTATATAAGTATATAGGCGATGTTTTTATATTTCGAATACTGAATATCGTCAAATTTGATCATCATCACCATTACTTCCCTTGACAAGTCAACATAACACATAACAATAAAATATAACAATGCCACATAACACCTGCATCCATCGACTTCTTGCATGTCTTACCAGGACGTCACTCTATGTCGGGGGGGGGGTTTCTCTATAACACGAGGCTGCCACTCGAAAACCTTTTTTTTATAGGATAAGGATGACAAGCGTTGCTATGGCCCATAGACATCTACATCTATCCTCGTTTGCGAATCAAAATGCAGATGCACTGTCAGCCGTGAGGACTAAGATGAAATGCCTCTTTTCTAGTAAAAAGGGTCTCTGATTCTCTACCCTCACCATACGAAACACAGCAGCATTAAGCTGCTATTTTACGCTGGTATTCTGTAAGAGCGTGGTCGTTCCTCGGTCAATCCGATCCATTCGTGCTACAACTATACAATTAATATAGCTGCAGCATGGCTCTACTACCTCTTTATGGAGCTATATGAAAAAAAAGCAAAGTCTACAGATTTAAACTTTTACTAAAAAAAGGATCTAAGACGGCTTTAAAGAATTAAAAGAATTAAATAATTTCAGCATAACCGAATTCTCTGAAGTTGGCTTTTTGTACTAAGGAATACGAGATAATAAGCTAAACTATAATAAGCTCAAGGTTACAACTAGAATTTTATCAAAATAGTTACATTAAAAACTTCACCCTATTTTCCCTCTTTTAGTGGTGGATTTTTGAGAACTTCCTCTTTTCTTTGGAGTCGGCTAAAAAAATATATCAGTAATTTGTTTCGATGGAAGAACAAACTTTGGATTCGGAAAGATGAGAATTTGAAATTGCGTCTGTACTCTGTACTTGTGATATCTAAGGGTAAGTTACGGTATATTTAAAATATTATCATTGTTATCATCATTACCACTTCATCCGCATCAGGTGGGACAGAGAACCAGAGATTATTTTTACTGGAAACGAGGCATTCTGAATTTTGGTTCTTAATCGAGGATAGATGTAGATGTCTATCGGCCACAGCATCCAATTACTATCAGGTGAACTGTGTGCTCGTTTGTCACCCCTATTCTACACAACTAACTTAGACTTAAACTTACTCTCCACTTGGTAAGTTGCTACTGCAGTCCTTGGATACCGGTAAACAATTTCAAACAAGAAAGGCTTCAGATGTTGCCCCTCTGAGGACTAAGATGGAATTCCTCGCAAATTCAATTTATTCGTTTGCGATATATGGGTTACGATATATATAAATATATAAAAAATAAATAAAATATATATACAAAGAAATAAATTTATTAACTTTGGCCTCTCAATATATTTACGAGAATTTAATGTATGTACACAAAAACAAAAAGTTTTATTAAAAATAGTGATGTACATTCTGTAAATACTAGGGACAAGCACAAGTTAGTTGTACCAGTTACTCGACTCCAAAGAGTCAGTAACTCCTTCATGGGGCAATGTATACGCTTTTATAACAAAGTCCCAGAAACTATGCAGACCTTTTCTATCAAAAGGTTTAAATTATTTATTAAGCAAAAATTGTCTAGTAAGGGTTATTATACTACTAAAGAGTACATGACTGATAATAACCCCTGGGAATGGGGTGATCGCTACCATGCTGTTTCTAAATATTTTCATAACAATTGTATAAAATATTATATTGTAAATTGTGCTTTTTTTTTTAAAAAAAAAGTCCCGTTGGGTTTCTTGCTGATTCTTCCCAGGACAGAGGTTTTTTGCGAACCAGTGGTAAAAGTAAAAAATGGCTTTCAATAAGTATTATGTATTGTAATCTATATTGAATAAAAATGATTCTATTCTATTCTATGATATTTAACAAAAATACAGCCATATTCTACCTTCCGGTGTGGAAACTAATTAACCAAAAGTTTTTTTTTAAATAATTAAAATGGAAATTTCTGATAATTAAATTAACATAAAAAATCTTATTTGTATTACTAATATATTAATAATTTACCACATAAAAATAAAATAAATGTAATAATTAAAATTATAATGTCTTAAAATTAAATAACGTGGATAAAGTTTTGCGGTTCTATTCAATAAATAATAGTCCGTAATTTTATTGGCACTGTTATTTGGAGAAATAGATTAGAGGGTCGTACCTGTCGAGATTGACGCCTAGGCAGTAAAGGAGTCTTACCGCCTTGTTTACTTAACGTAAACAGTGCCAGTGTCAGCTTCTTGGCACTTGCCACTTGACTGGATCCAGCGCAGAGCGGCTCGAATCGTTGACAACCGAGTTCTTTCTGATCAGCTCGATTCACTGGCGCTGCGGAGGGATGTTGCATTCCTTTACATTTTCTATCGCATCTACCACGGGGAGTGCTCTGAGGAATTGTTCGGATTAATTCCAGCCGCCAATTTTCACGAACGCACATTGCGTCATAACTCACGATACCATCCAAACCATCTGGATGCTTGGCGGTCTACCACTGTGCGTTACTAAGAGTTTTCTTCCTCGTACAACCTCTCTGTAGAATTGTTTTAAACGTGGTAGTGCCACGCTGCAGCTATATTATGTTTGTAGCTCGAATGGGTCGGCTCGACCGGGGTAGCTTGACCGGGGTAGGACCACGCTCTCACAGAATACCAGCGTAAAATAAAAGCTTAATGCTGCTGTGTTTCGTATGGTGAGTGTAGAGAACCGGAGACCCTTTTTACTGGAAATGAGGCATTCCACCTTAGTCCTCAGGGGTGACAACGCATCTGCATTTTGATTCTTAATCGAGGATAAATGTAGATGTCGACTTAGGGACCTTCAAGAAAAGAGCTTACTCCTTTCTAAAAGCCCTGGTGTTGCAATTGTTAATGGGCGGAGGTAGTCACTTACCATCAGGTGAGCCGCATGCTTGTTTGCCCTCTCTTCTATAAAAAAAAAAACAGGTGTAATTTCATGATTCAATTAAAATGTCATTGCAATCGGAATGAATGATGAGACCTTACATTCTGAAAACTTTAATGAGATGTTTCCCTGTATAAGTCGAAAAAGGATCAACTTAAGGAAAAAAAAACTCTTGTTTTTACCTGTCCTACCTTGAAGTAAGTTTCGGGAGTCTACTAATGGGCGACCTGTATTTAATGGATAATTTATGACGTTGTTTGACATATTTGAAAGCCTTGTAGCCAGTACTAAAATTAATATAAATAAAATAAATTATTCTGTGCAGAAAGATGTAGCGAAAAAATTAGACGCTGTGAAGTATTGATTTACAAAAACCTCGACGGCTAAGGAAAATATCGTGAGGAAATCTGCTAGTCTTGACGGGTCCGTAGCGCGGTGACTTAACAATGAGTGCGGTGTGAGTGAGTACGGAACAAGTATTTGTATGGGCTACAAATAATTGTTCCGGGTCTGGATGCTTGTCCTTTTGAAATTTATGTATATAAACTGCCTTCACGATACAGGAGATAATCCTAGGGTGGGTAGGTTGTGGTTAACGGGCCCAATTTACACTGCCGCGGAACGGAATGGAAGCGAATTTTTGTAACGAAATTGTACATAGTAAAATGAGTTTTATGTTAATTGTGTAAAGTTCAAACTAGATATGAGCAAAAAAAAGTCGCGCGTCTTCCGTGGACTTCCGTGGACTTTCGTACGGGGAAATGCAGCTGACACAGTTACTATATTTGTTTTATAGAAAAGAGCCTTAAAGCAATGTATAATCAAAATTTTTAGACAAAATAATGAAAGTAAGGTATTAACTTTGGTCCCTCGATAAAAACACATCAACACGGTTTTTAATAACATTGACCAACTAAAAAGGTACTGGCCACTTTAAAATGTTTTAATATCAAATTGTTCGTCATTTGTTCCAGATTGGTTTAAATAAAAGAAAAAATAAAATGTGTTTGCGGTAAAAATTGAGTTGAACTACATGAAGCGAATTTTGTATGTACTCAAAGTAATTGTTATTTTTGAAGTCAAAACTTTTTAGCCACGTTGGACACTTTTGGGATGCGGAAAAAGTACTGAACTCGCGTGACCGTCACGCTCAGATACATAAAATTGATGAGTGTTGAAAATCCAATTGATTCAATTTTATAAAATTTAATCAATTGGATATTTGTTTGTATTATAAAGATGATAATTATTATTCTTCATGTAAAACAGCGCAATAAATGAAAATTTTATTACCTAGGTAAGTATATATTTTATTACGTTGATAAAAATAATTCCTAATAAAAATATTATTTTTTTAAATTTCTTCATCATCATCATCATTACAGTCCTTCACAAGTCCACTGCTGAACATAGGCCTTAGCACGGTCCCGAGCCACCTGCATCCATTGACTTCCTGCATGTCTTACCAGGTCGTCACTCCATCTAGTGGGGGACGCCCTACACTTAGCCTGCCGGTACGAGGCTTCCACACAAGAACCTTTCTTCCCCATCGGCTGTCGGTGCTTCGAGCTACATGGCCGGCCCATTGCCACTTTAGTATACTAATCTGTTGGGCTATGTCGGTTACTCTGGTTCTACTGCGGATATCCTCGTTTTTAAGTCTATCACGCAGAGAAACCCCGAGCATAGCCCTCTCCATAGCTCGCTGAGCAACTTTGAGCTTACTCATACCACATGAGTAAATAAACGGAACAGAGGCAAAGCTTCATACCACCGCGCGAATCGGTTGCACTACTACAAGCATGCGGGGTTTGTGTGCGTGACCACTGGGCGCTGGTCGCGTACGCGGCGAGACTGGAAAAAACCTGTTACGCTGGCACAGACCCTTTTTACTGGAAAAGAGGCATTCTATCTTAGTCCTCACGGCTGACAACGCATCTGCATTTAAATTCGCAAACGAAGATAGATATAGATGTCTATGGGCCACAGCAACCACTTACCATCAGGTGGACTGTGTGCTCGTTTGTCACCCTTTATCTATTAAAAAAAAAGCCAGTGGACAACAATCTCAGGGTCAGAGCGACGCACGTTGTTTGTTTTGTTAGTTGCAAGTTTGAATATTTTAATGTAAAAACGTGGTATTATTAATAATGGTTGCTTTTACTAAACATTTGTAGGTATGTGGGTGGGTTGGTATGTAGTAGGTAAGTTCACATATTGCAAGTAAGATTTGAACCACTTCCCGATGTCTGATTGAGTTGAAATTTTGTACACCGTAATTTCAGTGACAATGCAATAATATGATAGATATTGTTTTGTTTAATTTGTCTTCACCTATTGTGACAACCCTACCAAAATAGGTAACAATTTTGCACGTTCTTAGGAAGCTTTGCCTTTGTTCCGTTTATTTACTCATGTGCTCATACGGCCAGCAGTGAAGGACTGCGTCTCAGATCCATAGGTCATCACTGGCAACACGCGCTGGTTGTACCATTTGCCTATATTACTTATTCTGAACGTTCTCTGCAAAGGAGACAATTTCTTTTTGTATGGAGAATGGGCCCACTACAAATTTTAGGGATACTTAATGAAATGTATGTCGATTTATTCCTTATAATCTATAGATTGCAAAATTAATATTAGTTTTATCGCATCTAAAGGCAATTCAGAGAAATTAAAATATGAATATCACAATAACCTAAAAAGAAACTAAACGCTATTTTTTTTTAATCTGGCTTTACGGCTCTGGGTTCTAGCCCTTCTGAGCCGAAACTAAAAGTTGTTTTCTATTAGTATTGTGAGTTAGAATAGTGTATATAGAATAGAATAGGACAGCTAAATAATTAATAGCATAAAACAAAGTTGCAGGTACATTTAACATTTATAGGTACTTTTAGACTGATGGAAAATCCTTTTAATAGTTCCGGCAAAAAATAGTACACTGACCAAGAAACATGGTGTGGAGGCTATTTTTTACATGTATTGATTGATTAGTGAATATACATTACAAACACTATTACAGTAATTAAATAAATATGATTAAAGCCAAAATGAATAAAAGATAATATGTTCATTTATAATATTACCTTTACATGCTATATAGTAAGAAAGATGTTTTAATCTGGTTGTAAAAGGATAAAAACACAAAGTAAAATACCACTATATTTATTACTGTAATCATTTCAAAAGTAGTCTATTAATAGTGGAACAGACAGACAGGCGCGGTGTTAAGACTTTATTTTGATATATCTTTGTTAGTTAGTAAAGGTGCAGTGTAAACTTTGCTTTAAAATATATTAACTGATTAGTTATTATACCCCAAACACCATTAAAGCCAAAATGACTAGGTAATATCATGTTTATTTATGTTGATAAATATGAAGTGAGATGTTTTAAACTAGTTGTGTAAGGATTACAAAACACATGTATAATTTAATTGTATTTATTATTGTCAGTCATTATCATTCCAAAATATTTTTCAAAATAACTTGATAATAACATGTCCATTTATGAAATTGTTAGGAATCATAAGGATATTTTATGTGATATAAGACTGTTGTCTTCAATATCCATATACTTTTTGTCTCTGCTTACGAGCAGCTCTGCAAGATTTCAGCCTACAAGACATACACATTTATTCTAAGCAACCCACCTGAAAAAGTTAATGAATATTGAAACAAGCACACATGTACTTATTTATCTAATATCATTTGCAACCAGTAACACGGTTTTAGGTGCATGTGTGCGTCCAACAGTGAACTATTAAGGGGTGTTTAGCGAGTTTTACCTCTACAGCGATTGAGAAAATAAATAGCACGTAAGATGTTTTGAACTGGTCGTGTAAGGATAAAAAAAACTCTGTATTGTCACTGTATTTGTTATTGTAAATTCATCACATTCTTAAAGCAGTATTAAAAGTGACACATGCCACCAGGTGCAGTGTCAGGACATTGTCATTTGTATTGATTGAATAACATGTTTACATTCCAAGCACCATTAAAACCAAAATGACTGGATAGTAACATATCCGATTTTTACGATATTAACCACGAAAAATAAATAGCATGTAAGGTGTTTTGAACTATTTGTGTTAGGATTAAAAGAAACACTGTATTGTCACTGCATTTTTATTGTTTATTATTGTAAAATTATCATATTCTTAAAGCAGTCTATTATAAGTATCACAGGCCGCGAGGTGCAGTGCCAGGACATTCTTTTAATATGTGTTCATTGATTAGCATGTTTACATCCTAATCAATGAACACATATTAAAAGAATTGAATGCAATTAAAGCTAAAATGTAAAATTCTCGAGTAGCAGTCTCGTACCGGTAAGCTCAGTGTGGGACGGCTACCCACTAGTTGGAGTGACGACCTGGTAAGATATTCAAAAAGTCTATGGATGCAGGTGGCTCAGGACCGTGCTTTGTATAATTCCTTGGGGGAGGCCTTCAGCAGTGGACAAGTCCACTGCTGAACATAGGCCTAGCGCTATAGGCTGTAATGATGAAGAAGTTTTAAACTAGTTGTGTACGGATACGGCTCGACCGGGGTAGGACACGCTCTCACGGAAAACGCTACCAGCGTAATATAGTAGCTTAATGCTCCTGTGTTTCGTATGGTGAGTGTAGAGAACCGGAGTCCTTTTTTACTGGAAACGAAGCACTCCATCTTAGTCCTCAGGGGTGACAATGCATCTGCATTTTGATTCTTAAACGAGGATAAATGTAGATGTCTATGAGCCACAGCATCTACTTACCATCAGGTGGACCGTGCGCTCGTTTGTCACACTTATTCTATAAAAAAAAACAAAAGGAAATTGTCAATTGAAAGAGATACGAAAAGGTACCAGAGCATCTATTCAACTTGCTCGGCGTTTATTTATAAATTAGGCGCTTTATTTATAATAAGGCACATAGTAGAAACAGGTCAAGTAAGCAACAATAATTACAAGTTTTATTGATTATTATTCGTCATCATTACAACAATTCGCTGCTGAACATAGGTCTTCCCTAAATTAAATATATAATGTAAAATATTGTATAGCCCTTCTGTCAACTGCCATCGCGTTTCGTCCCGTATGGTGTCGTAAAAGTCGTAACAGAGTAAAATAAAGATACCAGAAGATGAGCAGCAACATCTCCCTATAGAATACCACAAAAGCTTTGGTTGCCACAAGCGTAGCAACTGTGGCAAAACTACCATATAGTAATGATGCATATTTATATTACTACATAAATATGCATCATTACTACTGTGTATAAATTATTCCAATCATTGTGAGGTTCATTTAAGTGGTATTCACAAATACGAGCGCACAGTGGCACATAAAATGAGTTATCAATCAGCAATCTCTCTTTAGGTTAGTAGTTCTTTTAGTTTAGGTATTAAGAATCTAGATAAATGATTACATAACTTAAAAATACAGTGTCGGGAAGTAGAAGCAGCACGCTTATAACTAGCCACAGAATAGAATAGAATCATTTTTATTCAATATAGATTAGAATACATAATACTTATTAAAAGTCATTTTTTACTTTTACCACTGGTTTGCAAAACAACCTCTGTCCTGGGAAGAATCAGCAAGAAACCCAGCGAGACTTTTTTTTAAAAAAAAGCACATTTTACAATATAATTTTTTATACAATTGTTTTGAAAACATTTAGAAACAGCATGGTAGCGATCACCTCATTCTCAGTCATTTACTCTCTAGTAGTATAATAACCCTTACTAGACAATTTTTGCTTAAGAAATAATTTAAACCTTTTGATAGAAAAGGTCTGCATATTATAGTAATTGTTGATGCCGCTCTGGAAATGGCAGGAGTTACAGTTACAGGCATAAGGGGTGTTTGTTGGATGTTACCGATGTCTTCAATATTCATGAATTGTAATTCCATATCCCTGTTATCATTTGTGTCTCCATACAGTTGTAGAAGCTCTCGGCCGACAAGATTGCAGACTCATTCTAAATGATCCACCTGAAAAGTGTTTTTTTTCATCAACTAACCGAACAGACTATAGTTTTACAGTGTCTTCCACCTAAATAATGATATTTATTAATATTTTATTTATTTCAAACTTTATTACTAATAAACAGTCTTAATGTCTCTTAAATTATATATAAATAGCATGTACTCGTTTCCCTTCATAATACTTTTGTAGTAAACCAGATTCCACTAAGGTAAAAAAAAAAAAATACATCAAATCAGAAAGGTAAACAAGTGAAGTAGTTATTTTAGAATTATAACATTATTTGACTAAGTACAAGTTCCTAGACGTTTTACATTTACACTAATTTCATTTAAGGTAAAAATATTACTTGTATTAAGTACAAAGGCAGACAAATATGGGGTAAGTAAGGAAGAAGTAGCAACTAAAGAAAAACTGTGGTTATCGAATATCTCCCTATAAGGCAATCTGTGGGGAGGTCTATGTTCAGCAGTAGACTTTGATAGGCTGTAAAGTTAAAGATAACCTGGTGGTGAATAGCCAAATTGTTTGTAGTGCAGGTGTATGATACTACAAACATCAATCTGTGTGCCAAAGCGATTATGCCAACTCCTCCGGGCAACCCTATTTTAGGCAGGGGATCACTTACAGGCTGTTAAAGTAAAGTAAGTACCTGGTGTGATGGTATCCACTGCAAAATAATATCTCTTTCTGCTGAGTTCTTAAAATGAGCTCTTAAAATTGAAGATCCACATGGAATGCAAATCTTCTAATGGAATGAGCAGTTTCAATATTTTCTTGCAATATTCTTAGGCAGTTACAACAAACTGCATCAAAAATTGGGAATGCAAATAAAAAATAAAGAAGTAAAAAAATATTAAATTCAGAAAGAATGTACATTACCTACAATCAACAAAATAACATAAAAATAATGTAAACAAAATTCTTGCTTCCCTGATGGAGTTTAAATATAATAAACATAAATAGTAGATGTATTTAATTAAATATTAACACTAATATGTATTCCCTAATAACATCCATTTATTTTTATGTTATCTATATCTATAATTATTAAATATTAAAGGAATGTACACACATTCCTTCTGAATTTAAGCAGCGTCTTCCTATTAACAACTACCAATAAAAAAACTGTGGTTGCCGACTCGTCTACTAAGCATGGCAACTATAGCAAGTATCCTCCTTTGAGGAAATCTGAGGGAAGGTCTATGTTCAGCAATGGGCTTTTGATAGGATGTAACGGTTGTGGATATAGTTACTCTGACAGACACTTTTAACATAGATTTGTGTATATTTTGTGTGATTTTATTTTCTCTATTAATTAAATTACATTTTACCAATAACATAACACTTCAATACTTTGACACTTTTAACATACTAATAAGAATTGTGTTTGTCATATGTTTTAGGTAATTCAACATAAATTATAGATTTTCCAAAATTCTAGGAGCAAAATTAAACTTGTATTTTACACTCACATATACTTTTAATTAAACTCGTCAGTTTTCATTTTCGAATGTCATTGGCGAATTAAATACATAATTTGGAATATTTGGCTAACCTATATAATATAATCCAACACTTGTTGCATTGATTAGATATTGACATATTAATTTGTTAGTAATATGAAGGGATATTTATTAGTATTTTTACAAACTTAAAATAATTAAGTACTAAAACATGTATAGATCGTTAAGTGTCTGTGGGTGTGGGTCGTTTATTTTTATTTCTAAAAATCGTACCATATCTCAATATTCAGTAAAATAAAATAAAATGTAATACATTATAAACGAAACTTAGTAGTTTTCGTTTCCGTAGTATAATATTTTTGGACTAGAACTGAGAGTGACAAAAATAAGATATATTTCACATAAAAGTTTGAAACTTTAAATCAATTGTAGGTTTTGTACAGTTGAATTCTTCGCATTCCATAAGATAAGATACTCACCTCTTGAGAAATCCACAAATATAAAAGTTGGCGCATCTGCTCCTGTCTCGGCTAGTTATTGTCTTCGCACAGTGCGTTGAAATCACAAATATTATTTAATTGTTTTCAGTGTATGCTGATCTTCCAGATAAGTAAGTAAGTACAAAAACAGCAGCCTGACGAATTTCAATGCCGTAAAGTAATACCCAATATTATGATAATATGGCCGTCGGTTTTACCCAGCACGGAGTCAATGACAAAATAGCGTTTCGTTCCACGGTGTCTTTGAACCATGTTATATGATATAAGCTAACACTTTTAGAAATAGGACAAAAATCTCAGTGGTATCCCTTTTTAGTAATAAATATATAATATACAAATAAGTACAAATATAATATGTATATAATAAGTTATCTTGGTAAAAAATACATTTTTCTTTTAATAGAAACTGCAAAATGATTCATTACACGCATTTTTCCATGTTACATTAATTAGAACACGGAATATCAAAACCACAATTTTTTTTTTAGATTTCTTGATTCCGTTTAGATATTCATAAAATGTATAGGCCATTTATTATAATAAATTGGTAACTTTTTTTTGTATGTAATACCATTAAGGGTCGTTAAAATTTCTAGTGGGCCCAAAAACGACTGACTCCTTTGACCGGTTATTGCAAAATAACCCTGTATAAACGCATCTTTTGTATTATTGTTACATTTTATCACTTTTATCGTGCCAATGAAGTTAAAATGCTATAATCTACTAAAAGACAATAACAAGAATGCGCAGTTTTAGATTTTATGATAAGTGCTTAATACAGTAAATAGGACAAAATCCACCAAAAATACAAGGGAGGCGCGTGCAGAGATGATCTCTAAGCATATTATAACCGTCCGGCACATCACTTCAATCGTGGCGTCATGTATAAGTGTCATTAGCGCGTTTGTTAATTGTCACTGTCACTTGTCAAATATCACCGCGCTGTCACTCAACGGTCGCACGCGGCTATAAACGAAGTCGTTTTATTTTATGCGACATGTCGTTATTCCGTTTAACGACTCCTACTAACGATTAGGTGATGAAGATTCGACTCGTTTAAGGACTCTGTTTCTAATAGTTATAGCTGGAAGAAAAAACGTAATGATTGTTTAATTTAGTCCAAAAACAAAGCAAATAGATTAAGAATAAGTAAACAATTAAATGAAGTATTAATAATATTATATGTATAACATTTTTTTCATTTAATGACAGATGAGCCCAAAATCCACCTAAGGGCAAGTGTTACAACTACATGGACACTTGTCACTTGCAGTCAACTTCACCCAATAAAGGCCTTAGATGCGTGGTTAGTATCATAAATGAGGACTATATGATACAGTGTCTCATAGCCTGTTATGACTAAAATTCAAGGCGTGACACAGGAGTTTTCGATTTTTAAGGAAATGAGCCCTATAACAGAAATGTGTTAATTACATCCAATAATATTGTCATTTACTCAAGAGAGGTCTTTTTATGTATTAGACTTTTAAGTTTGTAATTAGGGACTAGCAATATTACGAGTATTATATTATTCTATATTATATTTATATTTTAGTATATTTGACTGGGATGCCTGATCCCGGGTCGGGCAAAAATCGGATACTTATTGGATTTTCTGTCAAGAAATTTTCAGTACCATCCCGAAGTCGAAATTTGGCGGTGTTTCACGCCCGTGCCTCGGAAAGCACGTAAAGTCAGTTCTGGGCCTGATCTTTCTCCGGTTGTATCGGATTGCCGACAGATAGAGAGAGAGAGGTGGCCGGAATTCGAACCCGGCACCTCATGATCAGCAGTCACGCTTGCGATCATTAGATCAACGAAGCAGAGGTATGCATAACAGTGTTAGCAGTTAGATAAGTACTTCCTATCACCAAAATGATTAACCTACTTTGTTTCATAAATTAATGAGTAAAGTATGCACCGAACATTGCTCAAACTAAAAGCTAAGTTGCATTGAAGAACAAACTTATCTTTGCAGTGGAAAACATGTACATCGGTCTACATTACGGTCGATGTTCCTACTGAAACTGTATGTTTGTAATCGCAAAAAATATTTTTATGTGTGAAAAACTGCATATTAACGGTTTTCGGATTTTTTTCCTTAACTTGGGCCGTGAGCCTTGCTTCTAGCCAAATGTCATGACTATAGGCCAACTGGAAAGTACACTATAGGTATTGATGAATGAGTTTGCGAATATCAAAACACACAGTGCCATCAATGGCCGTGTCTTTTAATTCCGTTGACTTTGAAGCTTGTATTTTTACACCTCCTAGGGACCATGGACCTTAGGGAGTAGCCTATATACAGTCTCTGGCTCTCTGGCCACAGGCCTCCTCTTGCTTCTGAGAGGGCTTTATTGCTAGGAAATCACAAAGAAGATAGGAAATGTCCGCGCCGCGCTACCACAGTTGGCGGATTTCGTATAAATATTTTTGTTATTTTTCAGGTTTCCTTACAATATTTTTCCTTAGCTGCCGAGCACACGGTAAATCAGAACTTAATCGCGAGCACTTAAGGCGAGGATCAAACCCGGGTTGTTCGCGAACTATGATAATTACGACGAGCGCTAAACCACTGAGCTATCACGGCTCTTGGATATGGACCATAATATAATATTTGATATTGATTTAAACTTGATACCTCAACCTGTTCCTGAGAAAAAGGGTTTTGACAGACAGACATACGGACGAACAGACAACAAAGTCATCCTAAAAGGGTTCCGTTTTTTCTTTTTGTGATATGGAACTCTAAAAATGAAAACTATTTGTCATATCGATCCGGTGTGCACGAGCTCTAAGTTAACATAAGTAACAACTGTTAACTAAATAAATATAGGTGTGGAAAATAATTAACAACAACTTTTAAAATTGTTTTCTGTGCACGAAATTGTTATATATTATGTGTACAATAAGCTCCTAGCACCTTTTTGAATCCGTTACAACCTATTAAAGTCCACTGCTGAACATAGGCCTCCCTAATAGATTGCCTCACCATTCATCATCATCACAGCCCTTCACAGGTCCACTGCTAAACATAGGCCTCCCCCAAGGAACGCCACAAAGCACGGTCCCAAGCCACCTGCACTTGTGCACTACAATCCTGTTTTGCGTGGATGGCTAGTCTCCGTTTGAATAGGCCACCGCAATCCGCGACCGAATTTCGGTCTAGAGGACATTGTTATTATATAACAACTTATTTCTTAAATGTCAATTGAATTTTTTCTATTAATTTTTAAAGTAATAATCAGATTTTATAAATTCTTCAACACCTAACCAACAAGTGGTGACTGAGGCTCTGGAGATATTCTTTCTTTGACCTATATTTTAGTATATCTATATTTATTTATTTAGTCTGTATAACAGTGCCTGTTACAAAATAATACAAAGGGCAGACTTATACCATACGGCGTTCTCTACCATCAACCCGTATTATCCCGTATAATAACATCAACCCATCTTAAGCTTTCCCACATAGTTGTAATAAAAAAAAAGTTAGTAAATGCAACTTAATATGCTGTGATCCGATTTCAATGGTGAGAGAGCCAGTACAATCACAGACTGTGAGGCAGTTACTGCCTGAAAAATATGAAAAACTTAGCCGTTTTTACGCCTTCTTCTTAGACATTTACGATCAGGTGAATAATGAGCTTTTTTTTCTGAAAGTGTATGCTGTTGGCCCTGCGGCCGACTGCAGTCCAGAGGCACCCCGACCCTGCTTTTGGAGTGAGGCTCCTCGAGCTAGGGCGGGGCTTGATGTGATTCAAGGGCCCCTCAGAAGGAGACACGAACCTCAGCTTGAACCACTATCGCAATGTGAGAAGTATAATAATGAGCTAGTTTGTCAGCACTATTATATCTCAATTATCGAATTGCCCTACTTTTCTTGGAATACTTCTAAGAATGCTGTTATTCTAACTTCATCAATACTATTGAGTATCATTTAAGCCTGTGGCGGCGCTGTCGTCGCGCCACAAGCGAAATACATCGAAGCCTAAATCGCGCTATCAAAGTTCCGAATTAAAAACAGTATATATACAATAGCTCTGAACTACCACTGGGAGCGTTGGCCGCTCCTCGAGCAGAACACCTTGCCTGGCGGGAGATCTCCCATTTTTCTTCCACCCGCCACAAGCCAAGAATGAAATCAAATCACAGTTAAATATGGCGACATTTGATACTTTCAGCTTTGATTTTTTTTCATCAAACACAAAAGCTATCTTGTTAATGAGCAACGGATCTGGAGAGGAAGCAATATCTCTACACATAGTACTGCTAACTTTAGAACAAAGCGTTGGTTGTGCCGTTGAGTGCAGGCGCCGCACTCGCTCGCTTTTTGTCAAAACGGATGGATATATTTAAGGCGTTTCACTAATGCTGTTAGCGCGTCTTAATAGATATCTGTAACTGAGTTTACATGGAGCGACAATATTAATAGATCCTATTTTGAATGTGACATGGTATACAAAACTAAAGAAGGAAATAAAATATGTTGAAAAGGAATATTGCAATTATTATATTATTTTAATATGGAATATTATTAATACCATGGAACCATTTTGAATACATACATTATTGCACATAGACAAAAATCCAAACCCGAAAAAATTGTTTGTAGGCCATAGAAATAGCAGTTCCGTGCGGGATTCGAATTCGCACCCCGCAGTGCCGAGTACTGGGCTACCGCGTTGTCTTTTATTATAGAAAATTAAAAATCATTAACTTGGTCAAAGCAGAAAAACATCTGGTACTGCGATTATCAATCTACTTGCCAAATGTGACGATTAAGCCAATCTCTGCAAAGGGACAGTCCCATGTCTAGCATCTGATTTCTACGGGTCGAAGAAGAATTCTAGTCAATAGGGCGGTCTTTAATGGCATAAGTGATGTTGTTGTGCTGCACATATACAACGCAAACCCAACGACACTCCTTTTCTGGAGCTCATGAAACGCTTATAAATTATATTTATCTTGATTTGTTTTTTTTTTATAGAAGTAAGCTTGTCAATAGAGCACACAGTTTACCTAATGGTAAGTGAATTCTGTGACCCAAAGACACCAGAAACAGAAACAGAAACAGAAACTTTTTTATTCAATATAGATTATAAATAATACTTATTGAAAGTCACTTTTTTGTCTAATTACCACTGGTTCGAAAAAAAACCTCTGTCCTGGGAAGAACCAGCAAGAAACCCAGCGGGACTTTATTTTTTTTAAACAACAGCTTACAATCATGTATATTACACAATTAACCACACAAAACAAATTAGAAACAGCCTGGCAGCGAACACCTCATTCCCAGGGGTTATTATCATCCATAAATTCCTTAACATTATAATAACCCTTTTTATACAAACTATGTTTAATAAAGTTTTTGAATTTTGAGCAGGTCGAATTTTGTATATTTTCTGGGATTTTGTTGTAAAAGCGTATACATCGCCCCAAGAATGAATTACTGACTCGGTGGAGTCGAGTAACTGGTACTACTAGCTTGTGTTTGTTCCTAGTATTTACAGAATGAACATCACTTATTTTTGTATAACTACTTTTATTTTTGTGTACGTACATTACATTTTCATAAATGTATTGAGAGGCCAAAGTTAATATATTAATTTCCTTAAATTTTTGTTTGAGCGACTCTTTAGGTTTTAAATCATAGATTGCTCTTATGGCCTCTTCTGTAAAACAAATATAATTTCAGTGTCAGTTGCGTGTCCCCATAGCAAAATACCATACGACATTATGCTATGGAAACAGCTAAAGTAAACAAGTCTAGCTGTTTCCACACTGGTAAGATTTCTAATCTTTTTTACAGCATATGCTGCAGAACTAAGTCTGCTTGCTAACTTTGATATATGGGGGCTCCATTGAAGCTTCGCGTCTAGTGTTATTCCAAGAAAAATGGTGGTATCGACAAGACTCAGTTCCTCTCCATTTAAAATTACATTAGTATTTAATTGTCTGACATTTGGAGTCATGAACTTCATCGACTTATTCGTTTTATTGCTATTTAAATGCAAGTTATTAACATTAAACCAATTTACTAATTTAGATATAGCATTATTTACTTCGTCATATTTTAATAATTGTCGTTTTAATTTGAAAATTAATGAAGTGTCATCAGCAAATAATACTATATTATGGTTATCCCCTACTATGTAAGGTAAGTAAACTACACTATACTGAGAATCAAATGTTGTTACCCCAGAGGGCAAATCCAGCATTTGATTTGGGGAGGTCACTTAAATAAAGACCATCAAACAAACGTTTTTGTTCATTATTGTCTAAAACCGCTACAACATATATATGTATATATGTATATGATCATAGATATAATATAATTCATAGAGATATAAGAAAACTATGACAGTTTCGTTTGTACTTAAGAGTCAAATGTACAAGCTAAACTGTATTATCAAAGTTTTTATATGATCATGTATGTGATAATGTAATGCGGCCATAAATGACCCGGATTGGGAAGTTGATATTATGTATTGGAACGTAAATTTATGAAATGTTTATAACTAAGTAACGTTCACGCGTTATTAAACTTGGTGATAGGTCATTTGAGGCAACTAAGTAGCTGATGCAGAACCTGAAAGTTCTACCCAAGATGTCTAAAAATAATCCTAAAAGGAAGATTATAACTACATAAGTAACGTACAGTTAAATAGTTGCTTTTTATTTCAAGCTTGTTTTTAAAAGGCATGGAAGCCTACCACTATCCACTCACGCCTATGCCGAATAGAGTTGAGAAAAAACCCACGAAATAAATCGTATTAAAATATAGTATAAAAAGCGGCGTGTTTAAGACCGGCGATAATTGCCTCGCCGGTGGCGGAAACCGCCCGATTAGTGGCTCTTAGCCCGGCTTAATGGCTTTTGAATAATTAACGCGTGGAATTGAGACGTTCCCGATGCAGTTGTGTTAATCGACTCACGTGTCAATGGTGAATCGATTTTCGATTCTAAGTGCCTATTAGTAGTAGTATCTAAATACGGTTTAAAAATTATTTGAATAACAAATTTTTACGGTTAGTTGAATCAATTAATTCACATAACGCAATATTGACTGAAAAAAAACTACAAAATGGCGGCTGCCAACGCGCTTTCCAAGTGTAACTCTACAAGCAGTAACTATGGCAAATATGGGAGATATTATGAGGCTCTCTCTTGGGAATGTCTATGTTCAACAGTGGTCTTTTGACGGGCTGTAATGAATGAATGAAATACTGAAAGAAAGAAAAAAGAGTTTTCCGTATCGAAACGTTACGTACTTTAGTTTTTTCACAATAGCGCCAAAAACTTCAAACCGGATTAAAACAATTTTTTTTCGTTCTGAATTTATTTTGTTTTCAAAGGTCAATTTTGTGATAACTATTTAGCGATGGGGAGAGCTACTGGTTATTTTTCTGTGAGAATTTATTTATTCCTATCGTCAAGCAGCAATGCATTTAGGTACTAGTGTTAAGTGTTTTGGTTTAAAGATAAGAGAGCGAGTACAAATTACGGTTTGTGACTTTGTGAGGCATTTCATCTTAGGCCTCAGGGGATGACAACACATCTATCGCTTTCTTTGTAATAAGTTAATATAATAAGGTTGCTGGTGTCCATGGGCCACAGAAACCCCTTACCATATTGTAGACTGTAACTCACCTTATTGATATACTTGCAGTGGTCTAATCGACTGGGTGAAGGACTTTCTGAGTGAATGATATTTTTTAGTCGTTGAAGGATACACGCCCGAGTGAATGACGATTATCGCCGGAGTACCTCAGTACAAATTTATGATCTACTTATGCCCGATGTTGGGTATGCAGACGACAGTACAATTGTGGAGTAATACCAGTCAAAAACTCAGGTCAGTCAGGAGGAAATTCAACGGGAGGCATGGAGGGCGTATGAAGCAGTCTATGAATGGGGTGATGCTGATGTTTTGATATTCAAAGTGCATTTACTGTTATTACATATGGACTAAGTGGAGAGGCGTGCTTTTTTCATCATTATTACAACTCTTTCAAGTCTACTGCAGAACAAAGGTCTCCCCCAAGGAATGCCACAAAACACGATACCGATCTACCTGCATCCATCGACTTCGTGCCTGTATGAACAGGTCGTCGCCCGATCTAGGCTGCCCTACACTTCATTTACCGGTACGAGAATGCCACTCAAGAGTCTTTCTTAAGAGGCTTATTGATAACCTCTAGTTTAAAAGAACCACAGGGTAACATAATGAAGTTCTCAGTGGATTAACGCTCGCCTTAAATTTTCGCCCTTTAATACCGATGAAATTGTAAATTGCCATTTTAAGTGTTGGTTTACCATGTGATCGCTATTGTAGGAAAACATTGTAAGCAACCTGCTTTTTTGCTTTGCGTTAAAGATTATTAAAGAAAATATTTCGAAGACTTTTGTCTTCTAAAATGCTTTGAGCAGCCACGATGCCTGAGTCTTGAAGGTCTAGCTGTGGGGCGCATTCGTATAGACTGTTACTTTTCTAAGTTAGTCATTTGAACATAGCTGATGTAAAATAAATAAAAAGAAAGCTAAAAACCAAAACACGACTACGACAAAAATAGTCTTTTTTATGGCGGTTTAAGGTAATCTATATATTTCTGGAATGTACTTGTTAAGACCTTTCATTTGATAGCAAACACGTTATTATAATATTTTTATTTGGTTGCACAATACAATAAACCGAACAGAACGACTGATTTCAACGATACCTCATTTGTCAAAAAATGATGAGTAGTTTAGATAATCCGGGGAACAGATGTACATAGATACATACATGCATACGTAGCCTGTTATAATAATTTTTGATTTGCCGTAATCTTTTGGATTTGCCGTAGTCGTGTAAAAATGAACTAGGTAGCGTCTCTGTCTTTAATTAATTAAATTTAAATGAAACTAATTTTTACGGATTATATCGCGTTTAATTTTAACTTTTTAATTCCCGACGTTTCGGGTGCTTTACAACACCCATGGTCACGGGGGGGACTGAGGTGTTTGACGTCCCGATGTCATAGTCAGCTCGGCTACCTTCAAAAATTACCCTCAAAAAATTTTTTACAACGCTAAACACGAATTACAGAGTAATTACGTTCAGTTCACACAAGACCTAATTCAATTCTGTACCTGAGTAGTTTCCTTATTCGGTGGGATCTCTATTCTCTAACGAGCTGTGGGGGGATAGGGGAGGAGTTGCGAGGGAGGGGGCGATGTCACGAGGCAGTTAGTACCGTCTGATGTCTCAATACCTCCCAGCGTGCGAGCCTATTATTTCACTCCCACACGATGCGCATTTCACTGGCCTCATAGTGTGGAAGCAAACATTTGGCTTATAGAATAGAATCATTTTTATTCAATACTAGCTGTCCCCCGCGACTTCGCCCGCGTGTAATTTATTACGATTGGATTTCATGAGTTTTAATTTTTTGCGCGGAACCCTAATTCATTTCTAAAATAAAAGTACTTACTCCTTATAACATCAGCTATCTGCCAGTGAAAGTCCCGTCGAAATCGGTCCAGCCGTTTCGGAGATTAGCCGGAACAAACAGACGGACAATTTTTTTAAATTGTGTTTTTGTTATAAGTACCGTATATACTTTCATATGCATTTAGTAAAAAGCTGTTATTTTAACATTACAAACAGACACTTCAATTTTATTTATTTGTATAGATAGATTATCTACGAGTACATCTAATTATTATTATTGAAAGTCATTTTATACTTTTACCACATATTTACCATACATATATACAAAACATGGTTAATTAATATACTGACCGGTACAAAAACGACTCACTATGACTTCTTTAAATAAATAATCTTGAAATTGTATTTGTTTTTTTTTCGGCCAGGAACAGGTCGCCAAAGGCCCTACTCTTTACCCTAGCAATACTACGTAACAGGGCCATGACTGCTGTTGAAGTCAGGAATCGCCTTGCTGAAGTTCGAGATGTGCATGTAAGTGACAGGCCTATCAGGAGACGCCTCAATGAAACTGATATCATGGCCAGAAGAACTACACTAGGCCCAGAGCTAACCAGGTAGCATTGAGTCAGCAGACTTGCATTCGCACATTAACATGTGAATTGGGATATGGAACAGTGGAGCTAAGTACTGTTCACAGATGAGTCTCGCTTTTGCTTACGAGTTTTGTTTGTCGGATATTCTTTGCCAAAGGTTAACTTAAATAACAGTTATCAATAAGACATGATTCCAAAAAAAAAAATCTAAGACAATTAATTATGTCCTTAAAATTCAAAGTGAGTCGTTTGTTGTGCCGGTCAGTGTAGTTTTAGATTTAAGGTATGGTTTAAGAAGAGTCTTTTTCTCTTAGCCGCGACGCTATAGGGATATTACAGTGAACGAACTACGAACTGATGGTGATGGAAAAAGGTTTATGTCTCGGTCAGTCAAGGATATGAAATGGACATCCAACGGTAACATATTTTATACAATGAGGGCTAATAATCTTACTCTCACCAGATGTCGCTAGTTGGGAGTGAGGTGAACTTAATTGTCGCTTTGGTCACACAGTCCATCATCATTGAAAACGCTTGAACCAACTTTGTGCTACTCTTACTGACACTGCATTAGGTCCATAAACGTCACATTTTTTTTTCGCGGCTTGAGTAGCATTTTTCCCTTTTTTGTAATAAAACTTCAGAATGTATCGAATTTCATCGTTAGATTGACTCATTTTGGCGGACAAAAAACAATTGAAAAATGGCGGGAAAGTGTTTTTCACTTTTTATTTTTATTTTTCTTAATGTCCTATATGTATTGATATTAAAACCAGCCAGATACAAACAGTACAACCAAAGAGATTTTTCTTCAATTTTATACAAACAAAATACGAAGAAACTTTTCCCCGACCTATTATATTAATGAAAATGATAAATACATATAAATATTATATTTATATTATTTGTATATTATACTATAATAACATATTAATAAAAAATACATAAATGAAAAAGAATTACTTATTATTATTACATACGGAACATAATAAGTATTTATATCACAGCTTGCTATTTAAAACTAAAATATAATTCATGGCCAATTACTACTGTACAAGTTGATAATAGCCGTCATACTTGTTTAATTGCGATCGGGTTTTGTTATTTGAAATTATCATTACCAATTAAAATGCATCTAAATATTATGCTTGGGACTTGAATAACTGGATTTTAGTCGTTGGAGCTTTAGCTTTGATAAGGCTTATTAATTTTTAAGAGCTCAATGCATATTTTCACGCCAGTTCTCGTTAATGGGTTGACAAAGTAATAAACTCTGAATAATACATGCTCTCCTATAAGGTACACATTAAAAAATATTTTGGTAGGTAGTGGATATTCTTACACTGTGATGTAAACATATCCATTACTCCATATGGTCCTGTTCATGTCGTTAGAGGCGATAGAGGAAAACAAACCAGGAGATGGGCAGCAGCGTCTTCCTAATAACAATTAAAAATAAACAAGTGGTAAAATTTAAACTTTTGTACAACCGACTTCAATATAAATTATTAAGGATAACTCAAACACTACAAATCTAACCTTGATAAAATTTATATGGGACCATATGAGAAGCACCAGTTCTTAAATGAAAAAAGAATGATTAAAATCGGTTCACGTAGAAAATAGTTATTACACACATTAAAAAAAATCCAGTCGAATTGAGTACCAATAAATGTTGTCAACCCGTCTGTCAAGCGTGACAACTATGGCAGATGGGGGCTATTTCATCATTGTAAGACAGTCAATGTGTTGGGACTATGTTCAGTAGTGGACTTTTGATAGGCATAGCCTTCTTAAAATTAAAGTGGCATTCTATAAGCATTCAGTTCCTTGGCATGAACAAGTTCGGCTCGTTCAAGTGCGTGTTGACGGACTTCACATATCTTTGGAATAAATTTAAATTCAGGAGCATTTAGTGCCTTAGCGATATTAATCACGTGGAAGATGTAGTTAACCGACAATTAAAGCTAAAACAATCTCTTATTTGAGGAAAGTCAAGAAAATCTAGAGAAATTCTCTTTCCATACAATCCTACCTCTCCCTATTTGGATTCTACCAAAGCATGGTGCACCAAACTGTGCAGTTTGTGTCGTTCTTCATGCCTACATATATCTATTCATGTTGAAATAATGTATAATCTCTCAAATACGATATTTCATTCAAAACCATACTGTATGTAAATGATATTATGTGCATATTTCCATTACAATGTTAAGTTTTCTTTGGCTTAGGGCGAAATATATTTGTATTTTACTTAGATTTGCAAATCAGACTTTATTTCTTTGAATGAAGGTATATTTTTGTAAGAGGTAAATGTCAAAATAAAGATGTTTTGGACCTAGGAACTGATTTTCAGATTTTAAATTGAATTCCTATTAAATCGACTTTAATGCGGCGATTTAAATTCTGATACATGCGAATATGGCTCGGTTTTGGTTGAGGCTATTATGTCTAAAAGGTACAGAGAAGTTTAATTCGGAAACTAGGTAGTGTGAGGTTACTTGAATCGCGGGAAAGTAGCGCTATTTGCTACCGTATCGCGCACCATCGCGAAGTCGGGGATACGCAACTTTTGGTAATAACATTTTTTGAGACAATTTCAAAATATAAAATGACTTTTATGGGGGAGACTCAGACGCAAAAGTGGACTCGACAAAACATTAAGAAGAGAGATATTACCACTGGTTGCCGAGAGCGCTTAGGTTTGAGATGATGGATGACTATTAGTCTTAAAACTACCAGAAGTCGATGAGGTGAAGATTTTGTGTGATATAATAGTTGCTTTATAAATTACATCTAGTTACAATCTCCGTTGTATAAACAAAGATAGAAATAACTTTACTGATGTAGTTTTACATCTCTCTGTCCGTTAGTCTCGCTAAAAATCGAAACTGGCTCAACCGATGCTAATGAAATTATTTGTGTTTGTTTGAGTGGGTCCCTGGATGGCTTAAAATCATAATTGGACCCGGTAGGTGGAGCTGTTGATGAGATCCAGAAATCACCCGTGCGAAGCTGTGGCGGATTGCTAGTTGGAAATAATAAAATACTTAGACATAAATAATAATAATAATAAAATACTTAGACATAAATAATGTTCCATATTACAGCTGTAAGTAGAATTACGACAACGCCGAAATACAAAAAAGATACGAATTAAAGTATCATCATGTTTAAATAATTATTTTATTACAATTTTAGTATTACTTAAACCATTTGACGCTAATGCTTAACCATTTTATGACTTAGATAAATATAGTCTCTTTTATGCGGCGAATATAACAAATCGTTGAATAATCTGTTGATAAGTGTGACTATATTTAATCCTTGGTTCAACTATATTCCAAATTTGAAACCGGCTCCAATGTTGGATACTTCTGTCGAACACATGACGTCACATCTGCAGCTTCACATCCGTCCAATCAGCGGCATTATATGTTAATAGCCTATTAGAATATATGCTGCAGACTCCTTCGCGCCGCGGCTTGCACCATTCTATCTTAAACACAATAATAGCCGGCATAACATGGCCCTGCAAATTCGCCGTAATAAATTCATTTCGCAGTTTCTCTTTGCTTGGTTATGAAAGTGACATATCAAAATTTTCGTGGCGATTCGTTTATTTAATAATGTTCTTTATCGTGCTGCAATAGAGTTTACGTTGGCTGTAATTCCGAAATGGTGTGTTTTACACGCCGGCTTGTAAGGAGAGGTACACATTGCTTTTGTTGTGATTTCTTGTAACTTGGTTTCTGGTGCTTTGTGCTCGTTACCCATTAACTTCGTGTTTTAGTGGGGGAATTTTAGTAAGTATTAAATGCATTGTAATTTTAACTTTAAAGAAACTTTAACTAGATTATAAGCGGAAATATTGTGACCTAAAACATTATCAACATTTTCTGTATTAAGCTCACGAAAAGCTAAAAGAAGGCTGCATGTAAACTTTTAGGATATGCTTATTACGTTTAAGTATTTTAAAAATGAAATGACTTAATGGACTTACGATAAGTATTAATACAAAACAAAAAGTTTTATTACAAGATATGGTGCTAATATAATTTTTCCTTCAATTGTGAAACTTATTGTAGGACTGGCACGTGCACTACGTACGTGCTGCGTAACATTACAGTAGGTAAATTCCACCCATTCCATTCCATTCCATATTATTCCAACCGCGCATTATGGCTATTAATATAACTAACTATCACGGTATTCGGCTGTGTGTTAGCCAAATTCGTAAAAAAAGGGCAACACAGCGACAATCTGTTGCACGAACCCTTTCGAAATATTTTGATTCCCCTCCCCGCCCCCCTAATTAATTTAAAAATCTATTAGACCTAGAATACCTAAAACCATAAATGTCTTGATCTCTTTGAGTTACATATTCTTAAGTTAAGGCTCGAAAAGTGCCATTTTTATCACTCACGATTTCTCTGATTCACTGACTCAAAAACCTAGTCCACTTCTAGGAGACTTGGGAACTTGAAATTTGGCATCAGGATAGGTCATTAGGCGCATACAAAGGAAAAATGTGAAAACTGCAAATTATCGGTAAGTTATTAGTTCGGTTTGAACTTACAGTCCACCTGATGATGAGTGGCTACTGCAGTCGATGGACACCCACAACCAACTTCAAACAATGAAGGCTACAGATGCGACCACGATTTTATACGTGGTAGAGCCATGCTGCAGCTATATTAGTAGTATAGTTGTAGCACGAATGGGTCGGCTCGACCGGGGAAGGACCACGCTCTCACAGAAAACCAGCGTAAAATAGCAGCTTAATGCTGCTGTGTTTCGTATGGTGAGTGTAGAGAACCGGAGACCCTTTTTACTGGAAAAGAGGCATTCCATCTTAGTCCTCACGGGTGACAACGCATCTGCACTTTGATTCTTTATTGAGGATAGATGTAGATGTCTATGGGTTACAGCAACCACTTACCATCAGGTGGACTGTGTGCTCGTTTGTCACCCTATCCTATAAAAAAAAAAACCTTTAAGGACTATAAGATCGAATGCTTTATAACCTCTAATTCTAAAGTGTATTCCTAAAGACCGGAATACATCCTAAAAAAATCTTCTATTCTATTCTATACTACAGTAGTAAATGAACTGTTACTTGGAGGCGACATTTATGCTGTTGGAAGAATTTTATTTTATTAAGCCGTTGAAAATTCAGACTAAGTAACTTTTTCAACAGTGTATTAGCGGTGTAAGAATATCCACTACCCCATATCGTCCAGTGGGTGTCGTAAGAGGCGACAAAGGGAAATTTAAATAGGAGATGGCAGTAGCATTTTCCTGATAACAGCCAAGCGTGACAATTATGGAAAAATCCTATGAGGCACTCTATGGGGCTTATGTTCAGCAGTGGACTTTTATAGACTGTAATGGATGCTTGCTAACGTCATAGCTGCATTTTCGTTTTTGTTGATGTAATTTTCATAATTATAATTTATAATATAGATGTTGGGTAACGGTCTGATGTCACTCTGTTTATAATTTAATTTGTCACGGTAATTTAATCTGAATAATTATTTTAATGTATTTTTAAATGCTCCTGCACTTCGGCTTTATTCACACGTACTAACCTAACTGTAATCAAAATTTTTTGCCTTCGAAATTTAAAATCCGTAATTTGTTTTTTCGTACATAAGAGTTTTTCAAGCGAAGAAAACAGCGCTTATCGTAAATTAAAACGAAAATAAAACAAAATACCAGGGTCGAGTTCCTAAAACACCGATGGAACGTTCCGTGTGCGGTGTCTTTGCTCCGACTGGCGATAAGATCTCTTTTATAATGTTTCAATTAACCAGTAGCCAGTATTTATAGGGGACCTGGGCGACGGGTGATTCATTTACCTGCATTCTACGGAAGAATTAAGAAAAAAATGCAAAAGGATACGCCGCCGCAACGTTAGGTCGCCGTGACGTTTCCTGGGGTTACTTTATTGGATTTAAAACGGGGATTTCAACTATGTACTCTATTACGATTTAATTAGTGATTGTTATTACTGTGAAAAGAAAGCAAACGTCTTGGGTACAGCTAATTATGAAAATATTAGCAATTTATCAGCCCGTAAAAGTCTACTCCTGGGGGACTCTCCCGTTGTAAGAGCATTTGCTTTAATCGTCATGTTTGGTAACCGAACTGAAGAGACGCAGTACGATACGTCTAAAACCTTTGACGTTGCTGCTCGTAACCGATCTGGATACTGTAATTCTGGCATAAGCGAGATGGTTGCACTGCTATCTATCGGACACCATATAATTTTTCTACGTGGTAGAGCCACGCTGCAGCTATATTATGGTTGTAGCACGAATGGGTCGGCTCGACCGGGTTAGGCTCTCACAGAATATCAGCGTGAGTGTAGAGAACCAGAGACGCTTTTAACTGGAAACGAGGCATGCCATCTTATTCCTCAGGGGTGACAACGCATCTGCATTTTGATTCTCAATCGAGAATGGGTAGTTATATGATCCAGTTACTATCAGGTGGACTGTGTGCTCGTTTTTCACCCTTATATTATTTAAAAAAACTATTTCTCATAGTTGCTTCTTACAACACCCACAGGAAGAAATAGGGAGATGAATTATCTTAAGCCAGCGACACTGCATGTATACACATATGCCACCATGCATACACATATGTAATGCATGGTTTGCATAATGGGACAATTTATGGGAAAGTTGTTCAGCAGTGGACTTTTGATAAGTTGTATTGTTAATAAAGTTCATTAAAAGCCGGAAACATTTACAAAATCATGATGATTGTTCATAACTGGATGTACCTAAGGATGGTTAAGCCACAAAAGTCATTTTCAAGCAAATATTTTAAGGAATTGTATACTTAAGGCAAACCCACCTTAGCAAAGCGGATTACAAAAGTGATTTACATTTAGAAGCCTGGGATATACTATGCATGAAAATTCAATCCTTTCTGCACTAGTGATCAGCTGGCTTCATGTATTATTATAAAATAATTGATTGTATTCAAACTAAGTGACCATCTTACAGTCCACCATATGGTAAGTGGCATCTGCAATTCATGGACACCTGCAGTCAGCTTCAAAAAAAAAAAAAGGCTACAGATGCGATGTAACCGCTGAGAATTAAGCTAGAATGCCTCACATCCTATAGGTAATAGGTATAGAGAATCAGTATACTCTCTATATCCTTCACACCAGAATACATCAATGCAAGCACTACTATTTGGTGACAAAAATAGGTTAGGGGATGATACCTACCCAGACAGATTCCTAGGCAGAATAGAAGGCAATTTATTACATAACATTATTTAGGTTTTTCTTAATATGCTTCCTTATTTGTAACGTATTGTAAAATTGTAAAGCTTTAAGAAGATGTCAAGGGAAAAAGAAAGGGCAATTACTTAATTAGAAATTTTCAGAGGTAATTAAATACTAATTAATTTATTAAAATTTCCACGATCACGTAAATATAACACATTGTGAATTGAATAATGACTTCTTATATTTACACGATTAATTGACATTAAATAAAACTAACTTTATGGGTTTTATCGCGTTCAATTTAACTTATTTTTATTTCCCGTTTCGGGTGTTTTGCTGCTGCAAAACTAATTTTACGGATTAATTATTATTTCGTATTATTTATGTTTAATTTAAGTTATTTAAATTAGTTTCAGTCCCCCCGTGACCATGGGTGCTGACCCATGTACAACCACAGAATAAATAATGGTACAAGTAGTACAACTTGGCCAAAATAACTTGGCGCATGACAGGAATGCGGTTTCGGCGCCCGCAACCCGCCTCGTAACCTATCCAACTGCAGAGAGGTGTAAGACAGGGTAACGTTATATTACCGGAACTCTTCACCGCTGCATTGGAAGACGTTTTCAAACTACTGTAGTAGAAAAGATACGGTATTAACATCAATGGTGAGTACATTACTCACCTTCGATTTGCCGACGATGTAGCCATTATGGCAGAATCGCTTGAAGACTTCAGCCCAAGCAATAGGTTTTAAAATCAAGATCGCAATCATGTCATGTCATATGTAACGTTCATGTCACACGTATGCCGGTATTGTTTACTTAGGACAAATTGACCGATTATGTAAGACCAACTCCGACTGAGAGGTTAATCGACGAATCCAACTCGACAGCACTACTTTCGGGACTTTACAACACATGTCGTCACATATTCCTTAAAACTGGAAAACAAGAGTGTACGACCAAAGCGTGCTACCAGTCATCATAATTAGACCTGAGACGTGATACTTCACTGCTGGTCGTATGAGGAAGCTCAAGGTCAAGAAGTTATGGGAAAGGCTATGCTTGGAGTTTCTCTGCGTTATAGATTACGTTATGAGGATGTCTACAGTAGAACCAGAATAAATGCCATAGCCTAGCGGATCTGTAAGCTGAAGTGGCAATGGGTGCCGGCCCATATGGCTCGAAGAACCGACAACCTCCCTCACAGAATAACAGCGAAAATAGCAACTCAATGCGGCTGTGTTTCGTGTAGTGAATGTAGAGAACCGGAGACCCTTTTTACGGGAAACGAGGTTTTCCATCTTAGTCCTCAGGGGTGATAACGCATCTACGTTTTGATTCTTAATCGAGGTTAGATGTAAATGTCTATGGGTCTTATTCTATAAAAAAAGTCGATGGATTGTAAGCGGCTTAGGACCGAGCTTTGTGGCATTCCTTGGGGAGGGGAGGAGGTCTATGTTCAACTGTAAACTTGTGATAGGCTACAATGATGATGATAATGACATTTAAGAAGGCTATGTTGTCGTATAATTTTCAAAATCGCAGAGACACACAATAAAAATAATCCGTGAAGTTTTTAAATCGATGGACATTTGCTTTCGTTGACCGTATTATACAATCCCAATTAGGTGAGTTCCGAAGCCTTCGTTCGCGATCGGTGTAAAAAAAAACTAAAATTCCCGCGCGCCGACCCGAAGTACGGTTTGTCATTTGTTTATTTGTCGTTGAAAAAAATTCCGGTCGCGTATTACTCGAATTAATTCAGCTATAATTGGATTTATGGCTTCTCGTCGGCGTATTTCCAAATCCTCATTCTGTGTGGCTGCTAATTATGCCGCGCTCAGGTATTTTAACAGTATTTATTGTCCCAACGCCATCTTAATTCAGCACTAAGTGGTATTATCGTGTGATAATTATCGATTATCAACATTCTTGCTTCATTGTTGTAAATGTTAACGTTACAATTATACAAGTATGGGCTTAATTATACTTGAAGTTGGAGGCCACTTTTTGCATTAGCAGTATACACTCTACATATTAAGAACACTTACTGAACCGAAATCCAGTAAGTGTTCTTAATATGTAGGTAATATGTCAGAGATATCGAATTCATGTCTATCTTTTTTTTTCATTCATTACTACTTCTCAAAAGTCCAAGTGCTGATCGTAGGCTTTCTTCATAGATTGCGACATAGGTGGGATATTTGGTGGGTGGCCACAGTTTTTTTAGTATTTGAACTCTTAACAGGACGATGCTGCTGCTCATATCTTGTTTCAGTTTCCCCATGTTGCCTCTTACGACATACTCGGTACCGGATTCTCTCTTACGCCTAATTCTTCAAAGCAAGTTTGTGGCTAGGATACTACGTTAAAAAGTTTCAAATAAATAAATTTAAAAATTGTTTTGTTTAAGTAATTGGTTAGGTATTTACGTATTTATAAGTCATATCAGGTATGTGGAGACTAGTAATTTTCTTTATATTTAAGCGGGAATTACGGCATTTTCATGATAGTGTAATATCTACTACAGCTTCAACTAGTGATAATAATGTCCTCCAGACCGAATTTCGGCCACGGCGGCCAGCCTCAATGGAGACTAGACGCAGGACAGGATTATAGTGCCCAAGTGTATGCGCAAGCACAGGTGCACTCTCTATTCCCTCACTCTCACAGTCCGACGGGACGGTAAATCGACACGACCGGAGAGAGATCAGGCGCAGGACCAACGGCTTTTACGTGCTTTCCGAGGCACGGGGGTGAGACACCGCCAACTTCCTGACTCCGGGCAGCTACTGAGAATTTCTTGATGGAAAAACTCAATAACTGATATTTTTTTGGCCCGACCCGGGATTCGAACCCGGGACCCCATGATTAGCAGTCGCACTACTAAAACCACTAGACCAACGAGGCAGTCACTCTATTAGTAATAGCTATTTTAAGGGTGTATATATGTACAATTAGATGGCCTTGTTGCTAAATAGCGATATTTCCAGTTTGTTTTTTGGGGATCGTAAAAGTAGTCTATGAGAAAATCCAGTAATACCTCATTGCTTCTAATTAAAGGCGATATACCATCTTTTATAGGGGCAATGGCAAATATATGAGATAATCTTCTTCCATTGGGGAGAGGACAAGGCTCTCTGGGTTATTGAAAAAGAAGACAATTTACCACCGTTATCGAAATCGGTCAAGACACCGTCGTATTCAGATTTTTTCTTGAAATTATGGACTGATGCGATTTTTTAGTTGTGTTATTTCTGAAGCTTAAGAACGAAACAAAACAATTAAAAATAAAATAAATTAATTGTTAAGTTTTGCAAAGAATATATCTATACAAATAAATAAAATTGAAGTGTCTGTTTGTAATGTCAAAATAACATCTTTTTACTAAATGCATATGAAATTATATACGATACTTATAACAAAAAATCCAACTTTAATTTTTTTGTCTGTCTGTCGGTCTGTCTGTCTGTCTGTTTGTTCCGCTAATCTCCTAAATAGCTGGGACGATTTTGACGGGATTTTCACTGGCAGATAGCTGATGTTATAAGGAGTAATTTAGGCTACTTTCATTTTAGAAAAACAATTAGGGTTCCGCGCAAAAAAATCAAAACCCATGGAATCCAACCGTAATAAATTCCATGCGGACGAAGTCGCGGGGAACAGCAAGTATTAAATAAACCACTCCGTGCCTGTCATATTTGTCAATTATTTCTAGCCTGTGGTCATTATGATCAACATCATCATTATCACCATTACAGCCCATTACAAGTCCACTGCTGAATATAGACCTACCAAGGAATGTCGCAAAGCAAGATCCTGAGACAGCTGCATCCATCGACTTCTTGCATCTCTTACTGGTTCATCACTCCATCTAGTTGTGTGCCACATTTCGCTTACCGGTACGACCACTCGAGAAACTTTCTCCCCCATCGGTTGTCGCTTCTGAATCGCTGCCCTATTGAAACTTGGGCTTACTGATCCGTTGTTCTAGTCGTGTACTCTGGTTCTGCTGCTGATATCCTCATTCCTATGGTCATATTTCTATGATCATCACGCAACCCTTTGAAAAATTAAAAAATTACTCAAGGCTTACTAGGCATATGCTGTTCAGATGGTGAAATTTTTAATTAAAAATTAAATATTGATTTAGTGGTTTCTCATTTTAGTGAATATATTTTGAAATATGATTTACCTCACCGGGCCAGCCTGGTTGATTGCTACTTTTTCTATTAGAATAGAATAGAATAGAATAGAATAATTTTTATTCAATATAGATTACATGTGTAATTCTTATTGAAAGTCATATTTTACTTTACCACTGGTTCGAAAAAAAACCTCTGTCCTGGGAAGAACCAGCAAGAAACCCAGCGGGACTTTTTTATTGCACTATCAAACATGAAAGGAGGCGTAAGATGTGTTTCAAAAAATCAACTATTATATAGTATTCTGCATATAATATTCATATTACTGATTTCGAACCGGCACCAATTATTTTGATTATTGCAATTTTAAATTCTGATTTACCGCGTCTTAGGCGATGAAAGAAAACATTGTGAGGGAATCTCCTTGTCTGAGCAACAAAAAAATTTTGATGTGAAGTCGAGGGCCTTTTCAAAGATAGAAAGTAAACTTCACCCTATGTCGAGACGTATAATGTAATATCACATAATATTATATCCATCCATTACAGTTTTTAAAAGTCCATTGCTGAAAAAAGGGCTTACCCATAGATTGTCTCCTAGGGGATTTTGCGATAGTTGTTGCTGGCAGGCGCGTTAGTAACTGCAGCTCTGTTATAGTTTGGAGTTGTTATCAAGAAGATGCTGCTGCGCATTTCCTGTTTCAGTTTTCCTTTGTCGCTTCCTATACCACCCACGGGACAAAACGGAGTAGTAGATGTTCTTACGCTCCCAATATCAATAAAATGTAATATTTAACGTTGTATTGCATTGTAATGAATAAATAATATTATTCTTAAACTTTATATTATCTGATATCGTTCATTTATCGATGAAATAAATTATCTTTTTATATAATTTTTAATTTATATCAGGTTTATAGTCTGTAGTGCGTGTCAATTTAAATGAAAGCGTGTGAACAATCTAAGTTTTCGGACATCGTAAATCTTGATCCTCAAACGTCAGCAGTCAAACATATTATTATTTTGATTCTATTGAAATGCCATTTCTGTATAAAATACGTTCGAACTTATGCTATGCCTCTTGGACTAGGGTAACACATTTTTTGCATGTATTCGGATAGGCGAAATTTAAATTTAATTTATCTTTAAAATTTTCTAATACTGTGTGGAGGTATGAACGTTACGACACTCCGTCAAGGCAATTAGAACTAAAGCTGGGAGAATTTAAAAAAATAAGCAACGTATGTCCAACCTTGAAGATGACAATTATGGAAAATATAAAGCAGCGTTAGCAGTCTAGCTGTGGACTGTATAAGGGCTAGTGAGGGGAAAAAGCCAGGTTTAAACAAGGTAAAACAAAGTTTTGAATTGTTTTACATCAGAATAAGTTATCATATTTCCTAATTATTACTTTGAAAAATATATGAAGGACGAATAATCCGAATGACGACACTATTCAGATGGAGTTATTATATCACAGTTTGCTAGAATTCAATTTAAGTGATAAACTGTAACTAAAAAAATAATAACAAGTTTAGTGTAAATTACACATTTGTCCTATTAACCCTATCGCTGTCCCGTGCACTACATATAGGTCATTGCCATTGTCTTATTATTGTGTCTGAAAACCGGACAGTGAAAGTGTTAATAATCCTGGAGTTTTAATTGAACTGTACACCCACCTTAAGGGCATACTAAGGGCAGGTTTTCGTGACGGCGTTCAAGAAAAAAATGGGTATCAAAGCGCCATATCTCGTTATTATTTCGGAAAACAATAGCGCCTGTATTGTCACATCGAGCGCGCTCCATGCAAATAATCATAAATAAATAAATAAAAATATGAGCCTTTCTGCTCCGATGTCTTATTTTGCCTCGAGTCTTCACTATCAAAGATACTAAGTTGCTCGGAAGGCACTGGAGCTAACTTCGCTGTGATTTTGAGTATACTTTATTATTAAATCTTAAGTCTCTTTCCTCTCAATAAGCCTTTTGAATGTTCTTTTTGATTACAAAAGTGGGCCACATAGTAACGTATTTCTTTAAATAATTAGTCAGGGGCGTCCATTAATTACGTGAGGCGATTTTGGTGATTTTTCTACCATCTCCCTCCTCCTAGTGAGATGTCGTGAGATATGGCTCGACTCACCCCCCCCCCCCCCCCTATTCTCACTTGAAATTTCAAAATGCGTATTTTTATTGTAAATACGTTAATCTGTGCTTGATTGCGTTGAGTTTGCGTTATTGTGTAGGATTTAACCATGTTTTACTTAATTTAAGAAAGTAGAAAGATGTGTGCGTGTGTACCTACGTGTGAAGAACATAAGCATGGTTTCGGCTAGAAATGCACGCATGAGTTTTCTCTAGACATAGGGACATCTAGATCTGACTCTGATCTAGACATCCCATTATTCAAAGGGATATGCACGAAGCATATTATTATTATAGCGGCAACTAGAGGTGTAAAATAAAATTATGGCTTTTTGTTTATGCGTAAACTATAACAAAATTATTTATTATTGTGTTTTCGCTATTCGATTCCATTCCTTGTACATCATTGTTAGCAACGAGTTTTATGTTGTCCAAACAAGGGCTCTCTGTCCGGCCGGCGCCATGTTGGATTTGTAACAAATGTCGCCATATTGAAAATAAAGCCTTAAGACATTTGCAAAGCGTGCATCCAGACTATTTACTTAGACGTCAACGGAGAATTGATGTCTTCAATATTTTACATTATTTACTCGTGAAAGTGAGCCTTGTGAATTAAAAAAAATTCTTACTAGATAGAACAATGGTATTTATTATTAACATTACAGCCCATCAGAAGTCAACTGCCAAACATAATTCCCATAGATTGTTACAAAACATCCTGCATTAGCTGCTTTGGGTTACTGATCTGCAGGACTGTGTTAGTTACGTAAAGATGTACCATAGACTTACTCCACTCCATCCATGTTACGTATTTTAAAATATAATAATTTCTAAATGGCCAGAGCCTCATTCATCAATTACCAGGGTGCACAGCATGACGCTGACATTTAAGAAAAGTTCGCATATTCAGTCTTATATTCATTATTCGTACGGTGATTAGTATTGTATGCAAAACAATTAACATTTTTGGTTTAAAAAGGGTCAAGAGAAGATTCATATTTTTTGATATTAGAGAGAGATATGAGCTTACATTAAGCACAGCCGTGGTAGATCAGGGGTTAAGCGCTTGCTGTAAATCTCACAGTACGCAATTGTTAATTAATAACAGCACGTGGTAAATCAGCACTTAAAATAAGGTGGTGAAGGAAACATCGTGAAGGAACCTGCATCATCATCATCATTATCATCATTACAGCCTTTCACAAGTCCACTGCTGAACATAGGCCTCCCCCAAGCTATGTCACAAAGCACGGTCCTGAGCCAACTGCATCCAACGACTGCCTGCATGTCTTACCAGGTCGTCACTCCATCTAGTGGGGGGTCGCCCTAAACTTCGCCTACTGGTACGCGGCTGCCACTCGAGAACCTTTTTTCCCCATCGGTTGTCGATTCTTCGAGCTTTATGGCCGGCCCATTGCCACTTCAGCTTACTAATCCGTTGGGCTATGTCGGTCACTCTGGTTCTACTGTGGATTCCTAAGTTTATCACGCAAAGAAACCCCAAGCATAGCTCTATCCATAGCTCGCTGAGCGACCTTGAGCGTCCTCATACGGCCAGCAGTGAAGGACCACGTCTCAGATCCATAAGTCATCACTAGCAACACGCACTGGTTGTACAATTTCGTTTTGAGGTTTTGAGGTATACCTGACGAGAAGATGTGTCGTAATTTCCCGAACGCTACCCAGCCGAGTTGAATCCGTCGATTTTAGCCGAGTTGGATCGTCAACGGAATCAACGGAATCCGTTGATTCCGTTGATAGAACTTCGAGCTTAGTGTTCCCAACAACTACCGGCATAGATGTGACATGGATATTTCACATGATCTTTGTTTTGTCCACGTTCATCTTAAGACCTATCCGTTGGGAGACACTATTGACGTCATTGATCATAGTGCTTTGGTCCTCCAGCGATTCTGCCATAAGGACTATATCGTTGGCAAATCGAAGGTGAGTGATGTACTCGCCATTGATGTTAATACCGTATCCTTTCCAATCCAGTAGCTTGAAAATGTCTTCCAATGCAGCGGTGAAGAGTTTCGGGGATATAGCATCACCACCTTTCTGCAGTTGGATAGGTTTCATACTCTGGTTCTGTACTCGGATAGCCATCGTAGCCATACTGTTCAAACACTTCAGCACTTCGATATACCGACAGTCAACTTGGTACCGCTGTAGGGACTGTAGCACCGCCCAAATTTCGACGGAATCAAAGGCTTTCTCATAGTTCACATACGCCAGACATGGCAAATTTTACTCCTTGGACTTCTGTATAATTTGCCGAAGGGTATGTATGTGGTCTATGGTACTAAAGCTTTTCGGAAACCGGCTTGTTCGGGAGGCTGGAAGTCTTCGAGTCTGCGTGTGAGACGATTCGTAATGACTCTCGAAAACAGCACGTAGACGCGGCTAAGAAGGAAAATCGGTCTGTAGTTCTTCAAGAGAGCGTTGTCGCCTTTCTTGGGGAACAAGAACACCGCACTTCTGCTCCACGCCTCCAGAGTCGTCCCACCATGGAGGACGGAATTAAAGAGCTTCTGAAGGACTTCAAGTACCGGTTTTCCACCAACTTTCAGAAGCTTCGAATTGGGGCAGTACGAATTGGGGCAGCGCGATGGACACTTCCTTGCCCTAAAACCCTCTTAGAAATGAGAGTGTCCAGGAGTGGGACGTATATTACAGGCTGTAATTTTACTCTTAAATTTTATATGAGTTTACAGTTCACCTGTTATTTATTTTAACTATTATAAGCCAGTGCTTTACTAGAGGCTACGGAAGGCTTAGCCAAGTCGATTTTCTATAATCGTTAAGGCCACTAATAAATATAAGGGTAAGATATACAGGAAGAAAATAGATGCAGGTGGCTCAGGACCGTTCTTTGTGGCATTCCTTTAGGGAGGCCTATTCTTAGCAGTGGACTTGTGAAGTGCTGCAACGATGATGATCATTTTTATAGAATAAGGGTGAATAACGAGCACACAGTCCACCTGATGGTAAGTGGATGCTGTGGCCCATAGAAATCTACATTTATCCTCGATTAAGAATCAAATGCAAATGCGTTGTCACCCCTGAGGACTAAGATGGAATGCATTGTTTCCAGTAAAAAGGGTCTCCGGTTCTCTACACCATACGAAACACAGCAGCCTTAAGCTGCTATTTTACACTGGTATTCTGTGAGAGCGGGCTCCTATACCCCGTCAAGCCGACCCATTCGTGCTACAACTAATATAGCTGCAGCGTGGCTCTACCACGTATGACGTATGATGATAATGATGATGAATGAATAGAAAGCTAAAGTAATGAATGGAAATGACATATTATATCCAGTCAGCGCTCAGCTAGGTGACATTCACGTGACAGCTAAACTAAGCCTGGTAAACGTCGTAGAGACGCGCTGCAGCTGATATGGCAGTAGCACGAATGCGTCAACCAGAGAAGAATATGCTCGTGGAGAATATCAGCCTGAAATAGCGATATAATTCTGCTGTGTTTTGCATAATGCGTGACAAGAACCAGAGACCCTTTTTTCTTATAACGAAGCATCTTAGTCCTCAGGAGTTGAAAGTTGTTGCGGGAGTTATGAGGATCAGTCTCCACTAACTATCAGGTGGACTATGGAGTGGTAGTACCCATCTAGAGATAGGACCTATTAAATAGATATCATTTTGTTACATACTAGAACTAATTTATAAAGGATGAAGTTATTAAATTCATATTGTATTTATTTTGGCTTAAAAGTATTTTCATTTGAAAATTCATAAAAGTACGTAAATATTTTAGTATGTGATGACATTGTTTATTATTACTCTAAAAGATATAAATCTTTATTATCTTATTTTATCTGTGCCTGCATACGAACGTGTTTTAGAATTTCCGTTCATAAGTGCGTCAAAAGATAATCCAGTGTTAAGAGACGTCGCTCCATTTGACGCCTCGAGAATACTTGACGTGCCTATTTGGCACATTTGCAATCTATTAGTGGAATTGGCAATTTCGTGGTTATAATATAAGTGGAACATCATATGTTTTATGAATTTTAAGTTTTGAATTTTAATTGTTACAGTAACGTATTACATATGATTTCTGCTAACTTTAAACAGAAAATGTTTTGCGACAACAATGGCATTGGTCAAAAGGTGTACGTAAATACGCTGTAGGATAAGGACGTTTGTAAGCAAAGGTGAATTAAAAATGCAATCCAATCCCAATAAATACCTAAGTAGTTTTGAAAATAAATTGCTTAGACTTGGACTGCATAGTTTTTTTAGTATTATCTTCTTCACCAAAGGTGTCTGGAAAATATCGCTGTAAGCGATAAGGTGTTAGTTTGCGTATTTATACAGTTAGCAAATAATAATAATAGCAGTTGTTCATTTATTTTTAATGTATCTTCTGTATTTATTGGCGGAGTAATTTTTTTCCAGATGGGCACAAGGAAACAAAGACATTACCAAGTTAAAGCACTATATTTTTTTATAGAATAAAGGTGATAAGCAAGCTCTTAGTCCACCTGATGGTAAGTGGATGCTGTGCCCATGACACCTACATCTATCCTCGGTTAAGAATTAAATTCAAATGCATTGACACTGATTCTCAGGACTGACATGGAATGCCTCGATTCCAGTAAAGAGGGTCTCAAGTTCTCTACGCTCACCATACGCAACACAGCAGCATATTAAGTTTCTATTTCACGCTGGCATTCTATGGCCGAGAGCTTGGTTCTTTCCCGGTCGAGCTGACACAATCGTGCTGCAACCATAATATAACTGCAGCGTGACTCTACCGCGTGAATGTGTCTGTGATTGTTAGTGGCTCCTGTCATCGTCAGCTACAAACAACTTCAAAGAAAGTCCTATGTACTGTTATAATCCCTAAAGAGTTTAGTCCTACATTTCCTATGTTTTACAGCATGTAAGTACCTATACTGTTTCTATATATCCATTAAAGCGGCTGTAATAGGTAAAGGAACGGTATCTATCAAGATTGACTCCTAAAAGAAACTTTTCCAATTATCTATATTTATTTGGATTATTAGGTTTGTAAATGGTACGTTACAAAAGGAAGTAGAATACATAGTATGGTCCAGTTCTTAGAAATGATTACACATGAATTTATAATTATTTGGTGATAAGTTAATAACAGAATACGGTTATGGGATAGTGTGGACTTCTGGTACATGTATTTAAATATACTTAAAAGAAGGTCTTGACAATAATACTGTACCAATTTAAAATGTCCTTGTTAGCAAATTTAGTTAAAAAAATACCAAAGTGGAACAGCAGAATAATGCTGCTGTGTTTCGTATGATGAGTGTAAAAAATTGCAGACACTTTTTACTGATGACGTTGCATTTTATTTCAGGGGTGACAACCCATTCGCATTTTGAAACTTTATCGTCAGATGATCCTGTCTATGGGCCATAGGATTCACTTTTCATTAGGCCAGGCGGACTATGCGTTCGTTTGTCACCATTATTCTATAAAAAAATTTAAATTTCCTCTCTTTCATCAGTCCGTATACATATAAACCTCCTGTTAGTAATAGACCTATGAATGCCATACTTGATGTTACACCTAACCAAAATTTCCCACATTCGTTCGTTATTTCACCACTGATGCATTTTGCAGTGTGAACATAATTGTATACACTGTTCAGTCCTTTCTAAAGTTAATCTCTTGTAAACATAAGCTAACACATCAGAGCCGCCGCCTCTAACTTTGTGTAAACACCGAACTTTTTTCATCGGTACCCATACGACTCTCACTTTACTTCCACTGTATAACACGGTTGCTTTAAATTGATCACCTTTACATTCAGGCCGTTGAATACTGATTGGTTGTAATATTATTAATATTATAAGTGTAAAATTTTTACTTTAACTCTCGAAGAAAAATTAACACTAGTAGCAAAAAAATACAGCATTATTAGAAAATGAAAAATTTAGTTATGAGTATGTATGTATAAATATTAATGTTCTACAAACCGAGTTGCGGTCAACAAGGCCGGTCTTAAAAGAGACTAGCCATTTGCGCAGGATAAGATTATAGTGCTTGAGTGTGTGCACAAGCACAGGCGCAATCTCTATTAACCCTTACTCTCATAGTCAGATGGGGTCGCATTTCGACATGACCGGAGAGAGATCAGGCGCAGGATTAACGTGCTTTCTGAGGCACGACAGTGAAACACCGCCATTTTCTTAACTCAAGGTTGCTAATGAGAATTTCTTGACAGAAAAACCCAATAACTGATTTTGGCGGGACTAGGGATTCGAACCCGAAGCCAAATTATTATTATGACCACTAGACTAATGAGGCAGTCTAAACTAAAATCAGTCAGTATAAATATTTTATACCATCTAATAATAACCTTTAAAATAACCTTAAAATGTGGAAAGTAACAGTGTCTAAAAATAAGCAGCCAAGTTACAATCTTGCGACGTGTCGGCACTTACCGGTGTGTAAGCGCCTTTAGCGCCACAAGTAACTTTGATCTCGCCGACAGGAATGACAACTTTAAAGAGAAGTGTCCTTTAAAATTGCCCTCTGCCTCACGGATAAATCATATGCTATTTATAAACGATTTCTTTTTTCTTCATACCTGACTGTTTTTAACGTTAGACTTAAATGGTCATTTTAAGTTCCAATTAGAGCTTTTTAATATTAATTAACGTCACGTTTGCTTTTTGATCAATGATCGATCTTTGATGAATGAATGACGTGATTGGTCTGAAAATTTTACGTCTGACGAAAACTAGAAACCGTGTAGTGGCAGTGTAAGAATATCTACTACCTTATTTCATAACGTGAATCGTGTCGACAGAGGGAAAAATAAAAAAAACTGCGGTTGCCCACCCACTTACCAAGCGTGACAACTATGGAAAATATCCCCCCCCCTGAGGAAATCTATGGGGGAGGCCAATGTTCAGTAGTGGACTTTTAGAGGCAGGAAAGGATGGATGGATACACACGCATAAATACACATATACATGCATACAGTACATATATACATAATAAATATAAATATTATCTATGTCAGAACAAATATGAAATATACATTTGTATATAAAAATAGGAGCTGTGTTAGTTCAAACTTGCAACGATTTTTTCACATGCTTACCATTGTTGGGAGCTTTTTTAATGTCAAGAGGGATGTCGTTCCAGAGTCTGATGACCGTGAGGGCGAATGAGTGAGATAAGTAACCAGTACGGTGTAAAGGAGTGAGCAACTTAAGATTAGCCTAGAAGATTAGATTAGAAATGAGGATATCCGCAGTAGAACCAGAGTGACTGACATAGCCCAACAGATTAGTAAAATGAAGTGGTAATGGGTCAGCCATATAACTCGAAAAACCAAAAACCGATGGGGAAGAAAGGTTCTCGAGTGGCAGCCTCATATCGTTAGGCGAAGTGTAGTGTGGCCCCCCACTACCTACATGAAGTGACGACCTGGTAAGACACGCAGGGAGTCGATGGATGCAGGTGGCTCAGGACCGTGCTTTGTGGCATTCCTTGGGGGAGGCCTATGTTCAGGAGTGGACTTGTGAAGGGCTGTAATGATGATGATGATCGGAAACCAAGAAAAAAATTCTGGAATTTTTCATAGTCACCCCATACGTCACCAACAGGACAAATGTAGTGATGGATTCCCTTACGCCGCCATTACTCGAGAAGTTCATTAGTTGCTCTTATATTATTGGCTACCAACTTTATACAGAAAAGGCCGCAAATGCGTTGCCACGGACTACACAGAAATATCTTATAGCCTGTAATTATGCTGTGACTTTCACTATTTAAACAATTCTTGGAATATAACAGTAGTGCCCTTTTACTAGGCAATAGAAATAACTAAAATTTTAAATTAAAAAAACCTGAAACAATGTTCAGCAGTTGAATCACAACAGCTGGTGATTCAACTGCTGAACAGATTTTTGAAATTTAGCTAAGAACACTCTCGATTAAGACACCTTTCAAGCGAAAAAATTTAATCAAAATCGGTTCATCTGTTTAGAAGCTATGATGCCACAGACAGACACACAGACGCACAGGTACATAGATACACAGACGCACACTACAAACATATAACACTCCTCTGTTTTCGTAGGGGGTTAAAAAGGAAGAGTTACAACGACATCCCACATAAAGCCCTTGCCAGAAATGAAGCCGGATCATCTAAAAATATAGTATTTTTCTAGCTACCATCTAAAGGCTTATTACCTATGACCTAAAGGCTTTATTGCCTAGAAATGTAAACGGCTAGCATAACTATGTAATAGGTAATATTATTATTTATTGAATGTAGTATTCCGTAATTTAACACCAGCGGTGCCCGATACCGATTAGGGGTTCTCGTTGCTCCGAGACCGAAGCAAATATTTGACCACCTTTGTGTGCACAGGTTGGCTCCTCATTGGGATCGTTTGCCGATTTCACTAAACTAACTTTTTGTAGGAAGTCGGCGATTGGCAAATGTGAAAAAGTTTGCTTTGTATTTGATGTACTTATTGAATTTTATTTTGCACTTTTGTAACTGTTTATCGCCAGTTTGATTAAAACTTAGAGATGTTAAATTTCCATAATAGTTGATCATTGATCATCATCATAGCGCTTCACATAATATCTACTACTGTCACATGCCTCCCCAAGTAATGCTATAAAGCACGATCCTGAGTGACCTGCATCCATTGACTTCTTGCAGGTCATCATTCCATCTAGTCTGGGGAGTATTCCTACGCTCTGCTCACCGGCACGTGACTGCCACTCTAGAACTTTTCTTTCACATAGGTTGTCTTTATATCGAGCTACGAGTATATGCCGGCCATCCAGTACTCCATGTGGCTGGCCCATTGCTACTTAACTTACTGGTCGTGAAAGTAATGTAGCATTTTACTTTTACTTGGAGTGTTTGCTAATATTTTGTGACATTCTTTGGAGCAAGCCTATGACTCGTGAAGGGCTGTAATGATGATAATGATGATGGTGGTGGATTGGTAAATGGTAATGGGTAACGGTTTACTAGTATTAGCTTATTACTAGTTTTTTTCATTTTTATAGGATAAGGGTGACAAGCAAGTCATATATACCTACACCTATCCTCGATTGAGAATCAGAATATATGCCATCCATCCCTAAGGACGAAGATAGAATGCTTCGTTACCAGTAAAAAGGGTCTCCTGATATCTACACTCACCATACGAGCAGCACTATGCTGCTATTAGTTGTATTCTTTTATGTATATAAAAAGAAACGACGGTAACAAGTTATATACAAATATAAATATATTTTTTCAATAAAGAAGCAGATTATAAATAATATTTATTGAAAGTCATTCTTATGTTTGATTTTTATATTCTAGCTTTTTTCTTTATTTATTTTTCTAAACATTCGGTTAATTTCCGTGTATCACGGTTTCGTTAAACGCACCTTGTTTTTTTTTTGTTTTAACTTATAGATGCTCGAAATAAATAATTAAAACAGTAATTCCCACAGTGAAATTCCGTTATATTTGAAATATCAGAATGTGTTTAATTGTTTTAAAATCATGACAAAGTGTGGTTACAGCTGTCCACTAAAACCACAGAGTAATTATCGAATAGAATGTTGGATTTATTACATTATATTTTTTTAAAGAACTGGTGACAAAACCAGCACACAGTATATACCTCGTAATAAATGGATACTGTGGCCTTTTACTAAAACTTTAACTTAACTGTAACTATATCTAGTCTCGATTAAGAATTAAAATTCTGATAATTTGTCACCCTGAAAACTATAATAAAGTGCCTTGTTATTATTAAAAAGGATCTATGACTCTCGTCACTAATAATACGAAACACAACAACACCATTTAGCTACTATTTTTACGTTGTATGATGAGCGTTTTGTGTGGTGGCGGCTTAAGATAATCTAAAATTCATTCTGTGGGTGTCGTAAGAGTCGATTATTGAATATGCCATAAAGATCTTATGACTTCCGATAGATGGCAGTATAACCCATTCTTACGGCAGCCGTAAATACTCAGATCGACAACGGGCAGCAGCGTCAAAGATACGAGATGTCTGGTACTGCGATCCCTAGTGTGATGATTAAGGAAAAATCTTCCCTACAGCGTAAGAGTGGACTGCTAAAGGCTGATAATGACGAAAAAGATCCTATTACAGCTATAATACATCTGCAGCGTTGCTCTAATATCTAAAAAACGTATTCTTGCCATTAAAAAATAAAGGTAAAATATTAAAAGGCGGTTTATATTCATATATATTTCAAAATATTATTCATAAGATCTAGGACAAAAATCAATACCACAGAAAATATAAAATGTTTGGGTATAAATGTAGATTGCAATTTGAACTGGCAGTCTCATGTGGGCAGTGTGTGTATGAAGTTAAATCGATTACTTGTTTGACAATTTTTAAATTTTAGCTATCAAATTTATTGAATGAAACACAAAACTTTATCTATGTTATTAATTTTGACCCATAATAATTTACACTCGTTTTGACATTATAATTTTAATTATTACATTTATTAAATTATTATTTAGTGAATTATTAATATGTTAGAGTGCAAATATACAAATAGGATTATATTATGGTTACAGAATTTTCCATTTTAATTATAAAAAAAATATGTTGTATTTAAGTAGTTTGCACACCAGAAGGTAGAATATAGCTTTATTCTTGTTAAATTATTAAGACCTATTGTAACCCATCGCAAACGAATAAAATGAATTTGAATTTATATTTTGAATTAAAAAAGAAATAAGTATATTAATCAAATTACTTTTTTTAAATATTAACTGACGTATCGATGCCTTGAATTTGATTTTTGTACAAAAGCCTCCCCAAAAGTATGCGACAAAGCACGGTCCTGAGCCACCTGCATCCATCGACTTCCTGTATGTCTTACCAGGATTTTTGTACACGGGTAAGTAAAATGGCCTAATGAATCATTAATTCGCAAAACAAGTAATCCACAGCAAAATAAAAGTAACTGAAATGGACTAATCGATCAGACCACTGAAGTAGCTATATTTGGGTAATATAGTTTAAAGAACTGGCAACCGACGGAAAGAAAGGTTCTTTTTATAGGATTAGGATGAAAAACGAGCACACAGTCCACCTTAATAAATGGATGCTGTGGTCCATAGACATCTACATCTATCGTCGATTAAGAACCAATGCAAATGTGTTGTCACCCCTGAGGACTAAGACAGATGCCTCGTTTCCAATAAAAAAGGGTATCCGGTTCTCTACACTTACTATACGAACACAGCAGTATTAAGATTGTATTTTACGATGGTATTCTGTGAGAGTGTGGTCCTTCCTCTGGTCGAGCCGACTCACTTGTGCTACAACCATAATTTAGCTGCAGCGTGGCTCTACCTCGTAAAATTTCTCTACCTCGTAAAGGTTCACGAATGTCAGCTTCCTACTCGTTTGTTATACCCTCCACTAGATGGATCGATAATTTGATGAGTAGTAGTGCCGCTGGATGCTGGTGGCAGTGTTTCGTTTATCAGTTAAACAGTGAAATCATTACTTAAAATATTTTCATTTGGAAATTTAGGGTATATAAATAATTTGTTTATTAAAATTAAAAGCTAATCTTGATTTTAGATTATGAAATAAGTTAAATAATATATAAAATTAAATTGACATGAAGCTTTCGCTTCTCTACGTGTGTACATTTTTGCAAAGAATATAGATACAAAGCCTCTGATTTTATTTAATCTGTGTTAATATCATATTCCTATCAATCAGTGGTCCCTAGCGGCGCTTAATCGCATCACAAATATTTGCCGTCGGCTTTAAACCCGAGGTTTAGCGCCGGGGCGGTGAGAGTCGCTTTTTGCTACACCTCCAACCCCCAGCCGGCGGTACTCCGTTAAGTTTCATCTTTTGTTTTTATAGGTTTCTCTAAGTAGTGTTGTTTGATTTGAGATTATGAGGTGTTTTACTTTACTGGTGCTTAACTGTAACTTTTTTCGCATTCTTGTTCTTAAATGTTAAATATTGTTTTTAATTCCTAGAACTTGTTATATTTCGTTCGCTTCTATAATGTTAGTTTAAATCATTTATCCTTTCGTTGGTGATGAACACACAATAACTACTCGTATTTATACGACAAGCCATTTTAAAAAGTGAAATAATTCACCACGCAGCCTCAAAGGTAACTTTGCATGTTATCGAAAAAATAATTCTCGATTAGACGATTACGTTGTAATTTTCAATTTAATTTATATCGATAACGATCGAATCGAACTCGCTTGCGTAGTATGAAATTTCGTGAGTTTTAACGACAAATCCTCCCTACAAAAAGAGAGGCGTATGTTCGTCATTGTAATTTACGGGCTGATGATGATGATGACCACGGCTCTAGTATTATAGTAGTAAAATATATAAAATATATTTATTTTATTAGAATCTGTATTGTGTTTAAACTGTTAGTTTTTTTACGTTAGATTCGGTTATACACTCATAGTACATTCCTGAACTTAACACACTTAACATGTATGTACGAAATACGTACACAAATGTTAATGAACGAAATAGTCTGTTTATGCATGAAAGGCGTGTTAACAGAATTCACTTGTGGGGGCGGGGATCGGAAGCGAGGTTTGCAGGAAACCACGCGGCAATATATCATATGGGGGCGTAAGATGTTGCGCTGAACGACGACGAGGGCTGTACACATGGGTTTTAAATGAACAAGTCAATGTAAACATTACGAAAATACCTTACGTAAGCTTAGAGGCAAAAATAAAAAAAGAATTAGATTTAATTTGTTGTAAAGATGGCACATTCTAGGTATTGAGGACTCCGATCCTAGTTGAAATTGTGTAATGTAAGGTTTTGCTCCATTTAAGTTTAACTATTAACCTTTCGTGTTTAATCACTCTCTAAAGTACAATAATCATGCCCTGCAGTAAACCAATTCTATTTAAATTATAATAATATTATAAATAATTTACTAAGATATCATAATAGTCAATATTGTGGCAAAATCGTTAAGAACTTACATACGTTACGTATTAAGGCAAAGGCGCATCAGACGCTGGTTCTAATAAAAGAGAAACAAATGATACCCTATTAATTCATAACCTTACATTTTGTCGCCTAAAACATTCGTTATCATACATTCATCTTTTATTACAGCATATCAAAAGTCCAGTACTGAAAATGGAGGAGGGCCATACATTGCCTCATAGGGGTATTACGCAGATGTCATGCTTAATAAGCGGGTTGTCAATAGCAGTTTTTTAATATTTTGAGTTGTTATCAGGAAGATGCTGCTGTCTATCCCCTGTTTCATCTTCTTCTGTCGCCTCCGGCAACACCCACGGGATGATATAGGGTAGTAGATTCTTGCGACCTAAAAACATGATCATAATTATTCGCTAATGTCACCAGATGTTGTCAGCTGGTACAGCTCTTAAGAAAGAGCACTAAACTTTATTTATATCTTTGTCAAGTTGCAATGATACTTTCGTATTGTTGCCGTGTCGTGAGTATTCCATATGAATCATCAAAATAATTATGCCGATATTACTCCATTTTTAAACACACAGCAACAATAACTTCGCGCTAATGGTATCATTAAAAACGTCTGGCCGCCATAACTGAACAAGTGAGCGTCTAACAATGTTTTCAGGTTATAGATTCGTTATTTTACCAAATCCAAGCAGTGCATTGAGAATATTCTAATTTTAAAATAATTTGAAGCGTGTGAAAGAAGTTTATTATTATACTAGCGACCCGGCTTAGCACGGGTTATTTCTGAATCTTGACAATAGCGCCACCTACCGAGTTCAATGTTGAATCTAAACCATCCAGGAGCTTACTCAAACACAAAAATTTCATCACAATCGGTCCAGCCGTTAAAGATTTTATTGTTTTTATTGAAATAATTCTTCTGTACAAGTTTTTAAAAGCTTTTTGCAATTTATATCATCATTTTTCATAAATAATACAAATTTAAAGAAATTATTAACGCCTTATTGGTGTAAGAGAAAGAAATTATTAAGGTGATACGCATATTAAATAAAAATTATTGGTTTCATGTTGTAGTTTTTTTCTTTAAACACAAAGTTATTTTAATCAGTAACAAGTAAACTAAATTAAAGATTAAGCACAACCAGATTAGAAAACTATTGTTTTATTATTTAGAAACATATACATATGATGATATTAAGATAGATAAACGATGCTAAGAAAAACTAGATTATTTTTGTGTGTTGTAGTATAAGAAAAACCTTTCCGTACAAAAAAGTTTCCATGCAAGCTAATTGATAATGATAATTGACTATATGCGAGATGGGACATACATTAGCTAGGTTTTCGCTGTGAAATTGCAATATTTTTAACTTAATCACTGTACTCAACATACAGCCCGTAATACAACTCTAACTTCTTAATTTAAATATTAAAGCGTTCGTTATAATTTTAGATGAAAAATTTAAGGTTTTAATTGCAGTATTTTAAAAAAAAGAAGATATTTATGGGTTAACACATTACAGGCTTATATTATTAAAAGCTTAGTATTTCGAATACAAAGCTTAATTGTCAATATTTCAAAAGACCTTTTATACGTGGTAGAGCCACGCAGCAGCTATATTAGAAATAAAATCTAGCTTAGAAATAAATTTTTACGTGGTAGAGCCATGCTGCAGCTATATTAATAGTATAGTTGTAGCACGAATGGGTTGGCTCGACCGGGGAAGAACCACGCTCTCACAGAATATCAACGAAAAATAGCAGCTTAATGCTGCTGTGTTTCGTATGGTGAGTGTAGAGAACCGGAGACCCTTTTTACTGGAAAAGAGGAATTCTATCTTAGTCCTCACGGCTGACAACGCATCTGCATTTAAATTCGCAAACGAAGGTAGATGTAGATGTCTATGGGCCACAGTAACCACTTACCATCAGGTGGACTGTGTGCTCTTTTGTCACCCTTATTCTATAAAAAAAATATAAAAAAAATAAGATCGAGAAGAGATCCTTGTATGACAGAGTAGCGCTAAAAGTTAAAAAAAAGATTGTTTTGGCAGTAAGAATACTTTCACATTTTTATGTTCCCACTCACATTTTACTGGTATAAGGTTTTAAGTAGTCCGCTACCGTTACTGTACTAAAATTCCACTGCTGAACATAGGCCTCCCTCATAGTTTGCCTCATAGGGAAGATATTTGCCATAATTGCCACACACGGGTTGGTAACCGCAGTTTTTATTTTTAGTTGTAACTAGCGATCCACCGCGGCTTCGTACGGGTGATTTCTGAATCTCGACAACAGCTCCACCTACCGGGTCCAATTGTGAATCTAAATCATCCAGGGACCCACTCAAATACACACAAAACATTTCATCAGAATCGGTCGAGCCAGTTTCGAGCTCTAGCGAGACTAACGGACAGCAAAGTTAATTTTATATACAGAGAAGAAGATTAGGAAGACGCCCATCTGCTGGTATGTTTTCCTCTGTCGCCTATTACGACACCCACGGACGATATGGGGTAGTGGATATTCTTACACCGCCACTACACGGTTGTTACTTAGTTCTGCGTTTATAATAAGCGCAACATAGCTGAAACACTGTGTGAACATAATATGTCAAGAGAGATTTTCCCTACGAGTAATTTTTATTTTGTTCTATCAGCAAAGTGTCTTAAATCAATAATCAGCACCAGTAGTCTACATGGTAATTCCTATTATTAATAGAATAATGGGAAGAATTACTATGTAGATGGTAGATGATAGAGGTCGATGTAAAAGGCACATTTTATACGCATTCTCCCTTATAAGTCTGCAGAAATTCATTGAAAATCAACAATAAGCTATAGATTTCGCATGATATCCTATCGAATACTCGCCTGAGAGCGTAATGCCGGAATAGCATACATACGACTAAATTATTCTAATATAATATGATCCGTTTATAGGCCGTCATGGAGTTACTACCTTTCCTTAGTGTAATGTTCCAGTATCAGTATTGAATATCTACCGCATAGATCAGCCGTCGGCAAAGCTGTTAATTGAGTGTGGTTCTCAGGTTGGAATTCCGTTGAAATTCTTTTCGTGTTAACTTGGTCCACAAGTTTGGACTCTACACTCACCTATCCTTTTAACCCAGTATGACAAGAATGGGTCGATGTATTAAGAAATGCATACCGAGTGACGCATTCTAAAAAAGCCCTGATCAATTTTTAAACTATTTTTAAGAAAATTCTTGAAAGCACTAAAGGTTTTATTAATTTCTGCATAATTTTTCTTAACAAATTTTTGTGTTTTTCCTAGCTTAGGAACAGAATGATACGAAGATGTTTTATGTGATATTGAATACGTTGCTAAAGTCAATCACTTTAAGACCCAAAATTTTTTAATTACTGTAATTGGTTAAATGCATGAATATTGATTAACGTACGTGAGGGTAATTTGGTCATCCGGTTAATATGGTCACTATCTTATAACTGAAAAGATATAGCCTTGTTTGCATAGATGGCTCTGTGATGCGATAGCTCTTCATCAGTCAATCAAATAATAAGAGGTCAAAAGGGCGCTGCTTTATCGACGCCATTTTGATAGTTAATATGATAAAAAGCCGTTTATTGTAAAGTTGATTTTTCGAAGTGTTCCTAATTATTGCGAAAGCTTGTTTGATATTTTTTGTTCTTAATAAATCACTTATAATATACGACTTTGTGTTTTTGTCTTCATCCTCATCCTAGTTTTGGTTTTATAGGGTGACAAAGCTTATGGTGACCATATCACTCTCAAGTACCTTACAATCAAGTCTTACAAAAATCTACAATTAAAAAACTTTTGCATCTAAAAATGTGTTATCGATGATTGATTATAATAATCAATCATCAATAACACAAACAATTTTAAAAACATTTTCAACCATGTGAAAGTCAAGCATTCTATGTAAGGACCAAAAATAAAAATGAAAGAAATATCTTGGACTGTGAACATAACAAACAGAGCAACTACAAAGTTATTAACTCGTAATATTAACATAATGTGCTTCATATCGCAAGAAATAAACGTAGACAGCTTTGCATAACGCGAGCAACGTATTTGAAAATAATATCCAAAATATTTAGATAACGTTATCCAAGTGTTCAATAAAATTATGCGGTAAATGTCTCTACGTATTTTCAGGGATAAATAGGTTCAGTAAGGAAAGTAACAGAAACGTTAATGTACTTGTTTTTCAACGAAAAGATTTCTCTGTTTTGTGCCTTGACTTTGACGCTCGGTAGCTTGGTGATTAAGCCTTTGGTTTGAACGCTACGGGCCGCGGTTTCGAATCCCGTACGGACGGACAACTGTATGTGATAATTGTATAGCATAAAATAATTATTATGTTATACGATGTACTGTTTAAAAATTATTACAGTTTACAGCTATTTCAAATTTTCAAGCCCAGTCTGATGAATTAATTAAAATAAAATTGATTGTTATGATTACGGTTACAGCCTATCAAAAGTCCACTGCTGAACATAGGCCTTCGCCATAGATTTTGTAATCATCATCACCATTACAGTCCTTCACAAGTCACTGCACAACGGCCTCCCCCAAAGAATGCCACAAAGCACGGTCCTGAGCCACCTGCATCCATCGACTTCCTGTATGTCTTAACAGGTTTAAGTTTAAATTGTTTTCTAACAGGGAGATATATTGCCACGGTTGGCAGGCGGGTTGGCAATCGCAGATTTTTATTTTTAAGTTTGTTATTACTGCTCATTTTCTCAGTACGTCCACAGCTCGATTATTATATTTGTCATTTGGAACTTTTGCCTTAATGTTAATAATGTTTCCTGCACGCGTAAAATAAAGAAGTTTACTATTAATTTCATGACTATTACTGAAATTTTTCTTTAATTTTCGTAAAAAAAATACTGTGTACTAATGAATGAAAAATACTGCATTACAATATGACTTCATTGTTTTTACATAGGGACACAAAATAATGTTAGATTCGTGGTAGAGCCATGCTACAGCTATATTAATTGTATAGATGTAGCACGAATGGGTCGGCTCGAACGCGGAAGACCATGCTCTCGCAAAATACCAGCGTAGAATAGCGGCTTGGTGAGTGTAGAGAACCGGATACCCTTTTTACTGGAAAAGAGGCATTCCATCTTCGTCCTTACGGCTGACAACGCATCTACATTTTGATCCGCAAACGAGGATAGATGTGGATGTCTATGGGTCACAGCAACCACTTACCATCAGGTGGACTGTCTGCTCGTTTGTTACCCTTATCCTATAAAAAAAATGGCATCCAGACTAAATTTCGGCCACAGCGGCAGGCCTCAACGGAGATTGGCCATCTGCGCAGTACAAGAATATAGTGCACGAGTATTTACACAGGCACAGGTGCACTTTCTACTGTCTCACTCACATAGTCCCATAGGACGGCAATTCAACACGACCGGAAGAAGATCAATCGCAGCACTAACGGTTTATATATGCATTGGTATACAATGAAATATATAAAGTATTAAGATCTATGTGAATAATTTAAAAGTTTTTATTGTGAACGCCTTCCTTTGTCAACAAAATGATTCCATTCAGCCTAGTACAGCTTACCCTTGGCAATAAAATGTTATACGCCTACATTTGCTATGCAAACCTTTGAAAATGAGACGAGTAGTAACCGACACCCTTATTCTGGTTTGATTTCTTAAGATTATAACGATATCGCTAACCCTCAACTTTTAGGCACATTGTGGTTGAGTATGTGATTAGCAAACCACGGAGTTTTTGACTCTATTTCTGAATTCCATCACTAGAATTGATATCAGGACATTTATTTACATTCATCAATTACAGCCTAACAAAATACTACTGCGGAACATAGACCTCACCAAAGATTGATTCATATTTGCCAAGTTGCCACGCATTAGCGGGCAGATTGGCAACTACATTTCATTCTTTAGAGATGTTATGAGGAATATGCTGCTGACCCATTTGGTATTCCTCCTTCTGGCCTGTCCAAAATCAAACAAGGAGCTACAAAATATAGCTGACTTCAAGCACCGGCGTTCCGGAAATCTGTGAAACATGTTCAAGATCGTCCCCGCCATTACATTATATTTGATAGACCACAAATCCTCGCAAAAGAACACCGGTTCCTACCAATGATGATTCGCGAGGCTATTGAAATTAAAAAACATCCTAATTTCAATAGAGAAGATGGATGGGTGCTGCCATCTGCTTGGTATCCTATAATTAATAAAATTAAACCCATCCTGAGCATACAACTGCAAGACTTCAAGATACTATAACTTCATACGGCGTAGATCGGAACAAAAATTAATAATTTTAATCTGGAGGTAGCCGTGGTTAACTATAACGTCGGGACATAAAACACCTCAGTCCCCCACGTGACCATGGGTGTTGTGAAGCACCCGAAACTTCGGGAATAAAAAGTTAAATTAAAGGCGATAGAATTCGTAAAATTAGTTTCATTGTTCGCGTAAATATAAGAAATCACTAAGGAGCTACAATGTAAAAGAACAATAAATTGCCAACTACTTTGTATAGGTACAAGCACCTAAGTAAAAGCTAAAGTTATTAGTCCCAAGTATAAGTTTTAGTAGCAGTAAACATTTATAGAATTCATTCATTCTTAGATTCAGGTACATTAATTGTTCATTTAATAAAGGGACACTTTGTTCTTGATTAAGAACCCCGGTATGTGAGACTTCTATCGAAGGCACAAGATGACGGCAAAATAGGTACGGAGTACGTATTTTGTTAATGTAGGTACCAAATATTTATTGATATGCTTTATTGTTATCACGTTAAATAAAAGGGTTACAAAGTGCCTTTTAACATTCTCTCCCAGTCAATCCCGGACTTGGCGAAATATGGCAGGCGTAAAGCGGATAAAAACGTTTGCAATATTAATAATTACTAAGTATAATTATTAGGAAAGCTTACCGAAACAAATAATTCCATTACAAATAATTCAATATACACGGTTATTTTGCAATAACCGGCCGAATTTGCAGAGAAGGTTCAGAATAAGTAATATAGGCAAATGGTGAAGAAATATCAATTTAAAAAATCTCAAACATTCTGTCCTTTTTATCTTTTAAATTCAAAATGCGTGGTAATGCATTATTTCAACTGATTTTACTGCGCACGCACTCATTCGTAAGGGTCTGTCGGTAGGCAAAAACGTTGTTGCCCATAAATGACATTCAATTTGGGATAATTTCAAATAAAAGTAGAAGAAGTCTAAAGGTCTGCTAATATCAAGTTTTAGTGTCTTAATAGAAATTTATATAACTAATTAGCAATCTTCCCGCTTTTAATTTAATTGTATTGAAATCAAACGTTGGCGTCATTTTTGAAAAAAAATATTTTACAATCTAATTACCGAATGAAACTATATCTATACCTACATACATAAGTTATAATATAATTTTTTTGAATTATTAGTAGTAAGTATATCTTTCAGAATAAGTAAATTCAATAGAAATTGTGAATAAAAAGAGTTGATTTTCAATTTGGATACGCGACTCGGTGCCGGGGTGCCAATTCCGATGATCGTAGCGATGGAGTGTGCGATAGCCGATCGCCGGGGAAATCACGCCAGAGCACGAATGCAAATTTAACGCGATACTAAGTGAATAATATGTTTCACTGGAAGTGTCAAATTAAAAAAAAGTTGAGAGAATAGAGAATGAGATGTCGTGTCGCGGCTAAGTAAGTAAATATCCCCTACCTCGTTCTGTGGAAATCAGCAAATTATTATGACATTCGACAGATGACGGAATTATTACGAAAGTTACTTAACCATGTGGTAGAGCCACGCTGCAGCTATATTATGGGTCCAATGGGTCAGCTCAAACGGATAGTGGCGTGTTTCTATGTATGTCGAGAACCGCAGACCCTTTCTGCTGATAACGAGGCATTCCATCTTAGTCCTCGGGGGTCCTTAATCGAGAATAAATGTGGACCATCAGGTGGATTTTGAGTTTGTGTGTCACCCTTAATCTAATATAAAAAATCTGAAAAACGGTTGACCCTTCAGGCTATGCCTGGAACTTCTGGAACGATTATTTAGAAATTTTTAAATGACAATAATTTTTGAACGCGGCTGATTGACTTGAAAATGTAATCAGCGCGAAGTCTCAATTAACACTTTCGAACGTCGTGTCGTCCATCTCTATCGGTTGATTCGTTCTAAAGATATCTTACGATAAAACCCACACCCACACCCACACACACCCACACCCACACCCACACACACCCACACCCACCCACACACACACACACACACACACACACACACACAAACGCGCGCGCGCGCGCGCGCGGCCGGACGTCCAGGCGGGAGTAGTCGGAAGGGTTTTCTAGGACCAAAAAAACGTAAAAACGTGGAGATCTGATGAAAACTCGCATTCTCAAAATCGGACCGAAATCTATAAGTTCCTACTTTTCCAAATTATTAATTTTCAAAGCGGGAAGTTAAAAAAGTTTGAGTTACGGAAATACGACAGTTTAAACGGCTACATCTCCGCTATCATAATACTGTGTAGTGTGTACATTATTCTCAATCGCATACGATCCGTTTGTCCCTAAATATCTAAAATGCAAATTTTAATCAGGGTGATTCCCATAAATGTTGTTACCGTTCTGTGGAAAATTCTACTCTCCATGTCCCCCTCTCTCACACTAGCTTTTTGTAATAATCTTTTACTACCTATGTAGAGTAAGAATCTCGAACGAATTACCAAACAATATACGCGTAACTTTGGAATCATTATATTCCGTTGCAGAAGTGGTCACTTTGCACCCATTATATCATCCTGGAAGTAGATCGGCAGAAATGAAAGAAAAGAAAATTATAATTCTATGTCATGTCTAGTATACTTTATCCCGTGATCCAGTTTAAATGTAAAACGTCGCAATAAGCATCAAATTAGATTCCATTAAAGGAAATTGGCACGTTTCTTTAAACGATAGAGAGTGTGACTTAGCCGAATGAAATAAACTGGAAGTATGCATTTGACTGACAAATAAAACAATAATTAACTTATGTATTTTGGCCTAGTATAGTTGTTATAGATAAGTTTGTGAAATTCTGTACTTATGTTTATTTCGTCTTGAGATGCATTATTGATATTCTATGAAGAATTTTAATAGGAAACATTACAAGGAGCGAGAGCGCGAGAGCTTTTAATATTTTACTTCAAGTAAACAATTTTTCTTCTGCGACATAGATTTGCTTTGTCACTCTTTCCTCGTTCATTCTTTCTACATGACCAAACCACCGAAGCATTCACACATGCAAACCACACTTTTCTATTATCACACAATTTCTCACCCTGTTATTCAGATTCAGCTCCAGAATTCTCCTTAATGACCGCATTTCTACAGTATTTATTCTACTCTCGTGCTTTTTCTGCCACACCTAACTTTCACTACCATAAATTAAGGTAGTGACTAACACAGCGTTAAGTTACCATACATTAAGTTAGGGACGATGTTGCGGAAGTGAACGGCAGAGTCGGGAAGGACGCCCTAGACGAAAGTTTATCGACCAAATTGGCGATATATTGAAGATGGGCCAGACGAATGGGAAACGAGGCATTCCATCTTAGTCCTCACGGCTGACAACCTATCTGCATTTTGATTCGCAAACGAGAATAGATTTAGATGTCTATGGGCCACAGCAACCACTTACCATCAGGTGGACTGTGTGCTCATTTGTCATCCTTATTCTATTAAAAAAGTCTTTCTGGGCTTACCCGTAGTCGCCTTTTACGACCCCTACTAGACGAAACTGGGTAATGCATTCCATTACGAGGCCACCTCGGAGTGGACAACAAAAAATATAAGTAAATAATAATGGATTAATTTGGAATTCTGAAGTTCACACAGTTTAAGCCGCGGTTACAAATAGTTAAACATAAAGGTGACTTTAATGTCTTTTCGTGTCCTTCAATATTTAAGAAACATCTAAAGACACTGGTTTACGTCAGCATTTCAAAGATAATATCGCGATTGTAATTAACACAATTTTTAATTATAATGTGATCGAAATCACTGTGGAGTATATAATGATGTATTATGATAATTAATTTCTAAGCATTATATTCACACATTGTGTTATCTTTTAGATAGAAGGGGAATTGGTTGAGCAAGTGGATTACTTTGTGTATTTAGGATGTGTAGGTACTTAGTAGGAATGGTAGACAAGACAAGGATATAGAATGAAGAGTCAATGCAGGACACAGAGTAAATGGGGGCTCTCCACTCTATTGTGGAAAGTCAGTTTATGTAAAAAAGACAGAAACAGAAACAGAAACTTTTTTATTCAATATCTAATTATATAATAATTAATTTTTGTTTGTTCGTATTTTATGTGCTGTCATACTGTTTATCAGGTTGCGGTAAAACTTTGTCAACTTATTGCTTCCACTTGCGCGAAGGTTATAGGCATAGTACAATTAACTTACAGTAGGTGTCGCGCGTATCGTAATGACAAATGTATTTGAAAGTTGAATGTCATAATCATTATCATTCCTAATTAAACAATATAACTCTTCCAAGTTTAAAACGATATTTCCATAATTATTTCTTCTGCGGTAGTAACGCGCCGGGTACTAGCTAGTAAATTAAAAATGATACTTATTGAAAGTTGCTCTTATGTTTAATTTACCACTGGTTCCAAAAACACCTCTGTCCTGGGAAGAACCTGCAAGAAACCCAGTGGGACTTGTTTTTTGAAAAAAAAAAAGACAGTTTACAATCATACTATAGGTGAAAAATTGTATGATAAGAGAAAAGTGTAGTTTGCAAGATGTCGAGATAAGGGTTAAGAAAGTAATGCTTCGGTGGTTTGGTTGCGACAAAAGAACGAATGAGGAAATGCTGCAGAAGTGAGTGGCAGAGTCAGCAAGGGACGCCCTAGACGGAAGTTTCCAAATTGGTGATATATTGAAGATAGGTCAAGTTAACAGTACCCTTAATCGACCGATGTGAAAGAAGCGAGAGAGGTGTGTCAGGATCACGTGAAATGAAAGTTTGCAGTTTTTGCCTACCCTCTGGGTGACAGGCATCAGTGTTTACTACGGTAAAATAGAAGCATAATGTTGCTATGTTTTAGGGCTGAGTGACCCAGAGCCATTTTTCTGGTAACGAGGCATTTCATCTAGTCATCAGTAGTGAAAATGCATCTACATTTTGATTCTAAATCGAGGATATATTATGTATTCATCCTCGCCATCAACCGCTTTACAATTCACAATTGGTATTGGCAGCCGTTGTAGCTCAGGGGCTAAGCGCTCGCTTTAAATGTCACGGGCGAGCAACCCGGGTTTGAACCCCGCCGGCACCAATGAAATTGTTAATTGCAATTTTAAGTGCTGATTTACAACGTGCTCGGTGGTGAAGGAAAACATCGTGAGGTTTTTCCTTATTCCTTAGACAAACCCGCATGTCTAAGGAATAAGGAAAAAATATTTCGAAGACGTGAAATAAAATTAGAAAAAATAAATTCGCCAACACGCATTGGGGCAGCGCGGTAGACATTTTCTTGCCCTAAAAAACCCTCTCAGAAATGAGAAGAGGCACAGGCCGCCTGTAACTTTTATTGCCATTGTTTTGGCAAATGGGTTGGCGATCGCAGTACCATACGATTCGCGCCTTGGACACTGGCCGCTTAAAAATATATAAGTACCTATAGTACGTGAGGGTAATGTGGTCATCCGCTTAATATGATCACTTTCTTATAACTCAAAAACTACAGCCTTGTTTGCATAGAAGGCTCTGTGATACGATAGTTTTTCATCAGTCAATCAAATAATAAAGGGTCAAAAAGGCGCTGCTTTATCGACGCCATTTTGACAGTTGAAGTTAGCTTTTTTTAAGTTGATTTTTCGAAGTGTTCCTAATTATTGCCAAAGCTTGTTTGCTATTTTTTTTTCTTAATATATTAGTTATAGTATACGATTTTGTGTTTTTGTCTCTTTCCTCCTCCTAATTTTGGTTTTATAGGGCGATAAAGCTTAAGGTGACCAAAATACCCTCACGTACCTTAATATATGCTATAATTTCTATACACATCTTTATGTTTCAAAGAATGAAAGTGAAGTTTCTGAAGGAACTGTATTCGCGACTTGTCGTCACTGCTGGTGATAAGAGAGCTGGTTGTTTTCTCGCTCAAAGGCTAAGTATAGCCATTCAGCGAGGAAATGCAGCCAGCCAATTAAATTATCATATAGTACTGTATACCTGCGGTATAGAGCCATGCGTCATGGCTCTATACCGCGGGGATACAGTCCTATATGATAATTTAACTTTTTAGTTTAGTATTTTAATAAGGTATATATATTTTTATAAATAAACGAATAAAAATTAATGATAATCTTATTCAAATAATATTTTAAGTAAAAATATGTGATGATTATTTATATAACATAACATAATATAAACTCTCACGCCTGTCACCCAGAGGGGTAGGCAGAGACTATGGACTTCCATTTGGCACGATCCTGACACACCTCTCTCGCCTTCTCTACATCCATATACCTACGCATACACGCTCGTCGGTTAAGGGTACTCTTAATTTGGCCCATTTTCAATATATCGCCAATTTGGTCGATAAATTTTCGTCTAGGGCGTCCCTTCCCGACTCTGCCGTTCACCTCTGCCACATAAATTTGCTTTGTTACTCTTTCCTCATTCATTCTTTCTACATGACCAAACCACCGAAGCATTACTTTCTTAATCCTGGTCACAACATCATCTTGCAAACTACACTCTTCTCTTATCACACAATTTCTCACTCTGTCATTCAGATTCAGCCCTAACATACTCCTTAATGACCGCATTTCTACTGCATTTATTCTACTCTCGTGCTTCTTCTGCCACACCCAACTTTCACTACCATACATTAAAGTAGGGACTAACACAGCATTGTGAATTGCCATACGTGCCTTTTTGGACACATTCTGACTTTCCACAACAGAGTGTAGAGCCCCATTTACTTTATTTCCTGCGTTCACTCGTCTTTCTATATCCTTATCATATCTACCATCCCTGCTAAATACACATCCCAAATACACAAACTCATCTACTTCTCGACCAATTCACCTTCTATTCTTATTTCACATATCGTTTTACATTCTTCTCTTTCAAAAACCATAACTTTCGTCTTACTTGCGTTCACTTTCATTCCCCTTTCTTTTAATGAACTGTTCATTATAATGTAACCATCATTTGCAATTCGTCCGCCGACGAAGCGAGTATGACTTGATCATCGGAGTACAAAAGGTATTTGACAGTTAGCTCACCCATTCTTAACCCGCATTCTTCAACTTTCAAATTTTCCAAACAACTGTCCATAAATAGGTTGAACAGTCACGGGGAAGCCACATAGCCCTGTCTGACCCCTTTATGGATGCCAAACCAGTCCGAGTAGGCCCCGTTGATCCTGACACAAGCACTGGAGTCCCTATACAGAGACTTCAATGCCTGTATCAACTCAGCGCTCAACCCAAATGAGTTCAGTGTTTGCCATAACACATCCCTGTCCACTCTGTCATAAGCCTTTTCCAAGTCCACGAACGCACAAAAAACCTTTTTGTTTTTGGCCAAAAACTTCTCCGTGATCATGCGCATGGAAAAGACCTGATCCATACATCCCATCCCCTTTCTTAATCCCGCTTGCACATCCCAAATTTTTCCATCAGTATCTTTCATAACTCTTTCAATTAGTACCTTAGCATACAGTTTTCCCACAATGCTAAGAACGCTGCTGCGATCCTTTTCCTTTATATAGTGGAACTGCACCACTGTGGGCTTTGCACCAGTCTCCCGGCACCCGCTTAAGTTCCCAACACAAATTAAACAAGGTGTACAGCAGGTCTGCCACCACTCCCTCTCCAGCCCTTAGCATCTCGAGTGATACTCTATCATATCCGGCTACCTTACCTGCTTTCATACTTTTCATCTATACTTATCTCTCTATCTCTTTCCTCTTCTTTCGGAATTTCTATTTCATTTAATTCAAACGTCTCATCACTCATAAACACGCTTTCAAAGTATTCCTTCCATCTCCTTAAACTCGATACTTTAGATTCAGAATACAGCCATTCTGGTCTCGTATAGCATTCATTCTAGGCTGTTTTGAATGTCCATTTGCCTGGAATTTATCCGATATTCTTCTATCATTTTCATCCGTTCTTTCTTGCTATTTCCTTTCAACTACTTCTTTTACTCTCTTATTTAGATGTCTAAAGACTGCCTTTTTTCTTTCAATATCATCATTCATACCGCTAGAATGATTAGCCTTGGTTGCTAGTAAATCTAGCCATGTTCTCTTCTTTGCTTCAACTTCCATCCTCATCATCCCACCATAAAAATATTTTTCCTTTCATTCGTTCTCTTACTTACACCACATACTTCGGTAGATGCATCCACCAAACCTTTCTTGACATTATACCACACAGTCTCCAAGTCTAAATCATTCATACACAATTCATCCATACCACTTATATTTTCTCTCAGTCTACATTTGAACTTCTCTTTCGCACCTTCATCTTGTAACCTCTCTGTTCTTATGGTAGACACAGATGTCCGATGCCGCCAACGTCTGAATAGACCATTATTAATTCGGCATAAGACCAAGTAATGATCCGTCCCTACGTTGGACTCCCGGTAAACCCTTGTATCTACCACTGCGCTCCTCATTCTTTCATCCACAATTATGAAATCTATCATGCTTCTATCACCACCTCTTTCCCACGTATACATGTGAATCTTCTTATGACGAAAGAAAGTGTTCGTCACAAAAAGCGGCAAAACTGTTATATATATTATTTAAACCAACAATACACCTTTTTGGAATATTGTTTGTTAGTCCTTGGTGAAATAACATAAATCCAACATAAAAATATATAAACAAACACTAATTAGATTTCGATCTTTATGTCCGTCATAAGTTGAACTCATTCAAAAATATTAACAATTCAAAAGGTAATTACAAAATTTACTTCTTAAACGCGCGCCGCCTTTAATTAAGTAATTAAGATAGCGCTAAGAACACAAATAAAGCACTTTGTAATCTACTCCGGAAGCCGCTCGGAAGCTATCCGAAACCGAACAGTAATATGTAAATAATAAAAACCTCTGAATTTGATATTTTACCCTTACTAGTAGTTACAATCGACATGGACTACCTTATCGTTACGAACGTAACGACCCGTTAAGGTCTAATCTATTTCTCTGTAGTTTTATTTCAATTTAGCAAAAAAAAAACCTGGTTGTTTACTTATTCAGCGAGATAAATATATATTTTAAACAATATTTCACAGTTAATACATTTTAATTACTTACATACGGTTTTAAGTTAGATATGTCATTAAAAACTATGTATAAATATGATATTAATGGATGAGGATAGCGTTTGTTTTTGAAGTGAAAAACAAACGCTAAAACTTCTTTGGCCGCGTTGAGCGATTTTTGGTAGGGGAAAAGCTTATAGGTTAGCGTCACCGATGGCCTCGACATGCTCGTGACGAGCATGTCTCCTACGCGTCACTAGTCTGGGCCACGCCAGACTAGCAACGCGTATTATAGCGGCCTGTGTACATGTATACGCCATATATCATTGAGTTTTCACTTCTGTCGGCAGTCCTTATGGCTGCCCTGTTTTCTCTTCTATAAGCTTCAAATACCTAAAGGTTTAAAATTACATAATCAGATAACTTTAAAAATAATTCATGGTCATCCATAGGTCTTCTTGAAAGAATTAAAAAAAAGCTTTACCTGAATCTTTTATTTGAAGCACAATAGCCAAATAAAATCTAAGTTTATTGGTACAAATTAAGACGTTTATAATTACATTTCAACTTCGTCTAAAATATATACACATACCGAATATTCGTAAAGCAATGTACAAAGTAACGCTTGATTTCACGAAACTCGATCAATTTCGAGTGAATTTTATCAGTCGCAAATGTGACATGTAGTAAGGGAATCGCACAACAAAGCGGGCGTGTCCTACATAAATTCCAATTAACGAGGTGTCACAATGCGATCAAGGGTTTTATCGCGAGCTACATATCTGACCGACGCGGCGTTAGAATGCATTAACAGTTCATTGTTTACTTTATTTTGACAAGTGGACGGTTGTTAAACGCACATATGTCTGCTACCGAGTTAAGTCTTTGTTATACCACTGTGACGGTGAGATTAGCGTTTCGTAGTAACCTCGACCAACAACTACCGAAAACGACATTTTTTAAATTTTATATTAACAAACTTTGGGACAGAGGCACTCATTTTTGTTAATAAAATATTATGGTGTTTTACCGGTTACATTTTGGAGAGTGTGCAAGAATTGCATGACTGAACTCCTCCCTCTCTATTCCATCATCAAACCCCCTGATGCTCGGCTGGTCTGAACAAAGGGGTTGTCGACATACCACACATGTCAAATGGGTTCGAACCCACGACTTTCTGAGCTTGCAGTCCGCGCCTTAACCTTTACTTTATTGTTGCTATTAAACACTTAAACAGTACTTTCTCTGAACTATTAAGACGTAATCTATGTTACTTATATCTACGATAATATAGTGCCTCCCTTCATTCAAATCAGTTATTGAGTTTTTCTGACAAGAAAGTCTCAGTAACAGCTCGAAGTCAGGAATTTGGCTGTGTTACCCCTGTGCCTCGGAAAGCACGTAAAGCCGTTCGTTGGTCCTGCGCCTGATCTCTCTCCGGTCGTGTCGGTTTTCTGTACCTTCGGACTATGTGAGTGAGGGAATAGAGAGTGCAACTGCGCTCGAACACACTCGTGCACTATAATCCTATCCTGCAGATGGCTAGGCTCCTAGTAAGGCAGTGGATGACAGCGTACACTGATTTACCCTGTCGACAACTCGAAGTTACCGTCCAGGTACGTTATTGTAAAATCCATAGATAATTGTCTATTGGCCTACTCAAACGCTGCTAAATTTTAAGATGTCGTTAAGTCTCGTGGTGTCACAGTCACTTTGACTTAAAGTGATAGAGACAGCACGGGACTTCACAGCGTTTTAATATTTTATTTTTATTTTATTTATTTCATATATTAAATTTATTAATTACATATTACATTTCCTTACAATCATAAACTTTACTTTAGTGTACCGGTAATTTGGCCTTATAGATGTTGAAAACGTAATTGTCTTATTTAATTTATTCACATTCTTAAGGATATATCATTTTTGTTACGTGGTAGAGCCATGCTGCAGCTATATTAGTAGTATAGTTGTAGTACGAATGGGTCGGCTCGACCGGGGAAGGACCACGCTCTCACAGAATACCAGCGTAAAATAGCAGCTTAACACTGCTGTGTTTCGTATGGTGAGTGTAGAGAACCGGAGACCCTTTTTATTGGAAAATAGGCATTCCATCTTAGTCCTCACGGGTGACAACGCATCTGCATTTTGATTCTTTATTGAAGATAGATGTAGATGTCTATGGGTCGCAGCAACCACTTACCATCAGGTGGACTGTGTGCTCGTTTGTCACCCTATCCTATAAAAAAAAATTACAAGTGGGTTTTTTTACTTACTTATTTAAACTTTATTGAACCTTACATATTAAGTACAGGAACAAAAGGCGGACTTAATGTTAAAAGCATTCTCTGCCAGTCAACCTTAGGGCAGCGATAGAACTACGTAGGCGGTTACAAAGAAATATACATACACACATACATATACATATTATACATACACATACATACATAGGTACATACATATATACATACATCAATATACACAAATATATAAATTTATATATTATAAGAAAATATAATATAATACAAGATACATAAAGATACGTAATATACTGATGAAACTAATATACAGAGATTACAACTATAATGATGACGGAACTTAGCAGTTGTAAAGCAATTTTAGAAAATGATCTCGAACATTCTTCTTAAATGTTTGTTTGCAGGTAGGTTGTCTTAATTTTTCAGGCAGGTCATTCCATAGGCGCGCGGCTTGGACAGCAAACGATGAAGATATGAAACTCGAACGTTGAAGGGATATAAAGAGAGCAAGAGTCTCCGATGAATGAAGCTGTCTGTCATGAGTGTCCTGCAGAAACTAAAACTTATGTTTCAGATAATTTGGATAGTGGTTATCGAATAAAATAGAAAAAACTGTGTTAAGTATCCTAAAGTGTCTTCGCTGATGAATTGGAAGCCATTTGAGCTGAGTGCGGAATGAGAATACATGATCAAACTTGTGAAGACGAAAAATAAAACGGATACAGATATTGACGAGACGATCCAGCTTATCAAGGAAAATCGCATTGAGATCAGGAAAACATACATCAGCATAGTCAGTAATAGGCAAAATAAGAGTTTGCACCAGAGTTATCTTTACCTTGACCGCAAGAAAGTTCCTGAGAGGGTTCAAAGCACTGAGCTTAGCAAAAACAGAACCACTGATATTCTGAATGTGGGTGGACCAACTTAAGGTTGTGTCAAAGTAGACACCCAAATTTTTAACGCTGTCAAAATACGGTATGATAGAATTATCAAACATGATAGGTGGAACGCAATGGACGTCAAGCTTACACAATTGTTGAGCACTACCAATTATTATAGCTTGGCATTTATTGGGGTTCACACTAATACCAAACTTACGAGACCAACTGTGGAGATTCGTTAAATCCATATTGAGTCTGGCAATAGCATCACATAAAGAGTTAACGTCTGCTAGAATATCAGCGTAAAGAATGTAAGAGCAGCTAAGTTGAGAAGAGAGAAAGTTAATAAAAATGGAGAACAGAAGTGGAGATAATATTTCACCTTGTGGCACGCCAGTGGAGAGTTGACACCAGTCAGATATGTCACGAACATTAATAACAGCTTGCTGACGGCCACAAAGGTAGGAAGAAAACCAGTCTACAGCAGTAGACTAAAATTTGAGATTTTGAAGCATGGCAAGGAGGATATCATGGTCAACCATGTTGAACGCATTTGTAAAATTAATCAATACAAGTACTGTGACCTATCTATTCTCCATGCCTCCTGAATGTCCTGTAATATTACGAGGTTGAATTAAACACGAGCGCTTGATCAAGAAGTTTATTCATGACTGACTCTACATAAATCAGTAACTTAACTTATATACTAGCACTGTAATACTACTTCACCTCGGGGTGGATAAAAAGAAAAAAAGTTCAGCATACTTAATACATAAGCACAAACTAATATTTTATAAAATATTTTTTTAAAACATTGCTTACTCAACGAACCTTTTTGTTCTATCCTTATGCACTATATCTACTTTATTATTTCTAAAAATCTTAACATTTGTTCCTAAATCTTCTAAGACTTTAAAAGGTCCATCAAAATACAATCTAATTTACGAGCACATTCATTTTAATTAAAATAAGTTCATCCTTATCATAGAATACAGGATTACATGTTTTATCATATTTGTTTTTCTTATTTCTTTACAAGCTATTAAATTATGTCTTGCATCTCTAAAGCTACCTGTAACTTATATTTTAAATCTAAACAATAATTATCAGAATTATAAAGTGGTTCCACCACGTCTTGTTTCAAATTATTAGGCAAACGACATGGCCTGCCAAATACAAGTTCGAATGGTGTATTTTGTTTGAGTGTTTACACAAGTATTATAACTAAAACACCAGAATGGAATCCAATGAGACCATGAATAGCCCATATTGGTGCTATAAGTTCTAAAATGACCCTAAATGCTTATGAGCAATCTCAAGCGAACCAATTGATTGATGGTGATATGCAGTTGACGTCAACTTTTCTATATTTAATAAGCTACACCTGTTCCATCACTTGAGAAACAAATTCAGTTCCCTATCAGTAGCTAAGGAACTAGGTATACCGAATCTTAGGATAAAATTATTTACAAAAGCTTTTGCCACAGTAAGTGTTTCTTTATTGTAATGGGTATGCCTCTATATATTTTGTTAATTCACATTGGAGCGTTAAAATATAGCAATTACTGTACTCATCCTTGTCCAAGGGACCCACAAGATCAAGAAAAACTTTCTCAAACGCAGTCGACGCCGTGGTAGTTATAGTCATTGGTTGTTTGGTATACCTACTATATTTCATTTTCTGACACATTTTACATTCACTTATAAATTTTCGAACATCGGCATCTAATCCTGGCCAATAATATCTCCTTTATGTTATTAGCCATCCTATTCATTCCAGCATGCCCACTGGTAGGTAGCAAATGATAATCATTCAAAATGAATTGTTTTTCTTTATTGTCGTAAATTCTTTAATTCCTTTCAGAACACATATTCGAGGACCGGTCCACCATTTAATGTCTTAATTTCACTACATAAACCTTTTATAAATTCTTCATTTTATCATCTTTTACTATGCATAGTTCTTTTACTTTTTTATTATCTCACAAAACTCTTTTAATTTAGTTGCAAATTGGCTCATGAGAAGAGCAATCTAAATTCAAGGTTTATACACAATAGCATTTTGCTTGGCACAAAATTAAAACAATCTCGTTCTTCCTTGACTAAGTCTCTTTTTTTAAATCCTTTTATAATATCTCCTTTCACAAGTCTCATTTCAATAGAATCATACGGTTGTCTTAATAATTCCACGACTCGTGGTTGATCAGGCCACCCGTCAGTGTCATTATTAATCACAACCCTTTCCTGTTTACATCCTCTTCCATTCTTCTCTTTGCGCTCTAGTTGTCACAGCTAAAACTTGTTCTTTCATATTCTTTAACTCACTCGACGTTATACAAATTCTAGACAGTGCATCCGCCACAACATTGTCTTTACCCTTCACATAACATATTTTAAAATCATATTCTTCTAGAATTAATCGAAACTTTATCAACCGACTAGACGGATCTTTCATTCCAAATAAGTAAATCAAAGGTTTGTGGTCTGTCATTATGGTAAAAGTCCTGCCAAATAGGTATGGTCTAAAATATTTTACTGCCCACACAATTGCTGTTAATTCCTTTTGGATAACTGGGTAATTTTTTTCTGCTTTATTTAATGGCCTACTAGTGTACGCGATTGGTTTCATATTTTGTTACACAAAACTGCTCCTACAGCTACATCAGACGCATCTGTTTGCAAAACGAATTCATTTGATTCAGAAAAATCGGGATATTGAAGTATTGGGGGTGTTATTAATGAATTTTTTAGAAAATTAAATGCGTTCTGACACTCTGAAGACCAAACAAATGGTGCGTCTTTCTTGAGTAAACTATTTAAAGGCATAGTAATTGTTGCAAAAGAGGGTACGAATTTCCTATAGTAGTTGCAAAATGCAACAAACCTTCTTACTTCGTCTACATTTTGAGGGACGGATAATGCTCCAAAATTGGGTCTTTTCTGGATCAGGTGAGACACCGTTGGCAGACACTAAATGACCAAGATACAGAATTTCCTTCTTTAGAAATTCGCACTTAGTAGGATTCAGTTTTAAATTTACCTTTCTCAGTCTTTCGAAAACATCTACTAGATTTTGGTTGTGAATAGTTAAGGATCTTCCAAAATTATTAGATCGTCCAAATAAATAAAACACTTCTCGAAAGTTAATCCTGACATAGCAATTGACATGACTCTACTAAAAGCACTACAAGAAGTTTTGAGCCCCATTGGTAGACGTTTTAATTGATAATGTCCTGTACTAGTCGAAAATGCAGTATACTTTCGGCTTTCTGGTTTTCAGTTCACTGATAATAGCCTTGTTGTAAATCTAAATGGGTAAAATATATAGAGCCTGATAATGAATCAAGAATATCAGTGATGTTCGGCAGCGGAAATTTATCATCTACTATATTTTCATTTAGTTTTCGAAAATCAATTACTAAACGCCATTTTTGACAACCATCAGATTTTTTGGGAACTAGTAGTATGGGACTAGACCATTCACTAGTAGATTCTTCTATAATATCATCTCTAAGCATCTTTTTTATCTGTTTATTTATTTCGGGCTTTAAAGCTTGTGGTAAACGGTATGGTTTCGTGTAAATAGGATTGATGTTATCTTTCAGTTGTATAGTTTGTTCACAAATATTTGTAGTTTCTAACTTATCGTTGGGTAAAAAGAAAATGTCTGAATATTTAGTGCAAATTTTTTCTATAGATTGCTTTTCTTCTTCATTCAAATGCTTCAATTCTAATAAAGATAATAAGATATCACATCTTTCTGAACTACTTTTGTTTTGGCAAAATTTGAAAGCGTTAAAATCATCTAAAAGTTCTACGTTTAATATGAAATTATTCAAATTTACTTCTTCTTCCCTAGTATTTAAAATCTTTATTGGGACTCTTTTATTTTTTGGTCGAACAATAGTACCTGCCAAAAAACGCCTTCCATTATTTCCTTTGCGCTAACAAAACAATCGCCTTTGCTTCCGTATCCAAATACACAAAATGAATTGATTCACTTCGAGGCGGTATTAATAATGTATTACTGTAATCAGGTTTGTCATAAATTGGCAAAACACAATTCTCTCGTCCTATCCGTAACGTTAGTAATTTTTGTTTAAATCAATATTGGCTCCGTACTTGTTCATAAAGTCTAATCCTAATATTCCATCGACGGTTATAGGTAAATTTTTGAAAATGTGAAATTTGTTATGGAATTTATTGTCTCTAGAAGCATAAATGTCGATCTCTACATATCCGGAAGAACATATCTGCCTCCAATTCCATTAACAACCAAATTATCTTTAAGAACACATGCTGATCTTGGAAGTACTTCTTCCTTAATAACCGAAATGGATGCTCCAGTATCTATCAATAACACAAGTTTCATACCATGAATGTGAAAATTTACAAACTTAGAGTTACCTCTACATGAAAAATGAAATTATTGAGAACGAAAAACTGATTGTTGTCTATCTCATTAGGTTTTGCTCCATATTTTCACCAGCTCGTTCTTTGTTGTCGTTACTTGAGCTGCAAAACATTTTTATTGTAAAATCCCTGGTTGCCACGTCTATTATAATGATAATTTGATCTGTGACTGTCCTCTACCACGCGGCGAATATTGAAAAGGCCTTGAAAATCTCTGATATCTATTTGAATAATTACTATAATTATTTTGATAATTACTCCTACTGGTGCCGTAATTTAGACGCCCACGGCCCCTGTTTTGTCCTTGAGATCTAGAAAACGGTTAACGAACCTACCTCTAGTCATCTTCATCACCTCAGCAGACCCGGAACTGGACGACGATGGTGGACTCGTCCTTGGCCGCCTGGATCGCGTCCTTGAGCAAGGAGTAGTTGCGGGCTGCGATGATTGTGCTGAGCTTTTCACTTTTAAGACCATCTGTAAACTTTTTAATGACCATTTTTTCATTAATAGGTTTAAGGACTGCGCATTTTGTTGCGTCGCCCTCAGCCTGTGAAATAGTTAACTCTGTTAGCAGTCTTTCGAGTTGAGACCCGTATTCATCAACTGATCTAAATCCCTGGTTCAAGGACTGAATTTGTTTATGTATAGCCGTGTAAGAAACTTTTGTCAATAGTTTTTCCCTAAAATCTTTAATCATACTACTAACTGACACATAATTATCAGCAACGCGTAGCTTAGCGTTTTCTGATAATCTCCCTTTTAACACAAATTTAATTAATAAATTTTTTCCTGCCTCGTTAAGCATATCTGCATACATTTCCACTGCATCAATCAATCGTTTCGTAGTATCCTCCTTATTATCTAAAATAGGTATCAACCCACACGCTGTTTTAATATCAAAATCCATTGTTTCTAAACTTATTTTACAACTAGGCAAAGTACACAATTGAGATATTTCAGAATATAAAGAGCAAACTTTTTTATATGTACTAGTAATTAAATTAATTTCCGATTGTTTACCTTGACGACTTAAATTAGAAAATAATAGCTCGCTATCTTTTAACAATGTTTCGGCCTCTAGTAATTTTTTGGACGCAACTGACCCTTTATATCTGCTCTGGCCTTTTTGTTAGATATTGACGTATTTTTAATAAATTTTCATATAATTCTATTAACTTTTCGGCCATAATACACGCAACGAAATATGTAACACCGCGTCATATTTCATTCACTTCGTTTTAATTTTATTATAAATCGAAACACTGTCATACGACCGAGCACATAAAAACTGAGTTGCACCCAATGGTTGCACATGGGCCGTAATTCCACGAATCGTGTGTTCGATATTACATTGATTTACTTATATTTTTATTTTTAGTTTAAACAATTATTTATTGATAGATAAAATTCATATTTCTAATTCTAAAACTATCGTTAATGTCTATATTATATATATTTTTAAACTAAAATAACACTGCAGCACAGAACACGTACTTCACATATAGCACATATTTATTACCAGCTCACGAACACTTAAACGACTCCTTCTTCACGCACTGGTTCCTGCTCCCAGCGCCCAGACAAACGGCTTCGTACTTTTCTCAAAAATTCGTAATTCACTCGCTGTTCTATCCACTTCTTATGCCTCTCCTTGAGTTTTAGGTAAATGATTGTAAGTATGGCAATCGCCATCAACACCAAAAACGTAGTAATCAGTATATTGTTTATCTTGACGTGATTTTCTTGTTCGGAGTAACTTGCACTATTATTTCCTCCTGATGCATTTTGAGATATAATAATTTCCTTATCTTCAGTTTTTGAGTATGATTTTCCCATGATTATAACTTTCAAAACTCGCCAGCACAGTAAGCGTCAGTCCAAATAATATATTCACGACAAACATTTTAGCTAACTTGAAGCACCGAGGCACACAGGAATTCGCCCGGTCTGCACTTCGCCCGCTACGCTATCAGTTCCCGGAACGCGCCTGGCAGGGTCGCCATGTAATATTACGAGGTTGAATTAAACACGAGCGCTTGATCAAGAAGTTTATTCATGACTGACTCTACATAAATCAGTAACTTAACTTATATACTAGCACTGTAATACTACTTCAGTCCTCTGTGACTTTGAGAAGTGCAGTGGTCGTGCTGTATCCAGGCCGACAATTGTTGGTGAACTATAGATTCAAGAAGTTTTGATAGAAAGGGTAAGATAGAAATATGTCTATAGTTGTTGAGTTGAGTGGGGTTTGCAATTTTGGGAAGAGGGATAGTATAAGCTTTACGCCAAGAAGCAGGAAAGACCCCAGACAACAGAGAAAAATTGATTATGTGAGTTATGACTGAGAGAAAGTTTTTTATACAAACGCCAGTTATCATCACACCTGTCACGCTTGAATTTTCTAAAAGCCCTGTCACGTCGAGTCATTGCCATGCGAACTCGCCTCGTAATCCACGGAGCTGGAGGTCATTTAACTCTAATAGCTCACACCGGTGCATGGACATCAAACAGTTTCAGAGTTAAATCAGTGAAAATTGAAACTTCATCGTCCACTGAAGACGCACCATATACCGGAGAAAAATCTATAGTCGACGCAACATTTTCTAAATTAACAGGGTCCAACTTGGCAAAATTTCGTATCAAGATGGTGGCCTTTTCACTGGAAACGAGACATTCCATTTTAGTCTGCGGTGGCAACGCATCTGCATTTTGATTCTTAATCAAGGATAGATGTAGATGTCTATGTGCCACAGCATCCACTTACCATCAGGTGGATTGTATGCTCGTTTGTACCCTTATTCCATAAAAAAAAGCTTACATCAAAAGCAAGTATAAAGTATTTAATTGTCTGTGATTACCGTTACCATTACGGATAATCAAAACTCCACTGCTGTACATAGGCCTCCCCTTTAGATTGTCTCATAGGGGGGATATTTGCCATAGCTCCCACGCTAAGCAGGCGGGTTGGCAACCGCATTTTTTTAATTTTTAGTTGTCATTAGAATGACCCTACTGCGTATATCCTGACTTGTTTCCTCTGTCGCTTTTTAAAACACCCACGGAACGACATGGGATAGTGGATATTCGTACACCGCCACTAACACGGTCTATTATTATTAAATAAGAATTAGGATACTTTTTTTAAAATTTAAATTTCAATATTTGATACAATGTTGCTTACACTGACCTTTGATATCGATGTCTTTCATTGAGCTTAATTGTCAGTTAGCATTAATTTAAAAGGTGGTCGTTGACGTGTATCGCGTTTTGTTTAAAGTTCACCGCTGCTTTTGTACTGCCTACGGATCGAGTATTAATTCTTTGAAATGTAAGTAATTATGTTTAATGTTGTGTACAGCAAATGCTTTTAGTTTTTTCTTAAAATATTATACACAAACGTGTAGTGGCGGTGTAAGAATATCCACTACCCCATATCGACCCGTGAGTGTCGTAAGAGGCGACAGAGGAAAACTGAAACAGAAGATGGGCAGCAGCATCTCCTTGATAACAACTTAAATTTATATAAAACTGCGGTTGTCAACCCGCCTGCCAAGCATGGCAACTGTGGCTAAGTCCCCCCCTATGAGGCAATCTATGGGTAGGCCTATGTTCAGCAGTGGACTTTTATAGGCTGTAATGGATGTATTGGACTATACACAAACTTGTAATGCTTAAAGTAAAATCATAAAGGACGTCATAGGCTGGAGGGTAGCAGTTATACGTGGTAAAACCAGCGTAAAATGGCAGCTTAATCCGGCTGTGTTTTGTGTGGTGAGTGTAGAGAACCGGATACTCTTTTTTTTCTGGAAGCGAGGCATTCCATCTTAGTCCTCAGGGGTGACAACGCATCTGCATTTTGATTCTTAATTGTGAATAAGTGTAGATGTATCTATATGGGCCATAGGATGCACTTACCATCAGTTGGACTGTCTGTTCTTTTGTCACCCTTATTCTCTTTAAAAAAGTTACTGGAAAAATTGTAAAGTGAATTCACATAAATACGTAGAAGAGCCGCACGAATACCAGCGGGAAATGGAGGCATTTTGCTGCTGTGTTTTAAAAGGTAAGTGACGAGATATGCAGGTCCTTTCTACTACTAACGATGCATTCCATCTTGTTCCGCAGGAGGATCGTATCTGCATTTCGATTCCTGATCATGAACTTGATATAAAAGTTTCTGTGGGCTACAGCTTCCACTGACCATCAGGCGGACTGTGTGTTCTTTTGTCGCCTTTAATTCTATAAAAAACATGCGTGAGTGTCGTGGTACACTCGGTTGGAACGAAATTCCTTTCGTAGTATATTATTATTGATAAACGTATTATATTATTCATTAAGAAATACAAATAAATAAATTACTAGCGTCTATTAAAAGGAAGCATCATTTAAAATAAAATAATATTTCTTTCATGGCAAGATAAGAAAAAGTGCGAGGGAGATGGATATTATTCCATCTCGCTTCTTTATAGCCGCCAAGGCCGTCTACACTACGTCAGAAGGGGTCGTGACGAAAAATCTTACACTTTTTCTCGCCTAGCCCCCATCCGCCAAATTCGTACCGTCCGATAAGGAACTTCGTTCCAAAAGGATCAAACATAACTAAAAATAATCTGTTAAAAGAAGTATAATACGCGATGATATTATATATTATGCCTATTGATATATAGATACATACCTGAAAATTTTGACAACAGCATAGCTAGTAAATAATTGAAATATTAACGTCATACCAGAGATTGGGGCACAAGTACTGGTGCAGTCAAACGGAAAGGCTTGGGAGGTTTTAAATCGTCAAGAGGTTTATTCATCCTACCTGTGTTCTATTTAACGTTTTTTTATAGTATAAGGGCGACAAACGAGCGCACAGTCCATATAACGATAAGTGGATGCTCTAGTCTATACACATCTATCCTGGATTAAGAAAGAAAAATGCAGATGCATCGTCTGCCATGAGGATTTAGATAGCAATAAAAAGAGTCTCCAGTTCTCTACGCTCACTATCTACACAAAACACAGAACCATTATTATAAGTCAATCACAGCATAACCTCACCCAAAAACTGATAATTTCTGGCTTTTGCATAAATATTGACTCCAAATGTAATTCAAATCCAGGGCTCTAAGCATCGTGGAAATGATGCCACGATGTTAATTAAAGTTTATTAGTAATTAAATTGAAATACGTAATGCGTCTGAGTAACATTTTAAAGCGCCGGATCGTTCAACAAAGATGTGTTTGACATCGCGGCTTTGATTTCGTTTTGCTCAATTAATGTGTTACCGTGAAACGTTGTAAAACGTCTCACGACGTTCGCTCCTCCCCGTACAGTCACCCACAGATTATTGAATGGAACAAAATGCAATATACGCCGAAATTATGTTAAATTTAGTTTATTAAAAAAATACTATATCTTCGCTACCATGCACTCGGCGGTAAAAGAAAACATCGTTAAGAAAATCAGCTTTTCTTTGGAACAAAATATTTCGAGTACATTTAAAGTTGCTTCTTAACTCCTTCGCAAATGAGGTGGAATGTGCCACGTATAGGCTGAAAATATGAACTTTTAAATGCAATAGAGAACATAGCCTTACATAAGGTCAACTACTGGGCAGTGGGGTAAGGTCCCTGCTGCCCTGGCAAAATCTTATTTTACCGATTTTTGACTTTCTAATACGTTAGCTATATCGCTTGTCAGACATGTTACAATTTCATACGAAAAGCAATATTTTATAAGAATAAGAGAAAAAAATCTTTATCAGTAGGTGTCGGCTGCTGGACACTGACCTCTAGTTGAAGGATAAAGAATTTGCCATAATTGCCAGACATCTCGCATCAATGACGCTGCTCTCGTTTCCGAAACTAATATTTTACATGTAATATATTATACCATAGTTTCATCTTACTATACTCATGGGACGATAAAACGAATTATTTTACGGCGCCCCAAAATGGCAAAAGTGATGTTCCCACTTTTGTAGACAGTGAACTCGACGTAGCAAATCTATACATTGCTTCAAAAACATTGTAAAGATATAACAATAGTGCCCTGCAAAATAACAAATTTTTTCATCCATTCATTACAGTCTCTAAAAGTCTACTGCTGAACATAGGCCTCCCCATAGGTTGCCTTATAGTGGGGATTTTGCCATAGTTGCCACGCTTGGAGTCCGGGCCAGCAAACGCAGTTTTTAATAATTTTGAGTAATATAATAAGTTTTTTTTTTAAAAAAGAAGAAATTTTTAGTCGATTTAACTCACATAGTCACTTGAGCTGACGACTGTACAACAATACTTACTGCCTCTTTGTCGCAACCGAAAGTTCCTCAGCAGATAGTTAAATCGAGAGTTAGAAGACGCCGGCGGCTGAAGTTCCTTTACGATCCGAACATACTCGGTAACGGTAATGCTGATTCTTTGTATCGGTTATAGTTCGTTTACTTTGTTCGGTGGCATTTCTGTTTAACTGCATCACCGCTGTGGGCGTGGCTCGGCAATACTCGGAACCAGAGTGAACGACTAATTTATATTTGGAATTGGCGCCATTTTGAATGTTACTATGCTGTTCTCTTTTTATTAGTCGTGTCGTTCATCGTTGTGCCGTTTTTTTTATTTTTAAAGTGTTTTAAAATGTAGTTTTAGGAAGTTTGCTGAATGGTAGGGCTTCTTTTCTTACTAAAATCTAGGAATCAGTCTGTTATCCACCACTCACAGTTTTGTCTAATGATAATCAGTAATAAAGATAATTTTATTGTATTTGAAATAGATGCCTTCATTATTATCGTCATCATCATCTGTAAAATATAATAGATTTATAATAATTTAAAATAAAAACAATTGTACAACCGACTTCAATATAAATTATTAAAAATAACCAAAAACTATTGGTCAGACCTTGATCAAATTTATATGTGAAGCACCAGCGTTCAAATAAAAAAAAGTAATCGAAATCGGTTTATTCAGAAAAAAGTTATGAGGTAACACACATAAAAAAAACATACAGTCCTGTTTGAAGTCGGTAGAAAATAGTTATTACTTTGAATAACAATCTGTTTTATCAAAGAATGTAAATGAATAAGTAAATGATATAACATTACATAACATTTCATATTGACATTAATTAGCCAAAACAAGCCAGATAATATGGCGCTTAATGAAAAGTTGTAAGTAGTATGATTTTCAATTAATAATAATAATGTCTTCCAGCTTCCAGACCGAATTTCGGTCACGGCGGCAGCGGCTAGTCTCCGGAGACCATCTGCACAGGACATGATTATAATGCCCGAGTGCACTCTCTATTGCCTTACTCTCATAGTCCGATGGGACGGAAAACCGACACTACCGGAGAGAGATCAGGCGCAGGACCTACGGCTTTACGTGCCTTCAGGGGCACGGGGGTGAAACGCCGCCAACTTCCTGACTCCTGGCTGTTACTGAGAATTTCTTGACAGAAAAACCCAATAACTGATTTTGGCCTGGCTCGGGATTTGAAACTAAGGTTTCATGATGCGCGTAGAAGAAAGAGCCGTGCTAGCTCAGGGGCTAAGCACTCGCTGTTAAATATCACAGTAAGCGAGCAACCCGGGTTCGATACCCCCTGGCAACAATGAAATTGTTAATTGCAATTTTAAGTGCTGATTTACCACGTGCTCGGCGGTGAAGGAAAACATCGTGCGGAAACCTGCAGGTCTGACAATAAGAAAAAAAAATTTCGATGACATGTGAAGTCCGCCAACACGCATTGGGGCAGCGTCCGCCACTTCCTTGCCATAAAATTCTCAGAAATGAGAGGAGGCCTGTGCCCAGCAGTGGGACGTATATAGAAGATAACTTTTAATATATCTATTTAGATAAGAAAATAACTTTTGTTTGTCTAAAGTCATCTTTAGAACCTACTCAATCTAAAACCGTTTTGAAATGAGTTTCCTCTGACCGGAGAAGGAACGGCGAAAAGAATTCTTATAATTTAAAAAAACGTGAATATAACATATTATTATATATCGGTGAGTGAAGTATTTTCTATGATGTGACTGTAACTTTACTTTACTTCATGTTCACTAAACTAACGAGAAAGATTTTCAATTACCGTATACATAGTCTAACTTAAGATATGTTACTCTTTTCTAAAATAAACATCTAACATTATTTGGAATTATTGTTTGGAGTTTAGGTGGAAGGTAAACATATTTACGTCCACCGCACCAGGGGCAGTTTGAGATTTTCTTTACTGCCTGATTTTCTTTACTTTACTGCCTGCGGTGTTAGCCATGTTCACTTTCGAAAATTGTTAATGCTAAAAACTTTACAGATTAATGAAATCAACGATAAGTCTGAACTGAGTCGCAACTTGGTTAATCGCGCTGGAGGCTTTCTGTCATGCAATACTTGCTTGAGCTACTGAGACTCGACTCTTCACTATCACAGATCACTTGTGCTTTATGAAACAACGGTAGCTGACTGAGATGGAATGTACCATGAGATTTCACCGTTTAGATATCGGTTACTTGCTACGGATATATTTTTTAAAACACTATGACAATGTATACGATTAAAACACTTCCTCGGTGGCCGCAATAATATCCATAAGGTTTTTGCTTTATTGCTATCGGGCTGATAGTCGTGGTAGCCCAGGAGAAAACCCGCTTGAATTACAATTTCATAGTACGCCAGCAAATCGAGATTCATTCCCGTAACATGTCTGAGAAATTACATATTTCAAGGTCATGTGAAGTCCGCCAATAAACATTGCTGCCTCAATATTTGCTTTCCTACTCCAAAGCCTTTTTATACATGAGAGGAGGCCTGTGTCCAGCTGTGGGATGAATGTAGGTTCTTCATATTTAAAAATAACAGCCTATATATCTGACAAGACCACGTCGTTAGTTATCCGCTTAGTCTCCGCTAGTAAAACATCTTCAGAAATCATATCTACTACTATCTACCCATTATATCTACTACCATATTTTTACACCTACATATATACAAAGTCAGCTTAAAACTTAGGGTGACATAATTTAAGACGTAGGCGGGACGAGCACGCATGTTATTTGGTAGTAATGCCCATAAATATTCCGCATAGGGATGTTTCCCTAAATTATCTTTTCTCTATGGGTCATAAAGTTTAATGTATCGGCAGTTAAAACCGAGATAAGTGGTTGTCTATGCCCTTTTTGGCATGGGATTATGTTGGCTGATGATTTTGAGATCAAATATAATAATCATTAGCAAATATATATTTAGTTGGTAATAAAGAGTTCCCAGGTTCGATCCCCGCCGGCACCAATGAAATTGTTAATTGCAATTTTAAGTTCTGATTTACCACGTACTCGGCGGTGAAGGAAAACATCGTGAGGAAACCTGCATGTCTAAAAATAAGAAAAAAATATATTTCGAAAACGTGAAGTTTGCCAACACGCATTGGGGCAGCGCGGCGGACATTTCCTTGCCCTAAATCCCTCTCAGAAATGAGAGGAGGCCTGTGCCCAGCAGTGGGACGTATATAGGCTGTAACTTTAACTTTAACATTAAAATATTTATTACTAGGTTAAGAACTTCTTCATCTAATGCCAAACTCGCCTGCACATATTCTTTTGCTTACTAGTAAAGGTGTCTTTGGCGACAGATTAATGTTCGTATATCTATTTGAAAATGCCTCAAATCCTACAAACTAATAATATAAACAGAGATCGCAGCTATAACGAGGAAAGTATAAGCAAAACTCAAGTTATAATGCATAACCAAATCAAAGGCAGCAAAAGAAGATAATAAATTAAAGGTGAAATGTTTTACACGCTTTATATAAGATTGACTTGTGTGTGTATCTTAGTATGAATGTAACGGAATTTTATAATTCAGTTCTTTTTATTTATTGTAAGCCACTTCAGCTATAAATATGATCTTTCGTAAACTAAATATGAATCTTATACAGTTTTAAAGAAGACGTTCTAGCTTGTTAAGAAGTTCTTGGAATATCACACATCTGCATAATCGATAATGGGTAAATACGAACGTCTGCACCAGCATTAACTTAGATTTTAATGGGAGAAAGTGGTTTAAACTATAAAGAGATTATAATTGGCAATGCATTTACGTGAAATATCTGTAATATGCTCCCTCCAATTCAGAGTTTCTATGAGCAAACCTTGATTTTTGACTACGTTACTGTACAGTATTTAGTATATTATTAAAGTAGAGACATTTATGAAGACTATGACTACTCGTTAGTCGTGGTAGTCATGGTACAGCTGTATTATACTCGTAATTGCAGCACGAATGAGTCGCCTCAGCTGGGGAATAACCACGCTGTCACATAATACTATCGTGAAATAGCCGCTTTATGCTGTTGTGTTTGGTAGGTATTGTTACTGTAATTTTAAAAAGTTAAAATTAAACGCGATAAAATTTTACAAGTTTTTTTAGCACCTACTTACTTCATTTCTATTTATGGTTAAATGGTAGAGAACATCATAAGGAACACTTGGATTAAAGTATCTTACAATAAAGGTTAAATAAATAAATAAATAAAATGTAGAGTTCCCACTAAGATAATTTTGTTAGATAGGTAAATTGACAGTGCCAATTTTAGCGAGCTCTCTTTTAGCCAGATGTCTTAATAATCCGAAATTATTTTGACGTCTAAGAACCGATAACAGTATAATCATTTCATGACTATGATATAATATTCTCACTATTTAACTCTATTAATATTTTAACAACTTGTTGTTTCCCGCGACTTCGCCCGCGTGTAATTTAGGGATTAAATTTTTTTTTTTGCGCGGAGCCCTAATTCTTTTTCTACAACAAAAGTAGCCTAAGTTACTCCTTATAACTACAGCTATCTGCCAGTGAAAGCCCCGGCCAAATCGGTCCAGCCAATTTGGAGATTAGCCGGAACAAACAGACAGACAGACAGATAGACAAAATTTTTAAAAATTGTGTTTTTGTTATAAATACCGTATATACTTTCATAAGCATTTAGTAAAAAACTGTTATTTTGACATTACAAACAGACACTTCAATTTTATTTATTTATATATGTATATATATACGTAATAAATATATATAATATACATAATTAAATGTATGCTAATGTTATTACTGAATAGCAGCTATTTATAATTTGATGTGTGGCTTTATAGGCCACAGAAGTACAAGCTTATGTACATATATCTACATAAGTGTTTTAGTACCATAACATATTATGTTGTTACAACTGTTAAGATAATTAGATATAAAAACTTTCATCACTGTACAATATGAAACATAAATAGAAGTTAATTTTATTTGAAAAAGGTTATTGTGAGTTATGCGTACACAGACAGAGATATAACGCCATCAAACCGTCACAATGGGCCGTCCATCGGGAGTCTATTGCGGTGCTTTGTAGCGCGAACGATAAAAAATTCAATTTCCTGCATTTTTGTGGCTCGTCCGTACCTCGAGGCGCTCTTTCATGATATTCGTATATGCATTTTATTATTTAAACACGTTTGTAACTGTCTGATATTGATTTTTTACAGATTTGAATTGTATTTCGCGTGGAAAGATGAAGGAGTTATAAGTAATACAATTTTCACAATCTTGAAAAGAAACGGAAAACACATGCTCATCGATTTTTCGAATTACCATATTAATATTACTCATAAAAATCTTTGAAATAATAATAACAGAGTTTAAAAACACTACAAGTTTTTTTATATGTAAGGGGGCAAACGAGCATACGGCTCACGTGATGGTATGGGTATATGGGTGACTACCGCCGCCCATAAACAACTGCAACACCAGGGGAATGCAGATGCGTTGCCGGACTTTATGCTTGAAGTTCTTGGAGGAGGTCATGAAATTATGATATTTCCTTCGGTTCTTGATACAAAGTTTAAGATTATGCAGTGCTGGAAGTGGATGAAATTTAAATTATAAAAGACAATAACATTCATACATAAATATATTTTTATAGAATAAGGTGATAAACTACCACATAGTCCACCTAAGGGTAAGTACTGTATATCCCATAGACGTCTACATTTATTCCCCATTTAAAATCAATATGCAGGATACGCCGTCACCCTTGAGGACTAAGATAGAATGCCTGGTTTTCAGGGTCCCCGGTTCTGTACACTAACCGTATAAAACGCTGCAACTTTATTCTGCTGTTTCTCGCTGGTATTCTGTTAGAGTGTGTTCCTACCATGGACGAGCCGATCCATTCGTGCTGCAGCCATAATATAGCTGCAGCATGGCTCTATCATCTCTATCTGAACTTACAGGTCAAGCTAATAAAAAAGTACATTAATAACCTTCAGCGACCACTAATTAGTACGGTGACCAACTTTACAAGAAGTGTCACATGATTGCTACTCCTTCTTACTCGTAGTTCTTGGGCTTAGTATGCCTAGATTTTTTTTAGGTTTTACTATAGTTTTATTAATTTTATGTTAGTGATGCGCAGTGCCCTTTTAAAAATTCACGTATTTTGTAACTGTTACTATTTTGTAGGCTATAAATTTTTGGGCCATAATAAAGAAATTGTTAAGAAAATCAATCAAGAATAAATAGTATATTACGATGTGACAATATTTCTAGTTAGAATTAAAGTATATTGTCATCTTTCAGCGGCTTCACTTATCCGTATGAGTGTGTGCAGGTGCACTCTGTATTCCCTCACCCCCATAGTCCGATGGGACAGCATTCCGACACGTCCGAAAATAGATTAGGCGCAGAAGCAACGGCTTGAAAAGCTATCCGAGGCACTAACTCAGAGCTGCTTTTTAGAATTTATAGACAGACAAAACCTAATAACTGATTTTGGCCAGTCTCAGGATTCGAACTAAGGTCCACTACGATCATTCGAACTAAGATCAGTCACGCTTATGACCGCTAGAACAACAAGGCAGTTAGGCACTTAGGTAGGCAGTCTTCCTTAGGGTTAGATCTCAGTGGAGCGCTCGGCGAGAGGAAGCGTTAGGTGCATGACATTCTCACCTTCTTCTATCATAGTGTACTAGTGATCGCTAAAAATGTATGCCAAACGCGCTGCTAATTCACACGCCTCGCAGAAAGCTCTCTTATAAATTCAAATATTTTTACTTAGGCTTCTTTATTGTACGTAACGTCGCTAGTGCGATTGTATAATACAGTGGGTATATACAGTGGTCTCTGTAGGTTTATATAATACAGTGAAAGGGACAAAAAGATAGTCAAAAATACTTTATATAAAATTCTAAGTTATAATCTTTACTTTAAACAGCTATATTACCTTTCAAGCTCCATTATCAATACTTTTATTAATTGATAGGACTCCTTCTCTTCCTAGGAGTCTGACTGGGTAGGTCTCTTCCTGTTTTTGTCGCCAAATACCAGTGCTTACACTGTTGTGTTCCGGTCTAAAGGATAAAGAGAGCCAGTGTAATTAAAGGCTGTGAGGCACTACATCTTACTCCTCAGAGGTGGCAAAGTATCTTTGGACTTCTTTATTTAATGTTGTCTGCAACGTATAGTAAGGTCGTAAGAGGCGACAGGCGACAAAACAAACAGGTGGCAGCATCAAAAACAGCGGTTGCCAACCCTAGAGCCCCAAGCGTGGCAACTGTGGTGAATATCCCTCTTATGAGGCAATCTATACGGAAGGCCTATGTTCAGCAATAAACTTTTAATAGGCTATAGTTAATGAATTAATGATGAAAACGCGAAACGACGTCATTTTGATAATACTATTTTCACTGTTTGCGCGTAGTAGTTATCTACTTAATAATTAATATGGTAGAGGATAAGCAACGCCATCGTTTCTATTGCTGTTATACATCGTGTTCACTATGGCAACATGAGTAACCAGGACCACTTCGAAAAATCTCAAATGCAATTTTAAAATGAGTTTTACTAAAAAAATTACTACTTTTTTGGTCCATTTTTAAAGAGCATGTACAATCTAATAAAGTATCTATCTATACAGAGCAGCAGTAAATTGTGCATTGACAAAAAATCAACCCACGAAAATTCAGCTCCGAATGCCCGACAGCGGATTTCCACGGATTTTTTCAATTTACATGGATTTTCATTTCCACGTCTAGGCATATCAGACATCCAGTCGACTGACTCGCGTAAGTTTTTTCCATTGCATCAGATTATTGAAAACGCAATTTGAATGACGTTTTATTAATATACCTAGCGAGTCCGGCTGGTCCTGCGGTTTCCGGTAGGTAGCGTAATGATTTTCTTTCCGGATTCAGTCCGGACTTTTTGCAATGTTAATATTAAATTTATTAATAAGGCTGGGTGCAGATTTTTTCAAGGACCGTGCTTTGTGGCATTCTTTTGGGGGAGGCCTATGTTCAGCAGTGGACTTGTGATGGGATGTAATGATGATGATGATGATGATGTGCAGATTTTGTGATTTCCATTTCAGTATCGGGTCCAGATTTTGGTTTCTGGAACTAAACTAACAATTGTTGTGACTAAGTCATTTTGGTGCATAAACATAGATTTAGTTAAGAGCTTGACTGCAGCGCCACCTATTAGATCCTAGCATAGCTCTGAACCATCGCATCGTTACGACAGAATAAACATAGTGTGTGATTATGATCTTAATCGATCAAGTCGTTCAGAAGTTACGCAATCACTAACATATGCAACAATCGATTAGGTTTAACCTACCTAATAGATGGGCTGAAAAGTCCGTATCGTTTCTATGAGATGGCGCCACTAGAATAAAATCCATATCATTTTTAGTTAGTACCAACCTTCAAAAGAAACGTGTATAAAATTGACAGTTGTCTGATTATTAGTTTGTAAGATACAGCATTTTGAGTGAAACAACTTTTGTTATTTTGAAAAAAATGGATAAAAAGGAATTTCGTGTTTTAATGAAACACTATTTTTTGATGAAAAAAAGTGCTGCTGATACCAAAAAGTGACTTGATGAGTGTTATCTGGACTCTGCGCCGGGCGAGGCAACCATTCGTAAGTGGTTTGCAAAATTTCGTACAAGCCATATGAGCACCGAAGACGATGAACGCAGTGGACGTCCAAAAGAGGCTGTTACGGACGAAAACATCAAAAAAATCCACAAAATGATTTTGGAAGATCGTAAATTGAGGTTGATTTGTATAGCTGATACTCAAAGGAACGTGTTGGACATATCGTTCATGAATATTTGGGTAAGCGAAAGCTATGTGCAAAGTGGTGTCGCGCGAGCTTATAATCGACCAAAAACAAGAAAGTGTCGATGCTTCAGAGCAATGTTTGAAACTGTTCAACCGCAATAGAAGTGAATTTTTGCGTCGATATGTGACAATCTATGAAACATGGATCCACCGCTACACTCCGGAGACCAGTCGGCAGTCATCTGAGTGGACTGCACGTGATGAACCGAACCCAAAGCGTGGAAATACTCAACAGTCGGCCGGTAAGGTTATGGCGTCCGTATTTTGGGATGCACATGGAATAATTTTCATCAACTATCTTGGAAAGGGAAAAACCATCAACAGCGACTATTACTACGCTATTATATAGCGTTATTGGAGCGTTTGAAGGACGAAATTGCGATAAAACGGCCCCATTTGAAGAAGAAGAAAGTGTTGTTCCATGAAGACAATACGCCGTGTCACAAATCGATGAAAACGATGGCAAAATTGCATGAATTGGGCTTCGAATTGCTTCTGCATCCACCGTATTCTCCAGATTTGGCCCCCCGCGACTTTTTCTTGTTCTCAGATCTCAAGAGAATGCTCTCTGGAAAGAAATTTAAAGCCGATGAGGAAGTAATCGCCGAAACAGAGGCCTATTTTGAGGCTAAACACAAATCGTACTACAAAAATGGTATTGAAAAGTTGAAAGATCGATATAATCAGTTTATCGCCCTCACATTATTATAAATCGAATTTTGCCAAAAAATGTGTTTTTCTATAAAATGATACGAACTTTTTATACAGATTGCGTTTGAATTCGAATGCAGGGTTTTTTTTTGGTGGTCATGTAATATCTCATAATCAATATATTCTGGTAGTTTGTATCGTCAAAATGTATTTAAATAGTCTGTAAAATAGAGTCGAACGTAAATCTACGTAAAAGACTGCAAGTAAAAACAAACATCGCTCTAACGCCAAAATATCACACGTCTCAAGCGATTTAACAAATCCCATAAAACCATTTAGCGTCCCCTTCCCCTTGCGAAAGCAAACATCTCGCTCCGGCGACCGCATAACAGCGCTCGCGATAAATAGTTGTAATTCACGAATATCGCATTATAACGTATCGCATTGCGAACGCCGCCCGATAATACGAGGCACGCGCCCGGTTATGAAATTTGATGGCGTCGTCAGATGATGGCGTCGTCACAGACACGTCATTTGTTTTCTGCCTAAGACAATATATTTGTATTTTGTACCAATATGCTTTTTCAAGTCAGCGACATGTGTTGCGTATACCTTTCATTAATGTTAATCAAATCACAAGTATCAAACAATAATTAACTATTGTATATTGGCTTTTATATAATAGAAAAGACAGTCTTTACATTATGTAGTTATGCCAAAATTGAGAATCTTAGTCTGATCAGGCTGATCTGCGCGTTGTCTTTTATGTACAAAATGTTTATACCATAGGTGCCTCTTACTTTATCTATAAAACTAGATGAGATAGAATGACGGAACTTTGGAGAGAAAACTACGCCAAATACTGCCACAAACACGATCGCGAATCTTCTTGCCTGTATGCGCTGAAAGTAAATTCGCATCCGCGATACTTTGTTATCGTCTTATAAAATAAAAGTTTGTTTATACACTGTCACTAGAAGACCCTAAGAGCTATGTAGACGACGCTTTGCAACTATTTGCAAACAAAAATTTTGTGACTTAGCCAATGTTTGTGATGTAGTTAGCATTCGTACAAGAATACTATGCTAAAAAGAACTCTTATTATTATATAATAAGAGTTCTTTTTAGCATAGATACTATCATAAGAGTTCGCTAAAATGCTTTCAGGTGCCCAACTGTGATAAAATAGTTTAACGTTAATGCAAAAAATCAAATTACATACTAGTTAAAATTTATCCTCACAGAGGCAAGCTAATTATGGGCAACATTTATGCAAACATATTTATTCTTTCTGCATTACATAATCCTCATCCGATCCCTCGTTAAGGGAGAACTACCCTTGTAAAAGTCAGCGTGAATAGAGCTAATCCTTATCACGACCGAGGGTTAGAGTGAATCAATTAAAGATAAGCAAATATGTTCCATTGTGCCGTCCCGGGACTGAATTTGTTGGTGAGAGAGAGGAAATTAACTTTTGCAGGATAAAGCGATCATTCATTTAGGTGACGCACCCTTATGATTTTCTAAAGTAAATTGTTTGAATTGTTTCGACGTGATTTACTAAATGTAATGTGAACTCATATAGCATGAGGAAATTTTCATGCCGTGTGATAAAAATAAATAAGCATTTCGTATAAAAGTTTGCTCTTTAATTTTTCGCTTTAAATATATAGATGTTTAAGAGTCATTACTGCCTATGGACTTATAATCTAGGGTAAGAGCACAAATCAAAATAAAGCATTTAGCGCATAAAAATTGTATTATAATATATGGGCTAAAACCAAATGAATCGTGTCGTGTATTAGGGTATTTAAAAAACTTGGCTTATCAGCGCTACCATCTATTATTTATGAAATATCCATGTTAATCCATTCTATCCATCCATCCATCCATTACAGCCCATAAAAGTCCACTGCTAAACATAGGCCTCTCCCATAGATTGTCTCATAGGGGATTTTGCCATAGTTGTAATGTTACTGTTGATTTAATAATTTCACCTCTCAGTGGCTCATGTGCTCCTGGTAGATTATCTTCTATACTTCCATCCATTACAGCCTATTAAAGGTCACTGCTGAACATAGGCCTTTCCATAGATTGCCTCATAGGGGAGATTTTGCCATAGTTGTAATGTTACTGTTGATTTCATAATTTCACCTCTCAGTGGCTGATGTGCTCCTGGTAGATTATCTTCTATACATCCATTATTATTATTATTATTTTACAGCCTATTAAATTCACTGCTGAACATAGGCCTCTCTCTTAGATTGACATAGTTGTTAAACGCTGGTTGTCAACCGCAGTTTTTACTATTTTTGAGTTGTTATCAGGAAAATGGAAACGTAGTAGAGCCCTGTTGCAGCTATATTAATTGTATAGTTGTAGTACGAATGGGTCGGCTCGAATGGGGAACGACCACGCTCTCGCAAAACACCAGTGTAAATAGCAGCTTAATGCTGCTGTGTTTCGTATGGTGAGTGTAGAAATCGGAGACCCATTTTACTGGAAACGAGGCATTCCATCTTAGTCCTCAGGGGTGACAACGCATCTGCATTTTGATTCTTACTCGAGGATAGATGTAGATGTCTATGGGCCACAGCAACCACTTACCATCAGGTGAACCGTGTGCTCGCTTGTCAATCTTATCCTATATAAAAAAAAGACAGGAAAATACTGCTGCCCATCACCTATTTCAATTTCCGTCTGTCGCCTCTTACGACACCCACGGGACGATATGCAGTAGTGAATATTCTTACACCGGCACTTCACGGTTGCATGCATGTTAGTATGGAAGCATAAACATTAATTACAACCGGCAGATGATATTATGAATATTCGTAAACCCAAATATGCTCGTTTTAAAAGACAATCCTAGATATGTAAATATAATAAAAGCTACTTATCTATGTGTGTACGTTTATAATACAAGCTACCAAATAATCTTAAAATGTTAAGTACTAGATTATATATATCGAAATTACAGGAATACCTGAATAAAATTAAATTCTACAGCATTTTGGGACTTTATTAATATAAGTCGTAATGTAGTAATGAAAAATTAAATATTTTGTACAGCCGACTTCAATATAAATTATTAAGAATAACTCAAAAACTATTTATTGGTCAGACCTTGTTCAAATTTATATGGGAGCACATGAAGCACCAGCTTTAACATAAAAAAAGAATCATCGAAATCGGTTCATAAAAAAAAAACATACAGTCGAATTGAGTCCGTCTCTTTTTGAAGTCGGTAGAAAAGCATAAACTTTTGCATTCTGCGCTACTGTAGCAAAACATGTTGTTAGATTGTACTTATAATCTTTGTATATCTTTATTGTACCATGTGTGCAAATAAATATCTTAATAGTATTAATGGGAATATTTCTACTGTTTTCTCGTTCGGTTGGAATGCATAAATAATCATAAGACTACATAAATATCCTTTTTATTGTTATTTTATATTTATATTACAAAGTTAAAATATTTAGAACTCACAAGATACAAGGAGATTTTTGCTATAAAATTCATAATCATCATCATTACAGCCCTTCACAAGTCCACTGCTGAACATAGGCCTCCCCAAGAAACCGCAAAGCACGGTCCTGAGCCAGCTGCATCCATCAACTTCGTGCATGTCGTCAGTCCATCTAGTGGGGACGCGCTACACTACGCCTGTTTGTACAGTAGGTTGTTCTGTATATCCGAGTACAGAACAAGAGTACGAAACCTATCCTACTGCAGAGAGGTGTAAGACAGGGTGATGTTATATCCCGAAACTCTTCACCGCTGCACTGGAAGACGTTTTCAAGCTACTGGACTGGAAAGGACACGGTATTAACGTCAATGGCGAGTACATCACTCACCTTTGGTTTGCCGATGATATAGTCCTAATGGCAGAATGGCTGGAGGACCTTAGCACTATGCTCAATGACCTCAATAATGTCCTCCAACGGAAAGGTCTTAAGATGAACATGCACCAAACAAAAGTCACGTGTAACGTCCAGTTGTTGACGAGTATGTTTACCTGGGACAAATAGTCCGACTAGGTAAGTCCAACTTCGACCATACATTCGGCGGATTCTACTCGGCTGGGCAGCGTTCGGAGATTACGACATTCAGGCATAGCTCAAAACTTCAAAACATGATTGTGCAACCAGTGCGTGTTGCCAGTGATGACCTATGGATTTGAGACGTTTTCCTTCACTGCTGGCCGTATGAGGAAGCTCAAAGTCGCTCAGCGAGCTATGGAGAGGGCTATGCTCGGGGTTTCTCTACGTGATAGACTTAAAACGAGGATATCCGCAGTAGTACCAGGGTAACCGACATAGTAAGCTGAAGTGGCAATGGGCCGGCTATAAAACTAATTTGATTTAATTTTTCTTTAAAACTATATGAAATGTCAATAAGAGATCGTAATCTTTAAACAATCATATAATATTTTTACTTGGAAAGAGCCATGAGCAAATAAAAGATTTCAAAATCATAGGTATAAAAATTCTTCTAAACATTTCTCCTAAAACCCAAACACCAGTCCGTAATCCAAACCGTCTATTGACATTTCACATAAGGATTACACGCCGAGCGACCGCACAATTAAGTTACATCGCCCACACAAATCAAATTACAATTTATTAGTTTTTTAATGTGAGAACTCCAAACAATCCAAAGCCCTTGCTTAAGCTTGTAAGCGGTTCATTTAAATTTTTTATTATTAATAGAAAGTTAATATATCCCCCATCGGATAATGGATGGAAATAATAAATGTGGAGGGCATTACGGCTTCGTTATTGTTATTATTATTAATTTGGTTATGAATAATTCAGTTTTTGGGGTGCGAAGTAACGCAGCGTAGGTGTTAGCGTTCTTATCGATCAAGATGGTCAGTAGTGCTCATTTATTATGTTACTTTGTAATCTTTAGAAATATTTTTCTTGTGAATTTTGTTTGATATTGTTAACTTCATCTGGATAGGATCTATTAATATGGCGTTATTTAGATTTAAGATAGTTAAAACTATTTATTTTATCAATGTTTCGTTTTGCAATAATTATCTACAAATTTTTAAATAAATGTATGCTAGATCCCTCCTGATATTGCTTTCTATCAGTTAGTAAAATTTCATAACAATCGGTTTAGCCATTCCGATAAGACCTAACAGATAGACAGACACAAATTTAAAAAATATTATTTATGTCTTAATAGCAAATAACCCCTGAGCTTAATAGAAGCCAGTTATTTCAATATTACAGACAGACACTTCAATTTTATAGATATATTATATACATGTATATATGGTACTGAATCAAAGAGTAACGTCTTTACTCACAAATGAGAATCTTCAGTTCTCTCTTTTCACTAAATTATAGAAGAGAGACGTATAGACTATAGATATAATTAATTAAATTTAATTGAGCGTTAATCAACTATTAGAAGTAAGGCCGTATAATAGATATATACAGTGTGACAGACAGTAGCCGTATATAGGGTAAAAAAATATTAAATTGGAATAGCAACAGAAATGCGTATAAATGTGATAATAAAATAATAAAATAAAAAGCTTTTTATTTCTTACAAACAAATAAATGAGTTATTAACAGTGAATTGACTTATTACTACTACTATCCTAATGTTTATTATATTACCTAAGATTATATCTATTTTGTGTGTCTATCCTGATTGTAGTAACTAATTTTATCTAGATAGGTTTGGTTTGCAAGAACCCTCCTCAGGTGAGGCCTCCTCCAAAAGTCCCAATCTCTGTCTTTGGCTATTTGTAAACAATTTGGGCCCTTATCTTTGTGATGTCGTCTTGCCATCACTGGGGTCTTCCTCAGCGTTTCCTGTTGGGCCGTTCCATGAAGTAATTTTTGGTTCATCTCTCATCTTGCAACACTATATGCCCATTTCCACTTTAGTCTTTGAGCATGAATTATGGCGTCTGTAGCTTTTGAAATATTTAATTTTGTGTGTCTTATTTTTTGTCTTTTTTGGATATTTAGCATACTGCGTTCCATACCGCGTTGGCAGCTGATGATTTTGTTCTTTATTTTGCTAGAGTATCTCCAGGTCTGAACGGCATAGGTTAAGCATGGTAGGAGACAAGTGTTCATGACTTTAGTTTTTATCTTTACTGACATATTGCTTTTAAATATTTCCTTTAAGCTCCAGTATTTATTCCACGATCTATGTATTCTTCGTTCTAATTCTAGATCGTTGTTTTTTCTGTCAAAAGATATTTGTTTCCCCAGGGAGATGTAGTGTTCTGTTTAGGTAAGTATCTCGTTGTCGACTGATATTCTTGATTCTGTACTGTTCGTCATTAGCATTGTTTTTGACAGGTTCATTTCTAAATTTCGTTCAGTGAATGGATCATGAGTTGTACTTGTGTGCCTGTTTCTGACAGCAGAACCAGATCATCAGCGAAGCCGAGGTGACTAAGGTATTTGCCGTCGATATTTAGTCCATACTTTTTGCAGTCTAGCTTCCTCATTGTAGATTCTAGGATGGAAATAAATAATTGCGGAGATAGGGGATCGCCTTGTCTTACCCCTCTGTCAATGGGAAAGTTGTATGTGTGATTATCGTTCTCAGTCTGTATGATATATTCTCTTACTTCATTACCTATTTCGTCTAATATTTTTTGTGGCAGTAATTTTCTCCTTAATATCGCTCTTCTTTGGTCTCCTAATCGTTGCCGAGTGGCTTGCATCTCAGGATATCTACTTTCAAATTCTTGATGTAAGATTTCGAGGTAGTTATTCATGTGTGTTGTTTCGCATTTCGTTATTAATAGGTATGTGCGCCAAATAAAGCGGTTCATATCTTCAGTCCATTTTTTTCGCGCACGCAAATGCCCAACAGTGGGTGCAGGTTTAATGGCTAATGCCTCCCGCACAACAGCTGTTGACCTTGTAATTCTGGATGAATGTGAAGATGAAGGTGATGAATCAGGTGATCGAAATAAGCTATGCGTTGAGGAGGGTGACGTTATATTACCAAAGAGTGAATGTTCGGAAGATACCGTAGATGAAGATGAAGGTGATCGTTCGGCTGTAGCTATTTTTTCGAGGGGAACCCGCCTGCTCAGTCCCCCGTCGCCAACGGTTCGCATGCTGTGGCATCCAGCGTTGGCTCCAGATGCGCCCCGACGAACTCCGGGAAGCGGCCGTAAACTATATCTCTTACATTGACTTTCCATACGATTCTCCATTAAATGGGTTTAGGATCGTTAGTTTGGGTAGGTGATAATTAAATTATTTATTGGCAAGATGTTAAGGCCGAGTTACCAGTACCTAATCCCGTAAGCCCCCCCACCACGTCAAGGTGATCCCGCGGGGGGGTTATTATTATTATTATTACAGTCTATTAAATTCACTGCTGAACATAAGCCTCTCCCATAGATTGTCTCATAGGGGGGATTTTGCCATAGTTGTAATGTTACTGTTGATTTCATAATTTCACCTCTCAGTGGCTCATGTGCTCCTGATAGATTATCTTCTATACATCCATTATTATTATTATTATTACAGTCTATTAAATTCACTGCTGAACATAGGCCTCTCCCATAGATTGCCATAGTTGTTAAACGCGGGTTGTCAACCGCAGTTTTTTACTATTTTTGAGTTGTTATCAGGAAAATGGAAACGTAGTAGAGCCCTGTTGCAGCTATATTAATTGTATAGTTGTAGCACGAACGGGTCGGCTCGAACGGGGAAGGACCACGCTCTTGCAAAATACCAGCATAAATAGCAGCTTAATGCTGCTGTGTTTCGTATGGTGAGTGTAGAGAATCGGAGACCCATTTTACTGGAAACGAGGCTCTCCATCTTAGTCCTCACGGGTGACAACGCATCTACATTTTGATTCGTTATCGAGGATAGATGTAGATGTCTATGGGCCACAGCAACCACTTACCATCGGGTGGACTGTGTGACCATCAGCTATTTCAATTTCCCTCTGTCGCCTCTTACGACACCCACGGGACGATATGCGGTAGTGAATATTCTTACACCATCACTTCACGGTTGCATGCATGTTAGTATGGAAGCATAAACATTAATTACAACCGGCAGATGATATTATAAATCCTCGTAAACCCAAATATGCTCGTTTTAAAAGACAATCCTAGATATGTAAATATAATAAAAGCTACTTATCTATGTGTGTACGTTTATATAACAAGCTACCAAATAATCTTAAAATGTTAAGTACTAGATTATATATATCGAAATTACATTAATACCTGAATAAAATAAATTCTACAGAAATTTGGGACTTTATTAATATAAGTCGTTAATTACATTTAATAATTAAAAATTGAAAATATTGTACAACCGACTTCAAAATAAATTATTAAGAATAACTCAAAAAGTATTGGTCAGACCTTGTTCAAATTTATATGGGAGCACATGAGAAGCACCAGCTTTAAAATAAAAAAAAGAATCATCGAAATCGGTTCACATAAAAAAAAACATACAGTCGAATTGAGTACCGTCTCTTTTTTGAAGTCGGTAGAAAAGCCATAGACTTAGAATATACTAGCGTATAGACCACCTGACAGCCCGAAAACGCGTGACCAATTTTGATTTGTCATTGTGTGCGTTAGCTAGTGATGTATATTTTACTTAAAAGGACTATCGAAAATGATTGTTAAGGAAGCGGTAAAAAGATTATAAAAAATTGTTTAGTGCATGAAGTTGAATAACTTCAAAAATTAACTGAATTTTACCATGATAGTTCTAAAATAATTAAAAAATATTCATATAACATGTTCCTGGGAATAAGCTGAACCTACCTGCCTTTTGTTGGATTTTAATTCAAATGTATAAAATCCCAGGTGACTTTACCGAAAACCAAAAAAACTCCCCAATAATCAGATCAGAATGTTGTATTTTCGAGCTATGATCTTTGGAGAAAATATTTACTGCCGTGGGCAGTTTCCCAGGAATTTATTTTTTAACATATTGTTAATATAAATAGGTAGATACTTAACTAAGTATATACCTATTTATATTTTATATATTTTATAAAATGTTTTGATGGGAAAACAAAAACGGGGACACGTAGTACAACATAATGGCTGCTTTATTTTTCATATGAGTATTACTTGTGATAATTACAAACATTTAATAATTAATAATTAAATAGATTATAGAAGTTTATTTTAACATTCGACTTAAGTATGAATGTAAACTTAATAATTTAAGGAAGGTAACTTGTAGGAATCAGTTAAATAAGATTGCTCTGTTTAAAGGCCAATATGTTTATGAGGCTTCATCATGCTTCATGTTTATATGCTTTCATCTGTCCCTGAAAAGTATAAAGTAATAATAAACTTATTATCATTTTAGCTGCATGAATTTTAAAAACATAATGATCTTAACACAGTAAAGTGCACTAAGTGTCTGAGGATACAGATGCACTCTCTATTCTCTCAATCTCGGTATGTTAAGAAAATGGTCACTCATTCATGGACTGACCGCGGCAAGTGCAACTTAATTTCACAGATCTATTGATCTGCGCAGCTATCACTTAACCACGAGTTCCTCTTCTCTGCGAATAACGCTGTAGGTGATAAACCACGCTATTTAAACCCTCGCGACAATGTCGTCGGCCATCAAGCATGAATCGGACATTGACCGTTGTGAGTATCAAATACTATGGAATTTATACTATCACGTCTCATGCGCGGTCGTCTAGTAGCGCTTGAGGAGCATTACTAAATATCTATACCCTAACTACGCTAAAAGTTTTATCGTTATGATTTGGGAATATAATCCGAAGTTCCGAAGCTCCGCTCAACCCCTTGGGGAAAATAGCATGACGCTATGAATATTGTACTAGTGTGACTGTGAGGCTGTGCGGTTGGTTAAGCTCGGTTATACATTTATTTTGGTTGATAAATAGATACTTAGTTGGGTTCATAATGGCTTAAAGAGGATAATCTCAAAATTTTTTGTCTTTAATGTACTACAGTTTTATAATGTATGAAAATCTGTCTCTATATTTATCTAAAGTTTTGAAAGTTATATTTTTGAAGTCTTATTATAACAATATTTTACTAACTGGTACAAATAATGTAGAAATGACTCCTTTTAATAAAATTGTTTTTATTCTACTTTTTCTTTTATACTTCTCAAGAAAATGTTTGCTGCAAATTGTTGAGTTCTTCTTTGCATTCCAACCAACCCGTCCAATGAACCTTAACCACTTTTTCTAATTATAGAATCCGGAGGGAATCTGTTTGAACAACGGTAAAATAAAATTACATTTTAGAACGCAAACCGAGGATTTATTTTCTTGTTGTGTAGGCAAGTCTATCGATACATTATAAACATTCAAGATAAATATCGACATTAATTTTGATATAGTTGAGTCAATCCCTAGCGTACATGTAAAATATTTTGTATAAAAATGTATTTACCAAATTCATGCAAATTATCAACAACGTGACTTTTTTCTTTGCAAAATATCAAAATTAACAAAATAATTGAATATATTCTATATTTAAAACAGTATGTAACATAAATTTTAACCAAAAATAAACGCGTCATAACATTGACGATGTCTTGAAAATTTACCTGTGATATGTGAAATTATCAGGATTATTTCTATTATTAATAGCACACTCACTCACGGAACAATTAACCATTTTGGAAAAAAGTTACTTACGAGAAAAAGCCACTATTATACTTTAAAAAATTACAAAATATCTCGGAGCTATTTCTTGCGTGCCGAATTGTGCCGACCTGTCATTCAAAATCGGTTACAGAGTCATGAGATTTGGTATCCTTTTCTATCTTGCATTTTTGCCATAAGGAATTTTTTTCTCCCTTGCACACTATGTTGGTCTATACGCTAGTATATCCTAAGTCTATGAGAAAAGCATAAACTTTTGCATTCTGCGCTACTGTAGCAAAACATGCTGTTAGATTGTACTTATAATCTTTGTATATCTTTATTGTACCATGTGTGCAAATAAATATCTTAATAGTATTAATGGGAATATTTCTACTGTTTTCTCGTTCGGTTGGAATGCATAAATAATCATAAGACTACATAAATATAATTTTTATTATTATTTTATATTTATATTTTAAAGTTAAAATATTTAGAACTCAAAAGATACAAGGAGATTTTTCCTATAAAACTTCATCATCATCATCATTACAGCCCTTCACAAGTCCACTGCTGAACATAGGCCTCCCCCAAGAAACCGCAAAGCACGGTCCTGAGCCAGCTGCATCCATCAACTTCGTGCATGTCGTCAGTCCATCTCACTAGATCGGGGAACGCGCTACACTACGCCTGTTTGTACAGTAGGTTGTTCTGTATATCCGAGTACAGAACAAGAGTACGAAACCTATCCAACTGCAGAGAGGTGTAAGACAGGGTGACGTTATATCCCCGAAACTCTTCACCGCTGCATTGGAAGACGTTTTCAAGCTACTGGACTGGAAAGGACACGGTATTAACGTCAATGGCGAGTACATCACTCACCTTTGATTTGCCAATGATATATTCCTAATGGCAGAATGGCTGGAGGACCTAAGCACTATGCTCAATGACCTCAATAGTGTCCCCCAACGGAAAGGTCTTAAGATAAACATGGACCAAACAAAAGTCACGTGTAACGTCCAGTTGTTGACGAGTATGTTTACATGGGACAAATAGTCCGACTAGGTAAGTCCAACTTCGACCGAGAGATCATTCGGCGGATTCTACTCGGCTGGGCAGCGTTCGGGAGATTACGACAGTCAGGCATAACTCAAAACTTCAAAACAAGATTGTGCAACCAGTGCGTGTTACCAGTGATGACCTATGGATTTGAGACGTGGTCCTTCACTGCTGGCCGTATGAGGAAGCTCAAAGTCGCTCAGCGAGCTATGGAGAGGGCTATGCTCGGGGTTTCTCTGCGTGATAGACTTAAAAACGAGGATATCCGCAGTAGTACCAGGGTAACCGACATAGTAAGCTGAAGTGGCAATGGGCCGGCTATAAAACTAATTTGATTTAATTTTTTCTTTAAAACTAGTATATGAAATGTCAATAAGAGATCGTAATCTTTAAACAATCATAAAATATTTTTACTTGGAAAGAGCCATGAGCAAATAAAAGATTTCAAAATCATAGGTATAAAAATTCTTCTAAAACATTTCTCCTAAAAACCCAAACACCCAGTCCGTAATCCAAACCGTCTATTGACATTTCACATAAGGGATTACACGCCGAGCGACCCGCCACAATTAAGTTACATCGCCCACACAAATCAAATTACAATTTATTAGTTTTTTTAATGTGAGAACTCCAAACAATCCAAAGCCCTTGCTTAAGCTTGTAAGCGGTTCATTTAAATTTTTTATTATTAATAGAAAGTTAATATATCCCCCATCGGATAATGGATGGAAATAATAAATGTGGAGGGCATTACGGCTTCGTTATTGTTATTATTATTAATTTGGTTATGAATAATTCAGTTTTTGGGGTGCGAAGTAACGCAGCGTAGGTGTTAGCGTTCTTATCGATCAAGATGGTCAGTAGTGCTCATTTATTATGTTACTTTGTAATCTTTAGAAATATTTTTCTTGTGAATTTTGTTTGATATTGTTAACTTCACCTTCAATAATTATCTACAAGTTTTTCAAATAAATATTAGGTCCTTACATATGAAATTGGCGTTTTGTACGGGAGGAATATAAAGTCAATTTTTTTTTGTAAAATATATTTAATTAATCAAAGTATGCACCGTTGTTATCTATGCATTTTTGCCATCTCATAGGTAGTTCATTGATTCCTTTACTAAAAAAAAACCATGGGGGTGAGAATAAATAAACTCTTTGAAGGCGGTTTGGACTGCCGCATCGGAGTTGATTTTTTTTCCTTGTAAGAATTTGCCAAATTCCGGAAAAAATGGTAATCTGTTGGAGCAAGGTCCGGGGAGTACGGTGGATGTCGCAGACATTCCAATTGTAGCTCATCTAACTTAGTGGTTGTTTGTTGTGCAGTGTGTGGTCTTGCGTTGTCGTGAAGCAGCAGTGGCCTAGAGCGGTTGACCAATCTCGGTTGTTTAGCAGCTAGTTCTTCCTTCATGGTTTGCATTTGCTGACAATAGATATCTGCCGTAATCGTTTGGCCAGATTTTAGAAAGATGTAGTGAACGACACCGGCGCTAGTCCACCAAACACTCACAAGTAAATTTTTCTGAGTCAATTTTCGTTTAGGGCAGGATTTGGCTGGGTCTCCAGGGTTCAGCCATTGCGACGAGCACTTCCGATTATCGTACAGTATCCACTTTTCATCACAAGTAATAATTCGATTGAAAATCCCTTCATTATTGTGTCCGTTGAGCAAAGTAACACAGCAGTCGACGCGTGTTTGCAAGTTCGATTCACTCAATTCATGAGGTACCCATCGTTCAAGTTTTTTTACTTTCCCGATGTGCTTCAAGTGGTATACAGTTACATCACTTACCTCAAAGCCTGCAGCTATCTCTGAAGTGCTTTGTGATGGATCCGCTTCCACAATAGCCTTTAATTCTTCATTTTCTACTTTGGTCTCCGGCCGTCCACGGGGTTAGTTCTAAAGGTCGAAATTTCCAGAACGAATACGTTGAAACCAAAAACGTACCGTGCTTTCTTTTGCGACACCAGCGCCGTACACATCATTAATGCTTCGAGCTGTTTCTGCAGCACTGGTGCCACGGTAGAACACGTACTCGTAAATATACCGATATTTCATGTTTTCCATTGTGCGGTAATAAGCGACGCCAAAGAATAAAATAATGAGGAAAAAACAAATGAATGACTGTTTTCAAAATTCAAATGTACCAGCTAAATGAATTTATAAATTTGAATTTGGAATTCTTAACCAAAGAGGAGATATTTCAGATCAAAGTGGTCAGTACGACAAAACGCTAATTTCATATGTAAGGACCTAATATATGCTAGATCCCTCCTGATATTGCTTTCTATCAATTAGTAAAGTTTCTTAACAATCGGTATAGCCATTCCGATAAGACCCAACAGATAGACAGACACAAATTTTAAACATAATTATTTATGTCTTAATAACAAGCAAATAACCCCCTGAGCTTAATAGAAGACAGTTATTTCAATATTACGGACAGACACTTCAATTTTGTATGGATATATTATATACATGTGTATATGATACTGAATCAAAAGACTCTTTACTCACAAAATGAGAAATCTTTACAGTTTCTCTGTTTTCACTAAATGACATAGAAAGAGAGACGTATAGACTATAGATTTAATGAATTAAATTTAATTGAGCGTTAATCAACTATTAGAAGTAAGGCCGTATATACAGTTTGACAGACAGTAGCCGTATATAGGGTAAAAAAAATTAATAAATGTGATAAGCATATTAAAATTCCATAAATGGAATTATCACTTCGCTATAAATGGAATTATCACTTCCTAAAGAAACGGAAAAGCTATGGGAAATACCAAATAGTTCCCATGGCTTCCAATAAATACTGGGGCATCTGTTAGATGACACCAACCGGCGACGGGGAGCAGCGCTAAAAAAGGCAACTTTTACGGACTGTTTAAAGAAAATAATAATATTTTTTTATAGGAGAGGGGGCAAACGAGCACGCGGCTCACCTGATGGTAAGTGACTACCGCCGCCCATGAACAACTGCAAAACCAGGGGAACCAGGGGAATTGCAGATGCGTTGCCGGCCTTTTAAAAAGGAGTAGGCTCTTTTCTTGAAGGTCCCTAAGTCGTATCGGTCCGGAAAAATCGCTGGTGGTAATCGATTCCACAGGGAAGTTGTGCGAGCAAGAAGACATCTTCTAAATCGCACAGTGGTGGACCGCTAATCAACCAGATGGTGTGGATGGTATCGAGAGTTCTGCCGCGATGAGTGTTCGTGAAATTTGGCGGCTGGGATTAATCCGAACAATTCCTCAGAGCACTCCCCGTGGTAAATGCGAAAGAAAATGCAAAGGGATGCAACATCTCTTCGCAGCGCCAGTGAATCGAGCCGATCGGAAAGGATTCGGTCGTCGACGATTCGAGCCGCTCTGCGCTGGATGCAGTCAAGTGGAAAGAGCTGGCACTGGGGAGCTCCAGCCCAGAGATGGGAACAGTATTCCATGTGAAGCCGAACCTGCGCCTTGTAAATTTGCAAGCGTTGTGCCGGCATGAAATACTTTCCCGCTCTGCTGAGCACGCCAAGGTTTTTAGAGGCCAATTTGGCCTTCTCTTCCAAGTGACCACGAAACTGCACGTCACTCGATATGTCGACGCCGAGGATTCCGATACTGGCTGAGGCAACAAGGGGAGTGCCTTGAAACTGAGGAGATACGACAAAGGGGTTCTTTTTAGCGGTAAACGCGCAAACTTGTGTCTTCTGAGGATCAAACTGGACTAGATTTAGTCGCCCCCAATCCGAGACTTTGTTCAGCAAAGACTCGACTTCAGACACAAGTTTGTTCCGGTACTCGGCGACGTTTTCCCGAGAAATATTGGCACGGACGGTGTATAGAGCATCATCAGTGCTGTCATCCGCATAGCAATAAATGTTACCGGTTTGCAACATATCATTGATATGCAGAAGAAACAGCGTTGGTGATAACACGCAGCCTTGTGGAGCACCAGCGTTAATAGGCTTGTAGTCGAAGCATGCACCGTCTACGACGACCTTGATGTTTCGATCTGCAAGAAAGCTGGTGATCCAATTGCACAATTTCTCGGGAAGCCCATAGGAAGGTAGTTTCGAAAGAAGCGCTTTGTTTCAAACCCGATCGAAGGCTTTCGCACCTTGGACCCTACTGCCTCCTCCCATCTATGAGTCGGGTAGACCAGAAGATGACCAGCTGATCGACCCCGACGAAAACCGTATTGGCGGTCACTAATCAGTTGGTGATCCTCAAGGTACCGCATGAGCTGGCAGTTTATAACGGATTCCATTATTTTGGAGAACAAGGAGGTGATGGCGATAGGCCTGTAGTTGGATGGGTCTGAGTGGTCGCCTTTTTTAGGAATCGGGTGGACAAAAGCTGTCTTCCATGATTTCGGGACTACGCCTAGGGAGTAGAAAAAAACGCGTTAGAACCGGTGCCAACTTCGGAGCACACGTCCTCAGCACAATTGGGGGGATTCCGTCAGGCCCACTCAACTTGTGGATGTCCAGGGAGAGGAGTGCTTTGCGAACCGAGCGCTGTGAGAACCGCACATCCGGCATGGGGTACTCACACCGCGGGATGGTCAGCGGTGTGTTCCCCCCGTCATCGAGAGTCGAGTTGGACGCAAAAAGGGAGCCTAAAAGGTCGGCTTTCTCTTTTGAGGCGTGGGCCAGTGAGTCGTCCTCCCTGTGCAGAGATGGTAGTGATGGCTTACAGAAATTCCCTTGGGCAGAAGGAAGGTGAACTACCAATTCTGCCTATGTGCTCTGACTTTGCCTTGGCAATAACTCTTTTGAAGGACCTGGAGACGAAGTCATACTTCTTTTTAAGCATGCTGGTGTTTACATCCCGAGCCGCCGAAGCCTCAGCCCAGGCCTGATAACACTCCTGCTTACTGCGTAATGCAGTCTTACAGGAGCGACCAAACCAAGGCTGAGATCTGCCTCCGATGGGTACCACAGATGATGAAATAAATAGTTTCATTCCCTGTAGCACCACATCAGTGACAGAGTGAAAAACAGCGCTGGGATCATCCGGCGAGAAGCAAACCGCGAGGGGAGCGTGAGTGGCACCACATTCCGGATCAGACAATGGTCCGAAGAGCCGAGAGGGGCATCGACGGAAACCTGATATCCGTCCGGATGAGAGGTCAGCAGAAGGTCCAACAGGGAAGGTGTATGATCCTCTACATCTGGAATCCGTGTAGGCGAAGTAACCAGTTGTATCAGACCATATGCCAAGGCAAAGTCATAAACAGATCTCCCCGCATGATCGGTTAAACGTGAACCGAGCCATTCGGCGTGGTGGGCGTTAAAATCGTGAAGGATCACGATCTCTGCGGATGGAACCTGTTGTAACAAGGAATCTGAGCCATTTGGACGTGGTCGATGAGTCAGTCTGTTTCGGCATTACCGCTATGTGACCTATAGAGGCACCCGTAGACGCGCGAATGGTCGTCGCTGTCTACGCGAGGCCAAAGGGTGGACAGGTCCGAACCTTCAAGACTGCAGAGGCGTCGAGAACAGATGTTCTATCTAACGTATACGCAAACTCCAGCCTGAGGCACAAAGGAGTGTTCTAATTTGTACCCCGGGTAGGAGAGATACGAGGTTTCAGCCGGAGAGGACACCCGCGTCTCGGTCAGAAAGAGCAAGGCCGGCTTCGCCGTCTCGAGATGGTAGTGGACGGCGTTTAAGTTCGAGTGAAGTCCCCTGATGTTGCAGAAATTTACGGATAGCGTGGCAGGGGTCGCTTCGGTCTTGTTGCTCAGTTATTGTTTTGGAATTTTGCCCCCCCTCCCCCCCCCCAAAATACGCGGGGCAGCCTGAGCACCCACGCTCAGGAGTCGTGTAGCATGGTCGTGGATGCTCAGCGAGGGATTCTCTAGGGTTGCTGGTACCCTCCTGGGGTAGTCTTTGATTTAATTCCGCTACCATGTTGATGGAGGGGAGGAGGGAATTGGGCCTTCGGCCACCTGCACTCACCAGACGAATCGCAGAAGCAGAGTATTCTGTGAGGTCGTGGTACCAACCCGGCTCGAGCCGGCCCATCCGTGCAACATCAAACGCTGCCGCGTGGCTCTACCACCGTTAAACTATTATATATAAATAAGATCAAACTAAAATAAATATTAAATTAGAGAATTAGACTCTGACCAGCTTGATAGGACTTTCGTGGTTCATCAAGGACTCGCAGCTACCCTTTAAACAACCAAAGTTCGCTCCCCATAATTCCGATCACTGAAATTGTTTGTAATAGTTTCAATCTCAGGATGTTTTGTAATGGATGTCCGATTCATGCTTCGGTTGTCGCAACAACAATGTCTTGATAATTTCATATCCTTTTCCAGAATTCTCTTAACACGCGGTTAACCATTACATATATTAAAGACTTAATGTAAAAGACATCAATCTGCCATCAGTATACATTAAGGCACCGTACCGCCGCCGAGCCGTAGCGGTAGCTTGATAAAGTCTAACTCACCAGCTATCAACGCATTAATAACATTGACGAGGAAAAATCGCAAATTGTAGTTATCGGTATCTGTTCTCACTGTCTCACGGCAACGATGTAATGATGCAGATATCGTCACACGACATAGTATTCTTTTATGTGACAAACGGGCGCACAGTGCACCTGATGGTAAGTGGATGCTGTGGCCTATATACATCATCCCCGGTTAGGAATCAAACTGCGTTGTCACCCCTGAGAATTTCTAAGATGGTTGCGTAATAATCTTGTCTCTAAAATGGGTCTCTTGTTCTCGTCAAACTCCTTATGAAAAACAGAAGCATTGCACTTATATAATGTGGAAGTCGGGTCCTTACCTTATCGAGCAGACCCAGTGATACTACTCCATAAATAACTGCGTAGAGGCTGTGATCTAGAGTCATTACTCTATCTAAGGGCCCGCTTTCCGCCCTACACTTCGCTTATCGGTATGAAGCTGCCACTCGAGAACTTTTGTCTATCTATTGTCGTTTACCTCCTCAAACCTCATGCATTGCCACTTCAGGTGACCAGCTCCTGGTCTAACAAAGCTCATTGATATTGAGTTTTATAAAAAAGCATAGAGTAATTATAAAAAATGTTGTTAACAATCTTTGAGCCATTATAACAATGGAAACAGATTCAAACACAATATATTTCACTTGGTATGCGACGCACGCATCTCTTCACGTGTACGTTATAAATGATTATTATAGGCCGCGTCTGTCGAGTGAGCCTAATGAAACGTGTACCAGATTAACACTGCCTATTGATGTTGCGAGCTAATGGAATTATACTTTAGAGCCAACGGGAACAAAGAACGGGAATCGGCTTAAGCATTTACTGTTACGTGCATCCTACATGTTGGAAATGAGTCATTTTTCAATAAAGTTGTGTTGTAAAGGAGGCTGATTATTACGCTTGTAATCATAGGGCATTTGTGTTCTACATTGTTTGTATAAATTTAGTAAGTACCTAGGCATTATCTTTGCTTGTCGTTAGAAAAACATATAATTTTCTCAGAGAAGATATAAAATTTCGCCCAAATCTTGGGCCGTTTCCGAGAAATCAATTACATACTCGTATATTACACATTTATACCTACAAGAATCGCTCGTTTAAAGTATAGGATTTATTTTGTGGGATCATATTAAGAACATGTCATGTTTTAACTTCTTTAATTGTGGCTTAATACAATAACTTAATTATCATACAGTCCTACTCCCCGTGGTATCGTGCCAAGAACGCTGGCTGCGTTTCCTCGCTGAATGGCTATACTTAGCCTTTGGGCGAGAAAAGAACCAGCCCTCTTATCACCAGCAGCAACGGCCAGTCGCAGAAAGAGTTCCTTTAGGAACTTCACCGGCTTTTGTGGCTTTTTATATTGTTACTACTTCCTCAGCTTTTGAAGTCTACTGCCACGTGTGTTCATTATGCCTATCCAAGAATCTGCCAGCAGGCATACTTACCACAGCAAAGAGGTTACCCTCACATTGGTAACGCTACAACTGTATTAAAGTTAAACTTAAAGTTACAGCCTATATACGTCCCACTGCTGAGCACAGGCCTCCCCTCATTTCTGAGAGGGTTTAACTGTATTAGATCAGCATTTTTCGATGAATTATGCCATTAATCGGTCCTCGTAGTAAAGCTGTGGTAACTCAGTGGCTAAGCGCTCGTCTTAAATTTTACAGTACGCGAGCAACCTGGGTTCTATCTACGCCAGCACCTATGAAATTGCTAATTTTGAGTGCTGATTTATCACGCATTTTTTTATAGGATAGGGTGACAAGCGAGCACATAGTCCCCCTGATGGTAAGTGGTTGCTGTGACCCATAGACATCTACATCTATCCTCAATAAAGTATCAAAATGCAGATGCATTGCCACCCGTGAGGACTAAGATGGAATTCCTCCCTTCCAGTAAAAAGGGTCTCCGGTTCTCTTCACTCACCATACGAAAGACAGTAGCATTAAGCTGCTATTTTACGCTGGTATTCCTTGAGAGCGTGTTCTTCCCCGGTCGAGTCGACCTATTCGTGCTACAACTATACTACTAATATAGCTGTAGCATGGCTCTACCACGTATAAAGTGCTCACCGGTGAAGAAAAATATCGTGTGAAACCTGCACAAAAATATTTCGGTGACATGTGAAGTCCGCAAACATGCACTGGAGTAGCGCGGCGAGCTTATTGCTCTGTAACAATTTAAAAATGAGGGGAGGCCTGTGCCCACAATTGACCCGTATAAAGGCTACAACTTTAAGCTATAATTCGTCTCCGGAGCCTTGTTAATAAGTAGGGTGCACCGCGGTAGGTGAAGTCCAAATGGACAAAAAGTTTTATATTCATTCATTCATTCATTCATAGTCCTGAAAAAAAAATCAGGTCATAAAAATACTCTTCTATGCGAGATTCAAATCCGTGGTCTACAGCTCTGCAGTCGAGTTGACCAGAATCATGAAAAGACGAGCTACATAATGCAAAAATAATTTCAAGCTCATTAAAATGCAAATCTACAAAGTTAGCTATTACTGATCTAAACTAAAAAAAGTACATTTTGTGGGTTCCTTTCTGCGTAGGTGCCTCTATAGAAGAAGAATAGAATAGAATAGAACTCCTATTCTATTCTTATTAAGCTTCTATTCTATTCTATTCATAGAAGAAGAAGAAAGACCCTGTGACTAAATTGGTATTTGTTATTATGGCTAAAGGCTTGAAAAGGTTACCGTTTCATAAATTCTAAGCATGTAATTTTTTTAATTCCCAAAACAACATAACTGCGTTAGTAATATATTGAGGATAGAATATTCGTTAGGAATAACTACAAAAAATTTGAATCTCATATTACAAAGAAAATTATTTTAGATGTATTAAATGTAGTCATGCCATTTATAAAAATATGCAATATTAATCTCAAAAACGGGCGATAAATTACTAAAGAAATAAATTTTTCTTGCTTAAATTGTTTGATCTGTATTTTAGGGGGAGCTGATGAAATTAATTGAAATCAAGTGTTGTTTTATGTTTTATATTAAAGACTTCTAAAAGAAAACTATTTAAAACTGCTGCTGCCTAGCTTATTATTCGCAATATTTAATAACTAGCCGACCCGTCAGCGACTTCGTTCTCGTGAAAAAAATGCCCATTCTAAAAATTATTTTACTAATAAAAAGCTACTCTATCCCTGAGCGTGTCTAGAGTTTTGAGTCAAAATTTTTGGGAATACTTTCATTGTACGTACGAGTACTCGTAATGAGTTGAATTTCCTGCCGGAGTCTGTGTTTCCTGAAAGCTATATCCTGGGAGTCTTTAAGTCAAGAGTGAATAGGTTACTTCTTATCATCAGGTGAGGTAGTGGTTAAACGCGAGCCTATCAATAATAATAAAAAATTTATGATACATACTGAGTATGTAATTATAAAATCTTAAATTAGCTCAAAGCTTCTCTGTATCTTATATTTGCAGTGGTGTTGGCTTCTGGTAGCAGAATATATTAATTTTCAGAAGTACAACAGACCAACATATAATTTTGCCTATGAGAAAAGCTAAGCTATACATGTCTATATATATATTACACATGCATGTGTGTGTGTCGATGTATATATATTAATGTAAGGATACATCAAAATGTAGTATTAGGATAGACAGATACTAAACCAATTATAGTTTTTACAAACCGAAAGAAGACGGTGTCATACCGCGGTATTACCTTGTGTTAAAAATTTTAGGTATATTCATGTTAATTTATAAACGAAAGGTCCCGTTCGAATAATTTAAAGAGGAATTTACATCTGCACGAACAACCTTGATTATGAAATTGTTTTTTTGGATAAGGGTTAATACCAAGATGTGAATGTAATAATCAATCATCTATCGATTCTAACAGTGTATTAATTAATTAAATTTTAGAAATATATATAACTATTGTTATTGTCTATAACTATAATAGTTGAACATATTGTCTCGTGGACTTTATTGTAGATATTGATAAGTTCTATAATCACCTAGTAAATTATTTTATTCTAATATCAATAGTTTTCGCAGCGCAATGACAATTTTTTGACACCTTGAATTACATTATATATTAAGCCGCGTATCGATTATGCGCTTCAAGAGGTCGAACATTGGCGCGAGCTCCAGCCGCGCGAAATGGATACGGCTTTGGAACGCGCGCCAAATTGTTCGTTGGAACGCTCAAACGTGGAGCGGGCCGTTCCATCTGGTTTCGGTATTTTACCGCGCAGCAAAGTAGTTCAGTATAGGCACGCGCGCCAGTTGGGACGGTTGTTTTCATTATTCGTGTGTTTGCTGCGTTCCGAGCTATGGATAAACAAAGTTGCCGTAAATTGATAAAATTATATGGTTCAAAAGAACTACTGTGGAATAGCAAAAATCGTTTTTATCACAAAAAGCGGTTTAGAGAAGATACATGGAACTATGAAAGCGGCAGCTGCTCGTACACGACCGACATCCATGTTGAACGGTCAAACGCTGGGACGGCTGCCGCGCGCGCCAGGCGCGTTTAGTTGATACACTTCGAACATTTGGAGCGCGTTCCGCGGAACGCACTGGTTGGCGCGGTCATTCATGGCGCGCGCGCCAGGAGCGCGTTATCGATACGCGGCTTTATAATTTCCTTAGGGACCCCTATTTTTAAAAATAAAATATAGCAAAAATAAAATATGTTGCTCACTGATAATGTAGTTTTCTATAGGTGAAAGAATTATTTAAATCGGTTTAGTAGTTTTAGAGTTTATCCATTACAAACAATAATACAAAAAAAATCCTTTCTCTTTATAATATTGATGAAAAAAAAATTTTAATTCGCTTAGTAGCTTAAGAGTTTATCAATTCAAGTACTCAGACCAAAAAAGAAAAATAGATGGTGAATTCTTAATTTTTCAAGTGACGCTGAAACCATGTTCAACTTCTTGAGAAGCACTTACACACATATCTTCCTTAACTCCGTTTTTTACAGCTCAATAAAGTCGGTCGCTGGACGAACACATATGTACCGTATACTTTGTTGTTCGGTGCAAATTATTTTACATGCATATGTGTGCATGACTGCGTGTCCTTACAATGGTTTTGTGTTGACTTCGGCGTCACTTGAAATGTTCGCAGCGATCCGCCTATCTGAAAAAGGTCTATGATCAGTAGATTAAAGTGCTCTTAATTTTTTTTTGAAGCCCTTAAAGCTTATTAAATAAGGTATCAGCTAGACTTACACAGTACGTGAGTATTGATCGATTTGCTCTTAGCGATTTTGATCTTAGCTGACATGAATAAAATAGAAAACTGCGAATTGAGTGCTGATTTTCCACGTTATCTACCGGCAATAAACGTTGAGCAGAAACCTCTAAGTCTGTGAAACTTACAAAATTCGAGGTCATGTGAAGTTTGTCAACACGCATTGGAGAGACTGCTCCAAACCCAAAAATTACAGCGACCGATGCGAAGTTGTGGCAATTATTTATGAGTTAAGATTTCCGTTATTATAAAAAAATAGCTCGCACATCAGAATGAATTTACGGATTCATTGCTTAAAAGTGATCAACGTTACTTCGTTGGGACCGGTTTAGAAACAACCCAAAGTACCATTCACGATCATTTCACACGTTATAGCCCGTTTAGCGTTGTACAAACTCCCTGTTCGTACCTCTCTATTATTTGGTGCACTAATGCCTTGGGTAAACTTTGCTCTCTGACCACCCGCGGTGCTCACGATACGGTATGGACTAAGGCTGTCTGTACATTTGATTTTAGACATGAGATTTTTTTTAAGGAGTATGTGTAACACAACACACAACGTTTGTCATGTAGTTACGGGGTAAGAGAATAATGAGAAATGTTTTTACCTCTGAGGACTAAGATAGACTGCCTCGTTAGCAGTGAAAAGAGTCTCCAATTTTCGTCACTAACCATACGAAACTCAGCAGCATTATCTGCTATTTTGAAACTGGTATTTCTGTACGAGAGTGGTCCTCCCGGTCCAATTAGATCAGATATATTCGTGTCGCAGCTACTATACACTACAGTGTGTCTCTACCACGTAGCAATATTATGCTTAACTCTGAGCAGTAGTTACATTATGTTCCGGTTTAAAAGGTCTGGAGCGAAACTACAATTGTAGCCTGGAAGATCTATAACAGAAGCATCATTAGTTCAGGATTAGAAAGACATTGGTTTCATATTTTTATAGAATAAGGATGGCAAACGAGCACACAGTCCATCCGATGGTAATTAGTCCAAGCTAATAGTGGAAAGGGTAATCAAAATTGTAGCTGAGTCCGGCGAAACTGTAAAAGCCTCCAGAGTAATAGCACAAACATGTCCAAAAAACTAAAACACAGTTGCCTATCGCCTGATGTAATTGTTTGTCGAAGCGCTTACCGCTATCGTCAGCATATTAACTGTCGACTACTGGAGACATTTATTTGGAAGGACTTGCCACAAATGCCGTGCTTAGCTTTAATGTAGCCTTGAATTGCAATCGAATAAAACCTTGACAGGTCAACGTCAAAGGTGCGAGAAGTCTGGTACTGAGATCGTCAATCCACCTACCAAGGGTGGTGATTAAGATAAATCATTAAGATAAATAAAAGAAGAAGAAGAATAGTAAAGAGATGGTTGGACATGGACATCTATTGTAAACCATTAGATCTTTTTAGGGTTTTCTTAGTCGCCCCTTAGTTGGAAAGGAAGAAGAAAAAACTCGACACAGTTCGTTTACATATATCTTTCTAAGGAAAGTTCGAGAATCAATTCCGTGTAAGCCGTACTTGAACAGAACGCCTTAAGGTTATTAATCAATTAATATGGAATTGGCCGTGGTCACGCCACTAGGAGTGCTAACAACCAACTGTATGAATCAAGTAAACACCTATGTATACATGTCTACTGTTGCCTATTTACCTTTTGTATTAAAACTTTATGACGCTCTTCCCAATGCTGAATAAACACAGGCTACATGTTTCTTTAATTTTGTAAATGGTTGCGTTTATTAGTCATCGGAATTTTCATGCTGTAACTACAGAAAAATATACAGTATGATTTAGACTTTGAACTTTTTTGTGAAAACCTTTTATCCCTCTGTAGAATTTTTTTGAATCATGGAGGCGTTTAAAAAATAAAATGCATATAATAGACAGACACCCAGACAGATACCGAGTCGTCGGATACATACTGGTCGAATCGAGCACACAGTCCATCTGTCTGTGGTGGAGCCACGCTGCAGCTATATTTTGGCAGCAGCATAAATGGGTAGACTAGACCGTGGTTGAACCACGCTGTCACAGAATACAAGCGTGAAATAGCAGCTTAATGTTGTGTTTCGTATGGTGAGTGTTGATTACCATAGTCCCTTCTCACTGGAAATTAGGCATTCCACCTTAGTCCTCAGGGGTGACAACGCATCTGCGTTTTGGTTCTTAATCGAGGACTGATGTAGATGTATATGAACCACAGATTTCACTTACCATCTGGTGGACTGTGTGCTCGTTTGTCACCCTTATTTTATTAAAAAAAAGGTCAGATCAGCGATTGTACTATCAGTCTAGTGTCTTTAACGCTGCTTCCCATCGCCGTTCTGAGTATTTTACGTCTAGCGTTAACAAGATCTTCGAGATCTTTCTTGGATTTCCCAAAACGACTCTCACCTCTTTCGACACACATGTTATTTACACATTATTTAGATCTAGACATACAAATAAAACAGAACGGACTTAGTCTTCATCATCAAATCTACAATATGTCAGTCTCGATATTTACCAATCAAGAAGCCACACAAATACAACATACACTGATCGATAATTTTCACTATCGATAACTTTAGTATTGTTAATGCAGTCTATGTGGTGGACCCATGCCGCAGTTGTATTATGGTTGTAGCTCAAATTCGTCAGCTCAGAGTTACCAGCCAAAGGATATCTACCTCTCGTCACATACGTATAATACAAATAGAAGCAGCATTACGCTGCTTTACTACTCATAAAACGAAATAATGTTCCACATTAGTTTTCAAACTTCAAAACGCTGAAGAAATCGGATTTTATTCTCCAATTAAAATCACTAACGAGAAGTGATATACCTACTAAGTTGTGATATTATTTAGATCAAGCCGACATTCATGAGAAGGCAGGCATCTCAAAAGGCATATCAATCAAAAGTATATTTTATTGTGATATATTATTGTTTTTTATTTTATTAAATAGGTTATAGTTCTGGGGCGGTCTAATACACATTTGAAGTAAGAACTCCACCCCTAAGGTTGGCAAAATAGGGGATGGCAACATACACATAAAATTGTGATATTCCTTACCGTTACCGTTACATCCTATTAAAGTGCACTGCAGAACATAGGCCTGACCCATAAATTGCCTCATAGGGGAGATATTATTCCTCTGTCCACTCAAAAGGGTAAATAAATGAAATTAATTTATTATTTTAGTTATTTGAAATCGTCTTTTTGAAAAAATAACTTTTAATAAATAGTAAATTTATTAAAAGTTATTTTTAATTGTTGATATGTTTAATATTTTCATTACAAGTATATTAATAGCTAATAAATATTAGTTTGCAGATCATACATTTGAGCACAGCCTTAATCTATTCTGATATTATGTCTTTTAAAACAGCCTGTCCTAACATTTTTCAGCCACGGACCCTAGGAAACCAAGCGCAATTTAAAAAAAAAGTAATATATTTCGGACTAATTTATTCTCGATACAAATAAAAAAACTTACTTTATTATAAAAAAAATACGTATTTTATTTTCGTTATTATAAATGCGTTAGATATACGCATACGATTCTAAATGTGAATGTCGGTGTTTTTTTTTTTTGCAAATAAATTAGTGATATTCGGGTTGATATTACTACGAAGTTGTATTCTCAAATCGGATTCCACTTGTAATTTGTTTCTATATTTTTACTTTTGGTGGCATTTATTTATTATTGTTAAATTGTCTAGAGATAAGACTGCGGACCACCATACATTCAACGTGGTAGAGCCATGCTACAGCTATATTAATAGTATATTTGTAGCACGAATGGGTTAGCTCGACCGGGGAAGGACCACGCTCTCACAGAATACCAGCGTGAAATAGTTGCTCAATGCTGCTGTGTTTCGTTCGGTGAGTGTAGAGAACCGGAGACCCTTTTTTCTGAAAAAGAGGCATTCCATCTTAGTCCTCACGGCTGACAACGCATCTGCATTTTATTCGCAAACGAGGATAGATGTAGATGTCTATGGGCCACAGCAACCATTTACCATCAGGTGGACTGTGTGCTCGCTTGTCACCCTTATCCCAAAAAAAATACATATACTCGCAGACCCCTAGGGCTCCGCGGACCACAGGTTAAAAAACACTGTTTTATAAGAAATTTGTATAGATATTGAGTAGAGCAAATACTGCTGGCAAAGCTAGTCCGTGTCTAGACTCTCCTGGTCTAAAGACTCTTTTAAATAACACAGGAATTATCTACCGGATGTATTAATGTAGGTTGTAATCTTCCTTATAATTTTTTTTGTTTGTATGATATGTATGACATAAATATATGGCTATTTGGCTGAATCGAAATTATTTAATATCCGGGACATTCTTGCACCAACACATTTCCTTACAACATTTAAAAAACTTTATTGAAGGATGGGTGGTCATCGAAATCGTCCACAAGGAGAGCATTGGACATAACACATAAGCCAATGATATTTAATAATATAAGAATGTAAAAAAAACATAAAAATGCATTAGTCATGAGCGGTGATGATCCAATACAAGTGAAACTACTAACGGTCACAGTCACGAAATTATTGTATTGTTATAATGTAATTCATTAATTTATTCCTTAAAGTATATAAATAGTCTACTGCTGCATATAGACTTCTTCCTTAAATTGCCTTATAAGGGCATAACCCCTATGAGGCAATTTAAGGAAGACATTTAAGTCTGTATAATTTCGGATTATTCAGACGTCCGGAAGTGAGTGAAAACTAAATTATAAAATTCTATTAAATACATACATAATTTATACGTAACGTCTTCCAGACCGATTTATTATTATTTATATTTATTTATCTATGTAAACTTAAGTAAACAAAGATTGTAAAAAAGGGTTATTATGATATTAAGTAAATTATGGATGATAATAACCCCCCTTTTTTTTACATTGGTGCATTGCCTACGCATAACTGCCTCGCGGGGGCAAGGACGGGTTATGTTAGACTCGCGCTGGACGCCCCTTGGCTGCCCCTCCTCGGGGGAGGACTTTTCCTCCCCATTCTGCTTCTCAGGCAAGGCGGATCAGGAACACATGGCACGCCTTCCCCCACCATGGGGCCAGGAAAATCGAGCGCTCGGTAGCACCCGCTTTCCCGACCCCAGCGGCGGATCTGGTCTTTGGCTCCGCCACCAACCAAGTTTCGGCCCCGGAGGGTAGGGAGAGCGGCGCTTCGCTATACCAGCACTCCTCTTCCCCCGCGACTCCACCTCTGCTGCAGCGGTAGAGGGAGAGGGCACACCTCTCGCCGCAGCCCACCGACACACATCTGAAGTGGGCTCGCAAAGCCCACTTGGAGTAGCCATCTTGGGCCGGCCCTACACCACGGGCCAGCCAAGCGTTTCCTCTTTGTTCACCGCGGGTGACCCAGCCACGGCTACTAAGCCCCCACCACGACAAGGCGGGAACCTGTTCGTGGGAGGGATGATAATAATCCCTGGGATTGAAGAGATCCCTACCATGCTATTTCTAATTTGTTTTGTGTAAACTGTTTTTTTTCATAAAAAAGGCCCGCTGGGATTTCTTGCTGGTTCTTCCCAGGATTGAGGTATTTCCGATTATATTATTGATATATATTATTTTATAATTTATAATTTGGGATGTGTATCTAGCAAGGATGGTAGATATGATAAGGATATAGAACGAAGAGTGAACACAAGACATGGAGTAAATGGGGCTCTTCACTTTATTGTGGGAAGTCAGAATGTGTCAAAAAAGGGACGTGTGGCAATTCACAATGCTGTGTTAGTCCCTACCTTAATATATGGTAGTGAAAGTTGTGACAGAAGAAGCACGAGAGTACATTAAGGAGTATGTTAGGACTGAATCTGAATGAAAAGGTGAGAAATTGTGTGATAAGAGAAAAGTGTGGTTTACAAGATGATGTTGTGACCAGGATTAAGAAAGGAATGCTTTGGTGGTTTGGTCATGTCTGGTTATTTTACACCTGGTATGTATGGAAGTACAATAATCCATCGGAGACTATCAAATGTCTCTAGCTCCACGCTATGGGGCGATGAATTTCTTACGTCACCACAAAGCGCAAACATAAAAACCATCATACATTTTACTAGTAGCAAGTTTAATAATAGTCTTTCTGCTTAATTAGACATGTCTCAATCGGTTATTTCTAGAGATCCGATCGATTAAGCACTGATTTTCATAAGGTCCGGGTCATTCGGTTAGATCATTCAAATAGATCATTTGAGGATCCAGTAGTCTGTGATCTCTGAGACCCGATCAGAAATTGACCATTTATTTTATACATGTTTCGTTTTTTTTAATCTAAGCTTTTTGGATAAAAATCGTAAATTTTCATCACAATCGGTTCAGCTATTTCGAAGATTATATTTTTTATGTCTGTCTTAATACCCTGCAAATAACCCCCTGAGCTAAATAGAAGCCAGTTATTTCAATATTACAGACAGCTCAAGGAACAACACAAAGCACGGTCCTGAGCCACCTGCATCCATCGACTTCCTGCATGACTTACCAGGTCGTCACTCCATCTAGTGGTGGGCCGCCCTTCACTTCGCCTACCGGTTGGCTGCCGAGGCTGCCACTCGAGAACCCGTCTTCCCCATCGGTTGTCGGTTCTTCGAACTATATGGCTATTACTACATTCAAAATTGAAATTAAAAAAAATAAAAAGGCTCTGTTTGCTTCGGATCGTTCAAAATAAATAATTGCAATCGGCAATACTTTTACGTGACCCGGTTCAAACGATCTAATCGTTCACGATTGACGCATGTCTATGTTAAAAATAACGCAAAAGCAATCTTAGTTGAAAACCGTTTGGTGACGGTGTGTACATTTATCATCTGTTGAAGTCTTAGAGATCGCACAACTATCAACTATCACGTTTATCTCAGCTGGCCAGTTGTAATGTACCCAGAATAACAAAGGAAGGCATCGAAGCCTTTATCGAGATGTAACCTTTATCGTGGCTGCAGGAAGTAGGATATCGTGCTCCTTCTACCAAATGCCTAAAAAAATCTTACCAAAGCACGGAAATGGAATATAAGTTTGTAGCAAATATCTATAGAAAATAATTGTCCTTATATATAACATAAAAGACGTTTGAAAACTAGCTCAGTCCTTTGTGTTACATATATTGTCAGCGATGTACTCTTTACGCATCCCTGTCATAAATACCAACGATCGAAACGTAAATATAAGAAACAAAGCGGTACACACGTATAAAAGGGCCTACATCTCTTAATGATATGTAGATTCCCTGCATTAGTTACATGGCTGTGTTCACAGTGAAAACATCTCGCAAACTCGCTGCTATATACTTTTCACGTATATTCTATTAAACTTCTTGCTAAAATACGCCTTATTTAAACAAAGGTACGCTTATAATAGTGTATCGTTTGCTTGGATTTAAAACCTTTTTATTCGAATTACATTCCGGCTCATTAAACAAGACATAATTTAAACCTATCCTGCTTAGGTACGCGAATTGGAAATTAAATTAATAGGTTTATTAAGTCCTATATTAAATGGCGCGTATAAATAAAGTTATTACTCTCTGGTTTTGAAATTAAAAGTTCGTGCTTTTAAAATACCATATCAATTTAGTCTTAACCGGCTAACAATTAAGGTGCAGTTTGAACTGATTACAAGAGGAAATTGAGACATTAGAAATCTCCGAGCGGCTATTACCGTGTTCTTTAAACAAATGCACGACGGCGAGCGGAGTAAGATGTAACTTTGTGCCGACGTGCATAAATAAGGCTTGAAGAAGTATTGGTTATTTTAATACCAGTGCCCCAGGTGGGCGTAGACCCCTCATATATCATCGGCCATAATTATTAAATTATCTTTTTCGTTGACATTAAGTAATTGTTTTGCCTGGACCGCGCTCATGGCGTGCAGTTGATGAGATATGGCTTTTAAATTGTCGTTTAACATACCTACAATCCTTTGTTCAGGAATATTTTCTTTGAAAAATTACATCGCGTTCACCAAATAGGTATACAATTAATAACAATTTAATTTTTTCTGTATAAAAATTATATTAGAGTAATGGTAACAAAACCGAATTAATCTGGCTTTACCTTATCGGTTAATGGAAATACATTAGTAATAGCATTTATTAAGCGATTGCCATCTACATCAGTAATTGACACGTAATTGCAACACTTACGGGTGGATAGCAATTACCTGTATTGAACAGTATAAAATCTTGTAGATTTAGTTGCGCCATTAATCATGCAAGGCAGTGTGAAGCGGGTCGAGCGGGCGGGCCGGCGGGCTCGTTGCCGATCGAGGGGTAATTAACTAGCAGATACGATTTATTGAAATGCGAAATACATAGAGATATTATAGGCAAGAAATCATTTTACTTGGTGCTTATCCTAGTTGCAGCTCTTGGTGTACAATACAATACAATACTCCTTAGTGAGGCCGCACAGCACACACCAGAGTAGCAAGCGCACAGCAAGCGTACAGCAAACACTGTTTTGCTTCTCCATATTTAGCACTTGAAGAATTTCCGGCCTAAATACGCACACCTATACCGCAATTGGTGTGGCAATTATTGTAAAAAATATGAAAGACGTTACTGTGTTTATCCGGGTAATATATGATTGAATTACAAAATATGCATTATATAAAGTAAATAGCAAATAAAAGGTTTGGTATAATTTTATTTTGCTATAACAATTAAATCATATTATAATAAACGTTAGATCCAAATTATAAACACATATTTTCAAAAGAATACCATTGATTCACTTAATTTATGTGGTTTGTCCGCAAATTATATACTTAACAATTAGATACTAAGGTTATAATTCAATAGTCGTACTGATGTTCTGATCGAATTTATAATATATATTAAAACTTACTTTTATTTACTCCTATATCGTGACTTTTTATTTAGGACTTCCAACCTAACCTCACCTAGTGACAGACACTACGTAAGAAAAGCTTTAAACTTATTCCTCTGACGCTTCAACGGTACGCCCGCTTCATCCCTAGTAACCTAACAGGGAAACGCACAAACTCGATTGGAGCAAATCATAAACTGGGTGTAGGATTATCAGAACGAAATTTCTGATAGTTCTGATAGCGGGTTAGATTTCTTCTAACAGAAATTTCCTTACAATGTCCGGCCAGCTGAATGCTCCTTCTCGGTTTTCTCGTCGTCGCACCTATATAAATAAAAAATTAATAAAAAAATATGACTTAGCCCTAGATTAATCATTAAAGTTTTTGCCATTTTCTATCCATTTATATCAAAGATAATAATATTATTCGATTAGTATATCACATTAGTTATATATAGAAACATATTATTTAATTTGATTGGTATTTTAATTATAAGTATAGTTTCTAAATAAAAAAAAAGTAAATCGAACATCGAATAAAATTAGAGGGAGAAGAGTCCGCAGTTCTGCCCCAATGCGTGTTGGAGGACTGCACACGATATTTTTCTTCAGCGCCCAGCATGAGGTAAATCAGAATTTAAAATCGAACTTAGGATTGAACTCGGTTTGCTTGTGTACTTATTTAAAGCGAGCGCTAATCTTCTGAGCTAACACGGCTCTATGTCTACCCGTGACCTAGTTTCACATATTTAGTATTCAGCTATTGGTAAATGTAAATGCTTACATGAGTTCACATTAGTGATTTGGACTGGATAAAGTTATCACCTAATGAAATCAATTTAATGTAAGTATCCATTTGTTGATAAATCAGTAACGATTATGAAATGGGAACAATCACAACTGAACATGACTCGGTAACAATTTTAGAATTCTTTCTTAGACGAATATTTAGAAGTTATACATTATTTATTTTTACTCTAAATGCTATTCTCATCTGAACGCAGTGTACCACGTTGATTAAGGACTCAAGTAAATTCATGGACTTGTAGTAGGGAGCTAGATTACCAGTGAGAGGAAAGGAAATCAAGGAGATCAAGGAAGTAGGAAATCTTAAGTTTTTGTATCTTTTACAATGCTGTCATTAAAAAGAAATGAAAGATAAAAATAAGGTATTTATACTCTTGAGCGATATTTTTGCTCATATTTTTGCGATGATATGGAAGTAACTGCTGAACTGCGATAGCACGTTGTATCCATTAAAAATGTCTTTACGAAAGTCGAATTCCATTTTAGAATCTACTCCTATATACAGAACTATTAATCTGTTTACGAGGTAGAATGGCAAAAATGGCGTCGGGTGCGGCTCGCGCGCGTACGTCATAAATTTGAATATTTCCGTGAAACAAACCTCGGCGGGATAATATACGGGCTTATTGTCAGCAGAGGTTAGCGCTGCAAGGGAAAAATAAAAGATATGAAAAAATCGCGGATTTCGTGTTGGCTCTACCTACGGCACAGAGCGTAGGTATTCTACAGAGTACTCTTCAAGTTCTATGAATTCCTAGTACATTTCACTCACATCGAAAATTGAAATTTCTTCTATGAACACATAGTTTAAATAACTATTTTATCACATATCTATTTTATACGTGGTAGAGCCATGCTGCAGCTATATTAATGGGTCAGCTTGGTCAGCCGGGGAAAGACCAGGCTCTCACAGAATACCAGCGTAAAATAGCAGCTTAATGGTGCTATGTTTCGTATAGTGAGTGTAGAGAACCGGAAACCCCTTTTACTGGAAAAGGGTTTCCGGTTTCCTTTTTCCATCTTAGTCCTTACGGTTAACAACACATCTGCATTTTTATTCGTAATCGAGGATAGATGTAGAAGTCCACTTATCATCAGATGGACTGTGTGCTCGTTTGTCATCCTTATCCTATAAAAAAATAAAATAAATAGCCATTACGCAAGAATAGCTATGCGACTAAGTTCGCTGTAAATTTCACAGTACGCGAGGAAGATCTCCGCTTATAAAATGAAATTGTTAATTGCAAATTTATGTGCTGACTTACCACGTTCTCGATTGTGAAGCGAAGAAACCTGTATGTCTGAGAAATTGTAAAAAAATATTTAGAAGACATATGAACGATAAGGATATCCGCAGTAGAACCCGAGTAACCGACATTAGTAAGCTGAAGTGGCAATGGGCCGGCCATATAGCTCGAAGAACCGACAATCGATGGGGAAGAAAGGTTCTCGAGTGGTAGCCCCGTACCGGCAGGCTAAGTATAGAACATCCCCCCACTAGATGGAGTGACAACCTGGTAAGACATGCGGGAAGTCAATGGATGCAGGTGGCTAGGGACCGTGCTTTGTGGCGTTCCTTAAGGATATTCAGCAGTGGATTTGTGAAGGGCTGTAATGATGATGATAAACGTCGTTCAACACGAATTGGCGCAGTGCGGTGGACATTTGCTCTAAAACCCCATCAGAATTGAAAGGAGGCCTGTGCTCACCAGTGGGACGCATATAGGATGTAACTTTATTTTTAATTTTTAAAATATCATAAAAATATATAAGTATATGTATACTCTCACTCTTTTATTTTATTTTTGGAATATAAGATGCAACTAAAATAACAATTACGAGTATTTAGTTTTGCGTAATCTCGGTTTGTGTTATAATGGTTTTAAGGATATTTCGACAAAAATAATAAAACGTGGTGTAGAATGGTGCCAATGCAACACTATTAACAATATCGATAAGTGATTAAATGATAATCAACAAGAAATAATGTTCAATTTGACGATTTATTAGAAGGGCAGCTACTAGCTTGTTGCCCCATAACTTTTATGCTAACTTAACTCTGGTATTTGAGCAAAGTCGACCGGTACATACCAAAAGCTTTCTTTCTTTGGTCAAATGATGATCTTTGTTTTTATATAACATTGCTATGCAGTCTTAGAAAATTTTTGTTTAGGTATGGAGGCGATACCAATATAATACAAAGGAAGACAAAAAATGAATGTGATAAATAAGTAATTTAATTTTATGCAGCTTCGAAACTTATGCTGCAGTCCATCTATACGTATAGTTAAAAAACATAATTTTATTCTTTAGGATGCAAACAATTTTTTAGATTTTCTTAATAAAGGAACTGCTTTTTTCTGTCTCTTCGTCGTGATTTGTCACTAAATACGTAATGAAGTGCACATTTTGCCAAAATTATATAGAAGCTGTTAGTACTGTACATTGCTATTTAATTACCGGTTTAAATATATTCAAGTTTCAAGCTGTAGTAGGTAAGCCCTTTATGGAATCTTGACGACTTAACGATAAACTATCGAAGACGCCCAAATTAAGACCAAGTAGTCGAGCATGTATCATTACTCTGTGGCCGATTGAGACATCTCGGGCATGGGGAGCGCGCGGCGCGATCGCGGCTCTTGCGAGCCAACGCGGGAATGTTAATATGCAAACTCGACTGGCTAAATACAGGATGCTCCGGGCTTAATTTAATAAACCCTTTATCGTGAGAAAAATATTTTTAAACATCGCTCATATGTTATATATCATAGTGTTATAAATCATTTCTTTTGAAACAATTTTACTTGGAAAAAAAGTCCAGCTGAATTTCTTGTTGGTTATTCCAAAACAAAGGCCGAACCAGTAGCATACAAGACTTTCATTAAGTATTATTTGTAATTAATAACGAAAAATATTCAATTTAACATAATACCCACCGATAAAGGTTTCAGCATAGTTGCTTTATTTTATACACAAGTCCTATCAGTCCTTTATACTCGTAAATTTTAGTTTATTATATATGAGCTGTGTAGTGGCGGCCTCAATCAGGTTGGATCTTATGTAAAGCAAGAGTCTGTGATCTGTTGACTTCATTAGATACAAGTGCTTACTGTGCGATTTACCATCTAAACCTTTAACAACAAAACCAAAAGCAACAGTTTCGGGATATAATCAAGAAAGAAAATAAGTTAAATTAGGGAAAGTAGTGAAAGTTCAATATCACATTTCCATGGGGAATTTTATTGAAGAAATTGCCGTTTTATTTTCAAGATCCTTCATTGTTCACCCTAATAGTAGGGTAAAGAAGTATACAGTCCACATAGGCACATACTACAGGCGTCAAGATCGGGACTATTTCCATAGGGGCCCGTCATCTTGGTCGTCAACCCTTTCTTTTAAGAATCGGTTTGTGATCGGAATCGAACGTCTTCCTCTGGGGTCACGCCCACCTCGTTGTCCCGAACCCGCGTGGTGTGGTATTGGCCTGTGAGTAGAAGGTCAATATTGGTCGATCCCTGATCGGGGGCGCAAGGTTAAGAAGACAGACCGCTTCAGTTTCATAAGTGCTTGATTATAAAATCAAACAATAGCTGATAATAAGTATAAAAAAAGGTTTTGGTAACATGATTTATGGTTATACAAAACATATTTTTAAGTGGTAGAGCCATGCTCCAGCTATATTAGTAGTATAGTTGTAGCACGAATTTGTCGGCTCGACCGGGGAAGAACCACGCTCTCACAGAATACCAGCGTAAAGTATGTGTTTCGTATGGTGAGTGTAGAGAACCGGAAACCCTTTTTACTGGAAACGAGGCATTTTGATACGTAATCGAGAATAGATGTAGATGTCTATGGGCCACAGTAACCACTTACCATCAGGCGGACTGTGTGCTCGTTTGTCACCCATATCCTATAAAAAAATATAATGAACTAATAATGTTGTAATTAGGTTTCTTTGAACTTAAAATAAACGATTACTACATTCTTCTACGTAGTAAACCTCATTTTGAATCTGATATGTTTTATATAATCCTCTATTTCCTTCTTATGTTAAATAGAGAGTTTTTTATAATAAATTCAGTTTTCGGTATTAATTATTTTAAATTCTTTCGGTTATTTGAATAAATGAGAGGAGATCTATGCTCAGCAGTGGGATGTAACTTTTTAGTAGTTACAAACTGATAATAGTCCTTACGTGATACGTTTTATTTTCACAGCTGAACTGACTGATGTTATTTTTGAAGTTCTGACTATTCGCTACACACAAGATTACTGACACATCTATGGCAATAGAAATATGTTATGTTTTTCGTATTTTACATTAATATATTAGGACATGCCGTACACTGCATTTGTAGCTCCCACTGTATATGACGTCGCAGTTAAAATGTTTCTGGTCCAATTTGGGTGAGTTGCGAGACGATTTGTGCCTTTTCAAGTCCCTAGCTGACTTATAGTAGCACGTTATACCATTTAAGGACTCTCTACTATATTAATGAACTCACAAATAAAGGTACAACAGTCCAGTATTAATAACAAATGGAGGAATTTATTGCTTTGCCTATATGGTAATATTTAATTAATACAATTAGAAGTGTAGAGCGCTCACATCGTCGAAATAAAGTTTAAATAAATAGGTACATAATAGCTTCGTGTTGTGCACCTTGATATTTTATTACGTTTGCGGGATATAAAAAGTTTCCTTTTGAATTATACTGCTTAATAAGACTTAAATATACAATGTTCTGCTCTGTGACATTCGTTGTATGCCGACGCTTTGATAACAAATGTAAATGTTTAAAAAAACTGCAAATATAAGCAAAAAAGGAACTTCTTTTTGTAATTAAGACATTGTAAATGATTTTTTAATGTTAAAGAGGCAGGCGGTTTAGCACCTTTGAAACTGTTCGCCGCCGCCCCTGGATATATCTATGGTATTTTACTGACGTATATACCAACAACTTTTGGGGGCCATAGGATCCCTATATCAAGGACTTTGCACCACCCATATTCAACTGAGGATAAGTGTACATTTTAACTTATGATGACGGTAAGCCGTGGTAGCTAAGACCTCATCAGAATTTCACGATACGCGAGCAACTCTGGTTCGATCCCCGCCGACACCAATGAAATTGTTAGTTGCAATTTCAAGTGCTTATTTACCACGTGCTCAGCAGTAAACGAAAACATCGGTAACCTGCATATCTGAGGAATTAAATTCGTCAAGGACATATGAAGACCGTCAACACGCATTGGAGAAGCGCGGCGGACTAATTGCTCCATAACACTCTCGACAATGAGAGGAAGCCTGTGCCCAGTAGCGGAACCTATAATAGGCTGCAATTTTATGGTGACGGTAAGAGAAATATTCACCAGTGTTGCCTGATCTCGAATTGCCGTCCCATTGAAATATGTGAGTGGGGAAATAGGGAGTGCACCTGTGCTTGCGCTTACACTTGGGCACTATAATCCTGTCCCGCGCAGATGGTAAGTTTTCGTTGAGACTGGGTTCCATGACCGAAAATCGGTCTGAAGGACAATAATTCGTATACATATTTTAAATAAAAAGAGTAGGAAATGAATGAACGCTATTATAAACAATTGTGATTGACAGAAACATAAAAGTGTGTTCGTTAATACAGACCTATCGACAAATCTATGGACCTTTCACGTAAATAGGCATAAACATTACTAGATGGTTGTTATCTTTGCTAAAGATCGTCCTCAAACTTTTTGATTGAAAGCCATTACAACTATAACTTTGCTTCCTGTGATTTTATATTTATACGACTTTAAATCTTATGCCAATATGCGAATAACCGTTTTATATTTTCATGCCCGTTATAAGCTTGAGTTGAGGGATCCTATTGTTGCATACGTTATTGTCAACAGGGTTGTGCGATGAAGGGAGCAGTTTCTTGTAATTAGTTCGTTTGTAATTTCAATTTTGGCATTAGGAATCAACACATGTAGAGAGCTGTATGCTTTTAAATATATATTATATAATATATTAATTCATATTTATAATATTTTCATAAAGTCTTTATTAGTAAGACTGATGTTTTGTAAAAAAAATATCTTCTTTAACCAATAGAATCTACTACCCCCATATATTTCCATGGGTATCATAAAAAGCGACAGGGGAAAAGCAGCATTGTTCTGATAAAAACTCAATGATATTAGTTTGAACTGAAATAAAGTTAATTCGTACTTGGTATTTGATGATACTTGACTATTGATTGATATACATCTATACGTTTCCGCCTTAAATTGGTAGGGTAATAATGATGAGCGAAAACCTAGTTACTAATTTTTACCGTGTAATGACGGTGTTGAGTATCCACTACCCCATATTATCTCCTGGGTGTCGTAGGAATCAGCAGAGGAAAATGAAACAGATGGGCAGCAGCGTCTTTCTCATAACAACTTAAAATAGTAGAAAAATTGCGGTTGCCAACCCGCCTGCCAAGCGAAGCAACATGGTAAATTATGCCTTATGAATCAATGTATGGGGAGGTCTATAATCGGTGGTCGACTTGTATTGGGCTGTAATAAATAAATGGAAGAACTTAATTCGGTGCCCATTTTTATTTATCATGTCGTGATGGCTTGCAAGACATATTTTAATTTTTTTAAATATCATTTTATCTTAAAAAATCTTAACCACACCATGTGGATGCTTGGCGGTCCACCACTGTGCGTTTTACTGGGAGTTTTCTTCTTCGTACAACCTCTTTGTGAAATAGTTTACCACCATCGATTTTTCCAGACCGATATGACATAGGGATCTTCAAGAAAAGAGCTTACTCCTTTCTAAAAGGCCGGCAACGCACCTGCAATTCCCCTGGTGTTGCAGTTGTTCATGGGCGGCGGTAGTTACTTACCATCAAGTGAGTCGCATGCTCGTTTGCCCCTCTTCTATAAAAAAAATGTAAATATATCAAACGACAAATCACCGCTCCAAGCTTTTAAAGTGCTTGTTTTTAAAACTAAAACTAGGTGTAACAACAACTCTAGTGATTCACAACTGTACAGCTTCTGTTATCAGTCCTAAAATCAGTGGGTCGATCTGCTTGATGAATGAACGTTTTGTGATGCTAATGTATGTATATACAAAAGATTTACCATTCCTCCTACTTCCTACAATGTGTCACGGTAAATTAGACCTAAACGCTGATCATTACAGTTGGGTTTGTAATAGCGATGCTTGCAGTTATGATATTTTTAAATGTACAAACTCTAATAAGGCCTAACTCTAATAGAACACGTGTAGGGAGCCTTATCACTGATTAGCTATCGTCAAATCTCTTAAGTTGACAGCAGCTTTGTACGTTAGCTTTATAATAACTCCCGGTTAAGGATTCAACGTAAATTGTTTGTGAATGATTTATTAGTGACGTGAATTTAATTGATTGCTATTTTTTGGTATTATATGAGGTATTTATTACTTTTTTAATGAAATTTATGCTTAAATGCATGCATAGTGTATGTCGTACGTTGCAATTAAAAACATTGTATGGATTAAAAATCAAATACAATTTTGTTCTAAGAAACCCGAGTACCTAAATTTTATGTTTTTTTTTTGAAATGGGGGAAAACGATCGTGCGACTCAATTGATGGTAAGTCTACTACTAGGTAAATCGACTACTGCCGCCCATTAACAACTGCTACTTCAGGGAAAAATAATATATCAGTCTTTGTGCAGTCAATTATTGGATTTCGTAGATTTAGGAGAATGCTTAAATGCCAGCCGATTAGCGATCATTATATATACAAATAAATAAAATTGTCGTGTCTGTTTGTAATGAGAAAATAACAGCTTTTCATTAAATGCATATAAAAGTATATACGGTAATTATAACAAAAACACAATTTTTAAAATTGTCTGTCCGTGTTCCGGCTAATCTCCGAAACGGCTGGACCGATTTTGATGGGACTTTCACTGGCAGACAGTCGATGTTATAAGAAGTAACTTAGGCTACTTTTATTTAAGAAAAGAATTAGAGTTCGCGGGAAACAGCTAGTAATATACTAGAATCTATAGATTACTAGGAGACTTGTGCTGCTTATGGGCCTGGGCTGATCTAGTTTTCTAATCGTTATCCTTTAAAAAAACCAAAAAAGAGGATCGGGGTTTCTTTTGTCATTTCTACTTATTAACGTCCACGTTATAAATTAAATGATAATTGACCAAAAAGCCTACAAACGCGTTTTTATTCTTTAGGACAAAAATGAAATGCCTGGTAGCCTATAATTATACTGGTTCTCTTCCTTTCAAATCAAAATACAACATTGAATGCAATTTTGCTTGACAGAAAAAGTAGGTAATAGGGTGGTACCCTCGCATACGGAGTCCTAAGCAGAAAAGGAGAAACTACCACCTTGTAAGCAACATTAAGAATATGAATTGATTTAGACCATTGACAGGAAACTTTCTTAAGATTTAAACGATAAAGAAAATAAGAACCAATGCATGCCTATTAACTGCAACAGTGTCCTATGTTTTATAAAAATAAAACATATATTTAACTAGGTACCGTAATTAAAATCTTTAATTATCGCGTGTACTTCCCCTACGGAATCCGGGCGGTCAACTGCGGAGCCATATATCACGCTATCTGATCCGCCCACCGATTGATTTTCGGAAATCCTCCCTAAATAACTCCCGATAAAGTAATTTACACTTAATACACACGGCGCTTGCGTTTGACAAGCTTTATAATAAACATTCTTGAGAAGATTTATTGTCTTTTATTATATAAAATAATTATTCTGAATGTTTACTTATTTAGAGTATCTACATGACACAAAAGAAATAACTAGATTTTTTTTAAATAATCTTTGTAATAAAAAAGGAAGTCGTCCTTTACACAGCAGTGCTTGCACTTGTCTAAAGAGTAAAGAGAGCCAGTCTAATAACAGTCTGTGAGGCGTTCCATCTTATTCAGATCTGACAACAGAAATAAGTATTGAAGTAAGTCTCCAGTTCTCGACACTCATCATACAAAACACAGCAATATTATGATACTATTAACATTCACTAGTATTCTGTGCTCGTGTGGTACTTCCCATATGTGCTGCAGCTATAATACGCTGTACCATTGTTCTGGTACTTATCAAAAATACTTTCACTAATAATATGTGATTTCAATCGCGAGTATATTTTTGATTTATATTATCGCGTATATATCATCTCTTTAAAATTTTTGATGTGTTTGGCGGCGTTTGGCACATTTGTACCAGATTTCAAAATTCAAGAAACGATTTGTTCTTCGTAACGATCAATTTTATTTTATTCAAGGTACATGTAACAATTTTATTACAAACTATTCGTTCGATAACATAAGTTGACTTATAACGAAACAAATTTAAAAATTCGTGAGTTTCTAAACTGGTATTTTATTTAAAAAAATAGTTTTTACCATACACTTAATAAATAATATTCTTTCGTTTTTTTAGTTACAATATTAGTATGATGACAGGATGGGGCCGCGTGTTGGATTACCGCTCAGAACGAGAGCTTTTGTGGCCTACAAATTAGTATAATTGTTCAAAATCTGGATGTTTTTCCATGCCCAGTTTTCAAAAATTCACTCTTACTATAAAAGCATTTTAGTGACTATACAAAAAATTATACACTTCCCACTGATATATTTTTATTAACACCCTGAAATCCTCAGCAAGAATTCCATTTTCACAGTTACTAGTTTACCCAACTTTCGGAATTTCTCATATCTGATGGGAAATGGACGCTGTGGTTTATACACACATACATCAACCCACCATTAGGAACATGCAGATGGGCATGTCATGTTTGAGGATTAAATGCATTAACTATGCATTTAATGGGCTGGCATGCAGTCTTGTCTTCCCAGTGCTGTCTTCAGTTCTATCACTCACCGTATGAAATGCAGCAGTATTATACTGCTTTTCTTCACTAGTATTCTGCACGAGCGTGGTCCTTTCCTAGTCAAGTCGATTCATTCGTGTTTCAGACAATTTTGCAGAGTGCGCGAGTCATATTATAGTATATAGCCATACATATAGCACCACTTTGCCATTATTATCGTAGTCTACTCGTATCCTTATCGTAATTTTTAAAAACGACTGTAATTTTTAAATTGGAGCTATTATAAACGCAATCAAAAATTCTAAGAGTGAGCGTCGTCGCCATAAAAGCAGAAAAGGCAATGAAAATTAAACTGGTTATTAGTTGAAAATTACCGCGTACTCCTGGGACGTAATGTCGCGAGCAATAAAGCCCGCCCTGCGGGCAGTGTCAACAATACGCCGAAAGCTGGATGAGACATCGACGAATAGAATATCTGATAAAAATTGTTACGATTTTAAATTTGATATTAAAACGGCTAAGGGTTATACCATGATCATCTGAGGCTAACGGCGGGATAAGTAGGTTGCCAGACCTAAAAACCCAAAACCTTGTAGGGGAGCAGACGTCACAATTACGCAACGAAACTGCGATGGTAAATCCACCTGCCAAACATTACGATTATGGCAATATGCACCATATAAAAAATGAAATCGGGTGACAATAGGAAGCGGTGGGTGGTGCGGGGCGGGTTCTCGAATAATCAAGCAGCTATCGAGCTACTACGACTTATACATGCTACGATGGACGAGTCGACTAATCGATTCTACCATCGATCGATCGGTGTGGTAGAAACTATCGACCGACGTCGACTAATCCATTCCACCATCGATCGATGCCATCGATCAATGATCAATCGATTGGTGTGGTAACACCCTCACCTCTCCTAAGAGAAAGGACATTAGTAAATGGTCTTATCAATTACTAGAAAAGTGTACAAATTTTTGAGAAAATAAAAAAAAAGTTTTTAAAGTCTTTTTGAATAATCGCTACACACCGCCATAGCCTTATGTATTTCACTACCGGTAGGGTTCCGCTTCTGTGTAAGAGTCCGTCTAGTTTGGGACCGCCTCTTATCTATTTCAATCGTTTGCCAGAGCAATGCCATAATGATCTGGTTTAAAGGGTATAATTACAAACTGCAAGGTTTTTATCTTGATTCTCAGTGGTGAGTGGTGACAACATAATATCTGTGATATTTGTTTGGAGTTTGTTTCAGGTATAAGTACACTATCTGTGGTAAGGATTTACCATTGGGTTAGCTAATTATTTCTTATATTTACGCGTGAAACTTATTTTACGGATTTTGTCGCGTTTAATTTTTAATAAGACTACATGTTTCTCGCGTGGAACTTTTTTGCGCGGAACCCTAAAATAAATCTAGCCTAAGATACTCCTTATAACATCTGCTATCTACCAGTGAAAGTGCCATACAAATCGGTTCACAGGTTTTGGCGTTATGCGTGTTCACGCCAAAATAGCTCGCAGATGACAGATTTTTTCAGACTTACATAACATTTATCGTTATATTTTGACCAAAGCTTATGTGTTATTCTGATGTATAAGCTATATTATTGTAAAATTTCATTAAAATCCATTCAGTAGTTTTTGCGTGAAAGAGTAACAAACATCCATACGTCCTCACAAACTTTCACATTTAGAATATTAGTAGGATTAGCAGGATAAATTAAACGCGATAAAATCCGTAAAATATGTTTCATTTAATCACGTACAATCTAGAGATATAATAATTTTCACTGTCACCATCATCACTGTCATAATTACAACCCTCACAAGTCCTTTGCTGGACATAGGTCTACTTTTAAAAACATTGTTATAAATAATATACAAATATATTGCTCTGGCTAGTCTACAGAAAGATACATCATATTATTAAGATAAATTATGTCTGATTGATTGTTTAAGATTGATGTCCTGATTGACAAGTAAACCTATGCAGGATAGTTTATAGAGCCGTAATGCATAGGTGCGTACACATAGAGGTGCTCACTCACCAACATCTCGTACCCACTGGTACAAGACCGGAGAAAGATCCAGAAGAACTGTCGATGGCATGATATAAAAAATAGCTTATAATGTATTTTCTTATAAGAGCTAATAAATAATATTAAAATTATAACTTATAGTACTTATAATGTTGATACTAGTATAGATATGCACCGGCTTCTTACAGGTGATTTCTGGATCTCGACAACAGCGCCACTTATCAATTTCAATAGTGAAACTAAACCATTCAGGGACTCACTTTAACACATAAAAAATTTCATCAAAATCAGTCCAGCCATCCTCAAGTGATCTTTCATACATGCGGCAATAGATTTTTATTTTTATAAAAGTTAAGTCAGTGCTTACCTATCCCATCTGGTGTTAATTGATGATGAAGCTTTAGATGGTAAGTCGCACTGTCTTAGTGTAACATAAGCCTATTCGCTCTTGCCTTGAAGACGGCCAGTTTGTGATCGGACGAAAAGATTTGGTGTGGTATATATATGAAATAAATATTTAATATGTGACAGTATAATAGATACTGTTATAATAAAAATTATTTCTCACTGTTGTTGGTTGTCGTAAAACAATGAAACTAAATATTTTCTCTTGTGACTTCCGATAGATAGCGAAATAATCATCTCGTTCTTGCGGCCATAAGAAGAGATCCGTCGCCCGTCTAGGTGTTTCTAGATCATCGACGGAGAACAGCGTTGAAATTGCGAGACGTTTGGTAGTATGATCACGATCTCCTCCATGCATGGACCTCTGGTAACTGGATGCTTTTAAATACATAGATTTACTTCTCCTCCTCGACTGAGAATTAGAATACAGATACGTTGTCATCCCTGAGGATTAATGTGGAATGAAAAAGCTTCTTCTCTAAATGCCAACACTATTTGCACGTGTTGGGTGGGTGCTTGGGTACTGTTGGCTGCTGGATGCCAAAATGCCTAGCCCTAGTCTCACAGAAATGATTAAGAACAGGGTTACCAGTTTTAGGGTATAGACTCTATAATCACCAACGCACTAACACAGTCTCTGTTTTGGACAAACCTTCCAAATATGCATCACACATTTATGCAAAAGACTATATTAGACAATTAATGACAAGAGGACTGACAAAGAAGAAGAGATGTTAAATAAGGACAGAAAGACATAAGTAACATTATAATCATCATTTTATAAATCTAGAATTCTAGCATCTGAATAGAATGGAAATTCCTACATCATTTTTCCGCCACGATCACATAAAAGGAATGGAATGAATGTGTTAAAGGCCCACATTTCCATAGTTGCCACACGTGACAGGTGTGGCAACTGCAGTTTTTATTTATTACTTTGAGCTGTTTTAAAAAAGATACTGCTGCCCATCTCCTATTCTATTTACCCTCTATTGCCTCTCACGACACCAACAGGACGATGTGGGGTAGTGGATATTCTTACAGTGATGTAAGAATATCCACTACGCGGTTGAGGATATCTTTGCCTGTCTGCATTTCTACCCATCCGTTTAGCCGTTTATGCGTGATCTAGTATCAATAAACTTCCACATGTATAATATTAGTAAAAAAAGTCATGAACTTTCATTCGACCCTTTGCTGGGTGATGAAGTCTTCTCATTTCTGAAAGGATTAACCCTTTCAGAAATGAGAAGGGTCCGCTGCGTTGCCCCAACACGTGTTGGCGAACTTCAACTCTCTTCCAAACATGTTTTAAATTTCTCTGACATGCTGGTTTCTCCACAATGATTTAATTTATCGCCGAGCACTACTAAGTCAGCATTTAAATTTATAACGTCATTACCGGCGAGAATTCAACTCTGTTTGCTCGCGGAGAAGAACCACGCTCTCACCATACCGCCGTGAAATAGCAGCTTAATGTTGCTGCGTTTCGTATGGTGAATGTAGAACACCGAAAACCCTTTTTAATCGAAACGAGTTATTCCATCTTAGTTCCCAGGGGTGACAACGCATCTAAATTGTGATTCTAAATCGAAGACAGATGTAAATGTCACTTAACATCAGGTGGACTGTGTGCTCGTACTGTATAAAAAAGGCAAGCGCTTAATCCCTAAGCTCGTATTGCTCTGAAATAAATAGATAACTTTTGTCTTTATCACACGCTGTAATCTAATGTACTCTTGTCACTTTTAGTTACACACAATCTGTGCATGTCGCTCTGGAAATGGGGGTAGGGGTACTAAGCCCGGTCCGCTGAGGGGTCGGAAATGGGCGGGGAGGGATGAGGCGGGTAGCGAGGGCTGCGGCCTTAATTACCGCTGCTTTTATAGTTTTAATGAGTTCATTTTGGACCCGGGCTAACAAGCGGCGTAATACCTATTTAAACCAATTTTGAAATTAATATCATAGTGATGGTGAATTTCGCTATCGATAGAATACCATTAAAATGTGTAAAAAATATTTTAAAGACTTATATTTTAGCATATAAAATCTTAAGAAAATTTTCATTTTCAAACGACTTCAAAAAAGGAGGAGATTCTCAATTCGTCGGAATCTTCTTTTTTATAAATATCCACCGATTACTCAAAGACGCCTGAACTGATTTGGAAAATAATTTTTTTTTTGTTTCAAAGGGTACACTTTCCAGGTGGTGGATTTAAATTTTATCGAAATCGATTGAGGGGTTTTAAAAAAATCAACAATAAATTATATTTATATTGTATTCGTTTGTACAAAATGTTAAATTTACCACTTGTATCACACCAAAATACGTGATCATGTTTCGAAGGTGTGATGTGAAGTTCGCCAACATGTCCTGAAGCAGCGCGACGGACTAACTGCTCAATAACACTCATAGAAGTTAGAGGAGGCTTGTGACCAGCAGTGGGAGGTAAACTGTATACTGTAGCTTTAGCATTTAAGATTTATTTAACATAATTTATTTAATATTATATTTATTGCTCACCGTGTAGTGGCGGTGTAAGGCCTGAAATCCTACGCTGACGTCGGTTGCGTACGGTCGGTCGCGTACGTCAGCGAGAAATAAAATACCATACTGCGATACCGAGCTCTATACGGTACAGTCGTCTGCTAAGTGAATTTCGGAAAGGAGATCGGTAAGTAAAATACAATGTTAATAATTATCTCCTTTTTTTACTATCGTCCACATTATTGTAATCCGGAAATAAAACCTCGAAAACTTCTACCCAGTATTTTGCTCTCGCATCTTTGTACAAATCATTAGATAAATTTTTTTTCGCGGAACCCTAATTTTTTCTAAAATAAAAGTAGTCTACTCCTTCTAACATCAGCTACTGTTTCGGAACAAACAGACAGACCGACAAAAATTTTAAAAATTGTTTTTTTGTTCTATGTACCATATATACTTTCACATGCATTTAGTATAAAGCTGTTACATTGATAATACAAACAGACACTTCATTTTATTTATTTGAATAGATTGGTAGGGCTCTTTCTGGGAGTCAGTCAGGTATGAAACCACTCAATTACCTATTTCCGCCGCCAAATAGCAATGCATTCACTGCTGAGTTCTGGTTTAAAGAGCGTCAATGTATGTAATTACAGTAAAGTCAAAATATTATACTATAGGTATATATATATATTCAAGCTAGCTGGATCTCTCTGCAAAATTAACTGCATTAGTTATAATCGTAAATATTATATAGCTCTATTAAAATGTTACATCACTATAAAGTTTATCAGCACCATCCGCCGCCTCGACTATTTTGTCGATATTAATTAAAAAGGGGTCCGTACAAGTTAATATTAAAGAAAATTAAGCAATCTCCGTCGGTTAAGTTTGTAATGAATTTTCATAACGAGAACTGTTTTACAGACTGGATTAGAATGCGGTGGCTTGTGCTGCTTTACTTTGTAAATATTCGACGCTTAGTGGTGTATTTAAAATCGTAACTTAGAAATATTTTATTTATGAATAAATTTAGAAACTGTGTTTGCTTGTCTATGGCCAAAGGATTAACTTAAAATTTAATAACAGCCATGAAAAGTTCGAATCTGTTTTGATATAAAACTTAGAAAGAATATAATTGACTGAATAAAATAAAAAATAAAAAACACTTGCATTTTAAAACAATCCAACATTCTACACAGTATAAATTCAACATTCTACATAGTATAAAACAATGTCGCTTCCCGCCGTCTGTAGGCTTATACTTTATTTAAAATAGCATTAGACAGAAGTTAAAAAAGGTTTTTTATAACGCACACGTTGTAACAAAAGTACAATAAACATGTTACAGTTAAAATTGATGATACACGTGGTAGAGCCATGTTGCAGCTATATTATGGTTGTAGCACGAATTGGTCGACTCGACCGGGGAAGGACCACGCTCTCACAGAATACCAGCGTAAAATAGCAGCTCACTGCTGCTGTGTTTTGTGTGGTGAGTGTAGAGAACCGGAGACCCGTTTTACTGGAAAAGAGGCATTCCATCTTAGTCCTCAGGGGTGAAAACGCATTTGCATTTTGATTCTTAATCGAGGATAGATGTAGATGTCTATGGGCCACAGTATCCACTTACCATCAGGTGGACTGTATGCTCGTTTGTCACCCTTATTCTATAAAAAAATACACCAACTGTCACACTTATTTGTAATCTATTTATCTCATGAAATTAAGTGGCTATTATTTAGATATAGTATTTTATATTATTTAAAATTACAAAATCAACGCTAAAAATCTAAAAGAAGCAAGGGTGGTCAATAAAGTACATTCTCTTTTACATACAACAAATTTTAATATAGTTAGGAAGAATCTCCTATGTGTGTTGTTTGTGGATTAGCAGTGGTCCCAAGCAACCGCCGGTACGACATACTCCGCCGATCGTTGAGTCCGCATACTCCGTGAGGCGTCGAGGTCACCGGCCCTTAGGTAGATTCTTAGGCACCCTAGAGCTACTCTCGTGCCCTAGGTGTCTAGTCGCGCTCCTAGTGTGCCAACTAAGCACTTCCCCAACCCTTTCGTAAGAAAGGGTAGGCAGTGTCGCAGCCAACTCTCCATCACCCACAACCTACCATTCGCGCCGCGCTTCATTGTCGGCTCGTAGGTAAGTTATCAGATAGGACACACTGCATTGCATCGTATCATTACAAGTAGGGACTTGTTAGGGGACAGCAACAACAATGACGGGTAAGGGGGAGCCCCCACCCTCGCGTTAGGAAACCCCGATCGCCGGGTATTCTGGATCGTCCGTTATTGGTGAGGACCCACAACATCCGGAGCGGTCTGTAGCATTGGCTTCATATAGCCAGATACCACTAGGAAGCCTTCGTCGCCTAAAGGACCCGCTACGAGCGCCGTGCTCACGCCCACCGCACCTGAGCGTACGAGTGGGCAGGAACCGACGCCCCTACCTCAGCGGGGTAAGAAAACTGCGCGAAGGCACACGCCACCTGAAACCGACGCATCGTTATTTGAGAAAAAACAGTGCGTCGGAATTTCATCATCGTCATCATCGTCATCCCCTTTAGGACGAAGACAGCTCAACCCGGGAAGGACCCAAAACTTACGCATCACCACCGAAGTCGCCTAGTCCGCGTAAACCATCCCCCCCCCCGCCCCGTCTCACCAGGCCGCAGAAGCATAGGCGGTACGGCCGACTTCGAGGATGGAGGGGAAGAGTCGTATGGCTGGGTGTCTACAAAATCCACCACATACGCTACCCTAGCCTTGTTTGCCGGAGGATCCCCCCCCACGCCTACCACCAACCCCTCTGGCCCACCAATGGACGATGGCCAGAGGCCGCCTACTAGCTATGCCCAACTGGTAGCTGCCCCGGCAGTACCACGAACTAAATCACCGGAGGTACCAACGACGCAACAACAACAAGCGGAAACCGAAAAGGACGATAAGGCACGATACCCACCCATAGTGGTCGAGTGCCTCCCTGACTGGACGAAGCATTTTGCGGTGCTCAACAGAAAGTTGGGACACCCGCCGAATGCTCGCCCGTTCGGGAAGGGGGTTAGATTTACCCCGCAAAGTCCGGAAGAATTCCGGACAATCCAAAAATACCTGATTGAAATCTCAGAAAACCTACCAACCATGTCGTGGTATTGTTACACCCCGGAAGAGGACAAGCCCACTAAAGTGGGCATCAGGGGGCTACCAGTGGGCACGGATGCATCCCAGATAGGAGAGGCTATCAGGGCAATGAGATTTCCTCTGAAGTACGTAAAGGAAATCCCACCTCGTAGGGTCAGATCTGGATGCCTCTACTTCGCCCAGCTGGACCACCTGAGCCTGGAACAGCTAAAGGACCTATATGCTATTGACGAGCTACTCTTCATGAAGGGAGTAGTCATTGAAGCCTGGCAGAGACGAGTGGGCCCGGCACAGTGCCACCGCTGCCAGGCTTTCGGACACGCTTCAGCGAATTGTTTCAGGCCAGTGAAGTGTGTCCGCTGTGGAGGAAACCACCAAGCGAAGATTGCCCAAGGGTAGAGACGAAGAACCGAAATGCGCTAATTGTGGCCAATTGCCGCTGCTCAGTCCTGAGGAGGATTGCCGGAAACAAGGATCACCTTGGGGTTGTACTGGAAGCCCCAAGAGGGTCCTCAGAGTCGCCCCAGTAATAATACAAGAGGACGGGTGGGCTACAGTCAGAGGGAGGGGAAGACAAGCGCCCCTCCCCACCCCTGTACCCACTGCACCGCAACCACAACAAATACAATCAGCGGAGCCCGCTCCGACTAAGGCTACCACTGGGGTGACTCTACTGCCACCCGCCAACGATGCCACAGAAGGCAACCTTCCCAAAAGAGAAAGCGGGTGCGCAGTAGGAAGAAGAAAGAACAACCTCCTCAGCCGGTGACCTCTACCCTACCCCAGCGGTAACGATAGCCCAGGTGCAGGTTACCGAGAAGAAGACCAACATGGGTAGAGCTCCAGGAAGGGCTCTATCAGAAAATAGAGCCTGCTCTACACTGAGCACGCTCTGCAGAGGAGAATGGAAGTACCGACATCACACCCGAAACCAGTACCTTCATCAAAGACCACCTACAGCTGCCCCGGATACGACAGATGCCATCCAGAGATTGGTTGGCATAGCTATAGAAGTGGGCAGCCAAGTCCTAACAGATATATAACCGCCATCATGAAGGCATTGGCGCAGCTACTGGCTCAGCACTACGGTGGTGTCTAATCCGGATAACCTGCGCCTCCTATACTGGAACCCAGACGGAATCCAGCAGAATCTACATGACCTCCGCACTATCGCTCAACAGCAAGCCATACATGTCATACTGTTGGGCGAAACGAAATAAGACCATCTACGCGCATAAGCTGCCAAATTACCACATTTACAGGAAGGACGAGGTCAACGCTCAAGGAGCCGCCTACAGAGGCACGGCGGCTCTGGTAAGAAGAGACATCGTCCATCTAGAGCTGGAACCACCTCAGTACCAAACTATGCGCTCAACTGGCATAAAATGGAGGCGGCGGGCGAGGAACTAAGGATCTACGCAGCATACCGCCCGCCAGGGACTCCATTTTGTTCCTCAGACATCCGGACAATAATGGAAGGTGAAACACCTACCATTATAGCAGGGGACCTAAACGCGAAACACCCGGCGTGGGGGTCTAGACTGATCAATCGTGCACTTTATGAGGATGCGGAAGCAAACACCTACGACGTATTAGGTCCCGAAGAACCGACGCACATTCCAGCCGATCACCGGAGGAGTCCGGATGTGCTGGACATTGTGCTCACTAGGAACATCAACTGCCCGATAGTGGTAGAGGTGCTGTATGATTTGAACACACAGCACCTCCCGATACTAATTACCTTAGGCCTCAGGGCAGTGACAACGCCAGTCAGAGCTTTCACAACCAAGATTAACTGGAGGCTCTACCAACAACACCTACTGGAGAGACCTCCAGAAACCACCCTAATTAATACAGCGGACGACGTAGAGGCCGCTGCATCAAGAATTTCAACTAAGATCACCGACGCCCTCAACGCAGCCTCTACGATCGTACCTCTCACGAAAAGAAATGACAAATTGCCATTGAACTCTACCAAGAGAACTCCTCTCTATAGAGATTAGAGTCGAGCAATAACCCGCAATGCCGCAGATAGGCCAACTCAGACACCCAAACAGACAACCATAGGCTAAATTAGCCGACTACAAAAATTGACTCGCAGCGACCGGGGAACCGAACCCCGGATCGCTGCCCAACTGACAATGCCGAAGAAATCGGCTCCCAGGACCGGCCCATAGTAGTGGGCCGTGAGGAACACCCGGGCAATGGGGAGATGCACCGATACCTGACAGGTGCTGAGCACCTGCAGATGACAACGTAATTAGGAAAGACGAACAATTTTACCAGCCTAGGGTAACTACAACTAGGAACAGTTACAAGTTTTAACAATATTAAATTTCTCAAAGTTATGTTAAAACAATTTGTTGAACATTTTCATTAAAATTATCTAAACCTAACTTTGAATTAAAATGTTTTGCACTCCTGCTTCTACGAGCCTCTTTTTTCTAATGCTATAATAAATGAAGTATAGATATTTTAAACTACGTAACGGATTTTGATGAGGTTTTCATCAATAGACAGAATGATTCAAGAGGAAGGTTTATGTGTATAATACATGGATATTATATTAATTATATTATATAATTCTTCTGTCCGTGTGTATGTGACTGTATTTAAAATAGTGACTTTTAATTATTTCATTTATAAATAAAGTTGGAAACTGTGATTTTATCTATGGCAGAAAGGATTAACTTAAAATTTAATAAGCCGTGAATAAGCCATGAAATTTTCGAATGTGTTTTTATATAAAATTTAGAAGGAATACAATTGATTGAGTAAAATAAAAATAAAAAATTTTGCATTTTAAAATCACAATGCAACATTCTATAATTTATATAATATTTACATAAAGGACGTGTATAATAGAACAATTTTAAATTTATTTTAGAGTAAAAAAAGCACCAAGTAAAATGTACATAGAGTGAATAAAGTTTCAACAACATTTGTATATTTATATATCCCACGTTTGCTGCCTCCCGCCCCGACCTCCGTGTAGGGGTATCAGGGAGGCTGTAATAGCTAGCAATTATCACCCTATTAAGTAGTTTAGGAACGCCGTTAAAGATGATGACCCTGCTGGGAGCGACGAGTTTGTAATATCGTTTTAACTAGCCACGAAGTTGTTGCGCTGTATTTACATAAGTGAAACTAAATTCAGTGTTTGTTATAAAAGAAAGCCGAGTTCTAGGAAGCAGATAAAAATTATTTTCTTCTTCATCAAAACGTATTTTTTATAGAAGACGGGCAAACGAGCATGCGGCTCACCTGATGGTAAGTGACTACCGCCGCCCATGAACAATCGCAACACCAGTAGGGCTAGCATGGGCAGGAGACAATTTTATCCCCGGGGAAAGGAGAAAATGTTTATCCCCTCGCTTAGTTTTATCCACCCTTCAAGCATGGGCACACCGGTGAATATAATATCCACAGTAGATAAAATGTGAAATAGACTTAGACTTAAATATATTTTTTGTATGAATATAAACTTAAACCCACGTCCAATGAACTAGGATAAAGTTGTCCCTTTCAAATGTCAAAAAAACATATTTTTTTATCTTTCATTAGGCTCCATGCTATAGTCGAGGGATATATGTCTACTCGTTATGTCAAACGGGGATATACTTCTCCCCGTTGCCGTGCTTTGGCATAAGGACAAGATAATTTTATCTCTTGTCAGTGGATATAATCGGGGGATAATTTTTTTGTCCAAAGCCCATGCTAGCCGTGCAGGGGAATTGCAAGTGCGTTGTCAACCTTTTAGAAAGGAGTAAGCTCTTTTCTTGAAGGTCCCCAAGTCGTATCGGTCCGGAAAACTCTATTCCTGTTACTTTAATTCATTTCATCAGTTGAATAAGTCATTCAAGTTATAGGAAGATGAGCTGAAAGATATAAGGAATTATAAGCCCATTTAGCGCATAAATTATATTTTACGTGGTAGAGAGATGCTGCAATTATGGTTGTGGCACGAATTGGTCGTTTCGACTGAGGAAGGACACGATTTTACAGAATACCAGCGTACAGCAGCTTAATGCTTCATGTTTCGTACCTATGGTATCTTTACCATTTTATAGATATTCGTTTTGATTCTTATTCGAGGATAGATGTAGATGTCCATGGGCTGCAGCTTTCACTTAACATCAGGTGGACTGTGTGCTCGTTTGTCACCCTTATTGTTCATAACAAGTGGTAAAATTAAAAATTTTGTACAACCGACTTCAATATAAATAAAATGAGAACATCATCAATATAGTCAAAGTCAATTAAATACGCATTATTAAGGATAACTCAAAAACTGCTGATCAGATCTTGATCAAATTTATATAGGACCACATGAGAAGCACCAGCTTTCAAATCAAAAATAATCATCGAAATCGGTTCTCAAAGAAAAAAGTTCTGAGGTAACACACATAAAAAATACAGTCGAATTGAGAACCTCCTCCTTTTTTTGAAGTCGTTTGAAAAAAGAATTAAATAGTATTTTATTGTAGGAAATTCTAAGTCAGATAAAAAAAGAACAAAAACGTATAGATTATTATGAAGATAACATTATGCAGGAGAATATTAAGCTTAATCCTTTTTGATTCGCATCATATTAAATTAAGGTTCAAAATAGCTTAAATAAATGCAATTTATGTGTCGTTTTGCAATATAAAGAGTCGTGCCCATTGTTATAACTTCATTTGCTCCCGCAATCGGTGAATATTGATTTAAAGTGGCTCGTAAGTAGAAATTTAAAGAATTTTTACGATTGAAGCGCAAAAATAATACAAAACGTATGTAGCCGTTTACAAAACGTGTGTAGGTTAGGTTAACCAGCTTCTTCCATAAAGGCATTTTAATTTATGGCTCCTTAGAAATTTAAAGATTTTCTTTCTTATGTAAACATTCAGGATGTTCTTACGTTAGTTTGCGGCTGATTTATTTTATATCAAGATATTAAGTTGCAATGTTACGTGCAATATAATACCTTCTTCTACTTCAACATCATCGCCCGTAGAAGTCCAGAGTTGGACATGCACCTCTTACCGTTGTAGTGAGAATTTGCCTTAAGCGTTGCGCTTGGCAAATGCGAGTACAGAGTAGGTACCTTTGATGCTCACGTTTGACACTACAGCCCATCATCGGGCTGGGAATTCTGTCTTGCGTAACGTTATACCGCCATTTATCGGAAACCATAAGATATTTAAAATAACTAGCAGGTACCCCGGCACGTTGCTGCCGCAGAAGAAATAATTGTGGAAATATAGTTTTAAATTTGAAAGAGTTATATTATTTAATTAGGAATGATAATACATATATTGAAGTTGAATGATATATAACTTTCAAATAAATTTGACGGTACGATACGCGCGCTGCCTACTGTTAGTTAATTGTACTACGCCTATAACTTTCGCGTAAGTGAAAGAAATAAGTTGACAAAGATTTGCCGCAATCTGATGAACGGTATAGCAGCGCATAAAATACGAACAAACAAACATTAATTTTATATATTAGATAACACATACTTTATGAGTAAGTATATTGTCTCTACCACATACCACGTACCATGATTATAAAGTCCTCCAGACCGAATTTCGGTCACGGCGGCCCGTATCAATGGAGACTAGCCATCTCCGCAGGACAGGATTATAGTGCCCGAGTGTGCGCGAGCACAGGTTCACTCTCTATTCCTCACTCTCATAATCAGGTGGGATGGCAAACCGGCACGAGCGGAGAGAGATCAGGCGCAGGGCCAACGGCTTTACGTGCTTTCCGAGGCCCAGGGGTGGAATACCGTCAACTTCCTGACTCCGAGCTGCTAATGAGAATTTCTCCAATGCGATGATCAGCAACTGCGTTTACGAACACAAGACAAACGTGTGGTAGACAACGTGTGTTTGAAGTGATAGCGTTATACAGTATGACTACGAGTCTTATCATTTTATTTTTATAGAATAGGGGTGATAAAAGAGCATACAGTTCACCTGAGAGTAATTGGATACTGTAGGTAACTCATAGACATCGACGTCTATCCTTGATTAAGTATCAAAATGCAGATGCGTCGTCGCTCCTGATGACTACGATGGAATACCTCGTTTTAGTAAAAGGGTTTCCAGTTCTCTAAACTCACCTTATGAAACACGGCAGAATTAAGCTGCTATTTTACGCTGGTATTCTGTGAGAGCGGAGTCCTTCCCCGGAGCCGACCCATTTGTACTACAACCAAAATATAGATGCAGCGTAGCTCAACTACGTATACGGTTACATTATATCCCGGAATGTAAGAAAATTTTTAACCGACTTCAAAAAGGAGGAGGTACTCAATTCGACTGTATGTTTTTTTATGTGTGTTACGTCATAACTTTTTTCTGGGTGAACCGATTTCGATGATTCTTTTTTTATTTGAAAGATGGTGCTTCTCATATGGTCCCATATAAATTTGGTCCTAATAAGGTCTGACCAGTAGTTTTTATGTTTTCCTTAATAATTTATAAAGTCGGTTGTACAAAATTTTTTATTTTACCACTTATTCAAGCTACTAGATGAAATAGGATAGTTTAGGTGACAAACGAGCACACAGTCGAAACTGAAACAGGAGATGGGGAGCAGCATCTGCCTGATAACAATTCAAAACTACAAGCGTGGCAACTATTGCAAAATCACCCCATATGAGGCACACTATGGCGGAGGCCTATCTTCACCAGTGGACTTTTATATGCTGTAATAGTTGGATCGATGGATGGGCAAATTACAAGCACAAGTAATAAAAAATAAATACATCAATAGTTTTATAAAGTTTATCAAAACCTTGTGTTAAAAAATTTAAGCACGTACAAATAATTATAACTTTTAACAAAAAGTAAAAACCGACTTCAAATTGCTACAAAAGAAATTATTTATTTGCTACCTTTTGGGACGGAATTTTTTCTCCAAATTTATATGAGACTACCCTTGAAGTATAACCTATTTAATAAAAAAAATCATTAAAATCGGTTCTCAATCTGCGAAGATATCATATGAAATTCCTTAAACAATAGTCCAATATGAAACTTTTCCCCTATTTTCCACCGTTGGGGGCGGAATTTTTTCTTCAATATTTAATAAAACCACCCTTGAGGTAAAGCCTATTTAATGAAAAAAGAATCATTAAAATCGGTTCACAACATGCGAAGATATCACGTAACAAGCATACAAAAAAGACATACATTCGGTTAAAAAGAAATTCTATTTTAAATGTATCTCACTTAAGTTTATATGTTTACTTAGTTGACTCGTTAGTTGATTCGGTCAATTTTGTGCAAATTACTCGACGGACCAATATCAACGTAATAAAGTTAATGTGTTAGTGATTTCCGACCTCGGGGAGCCAATTCAGACGCAATTTCAACACAGCAGGGCATTCGGCGGCTAATGTGTCTCGAGCATTATGAAGCGTTAACACAGCCGTATATTTCTTTCTAACGACGAATTTTACTAAATTCCATTATAAACCTCATTGATACCACACGTATGTGCACAATATTACCACTTTTTCTTTTAGATAAGTAGGTTTTTTATAGGATAGGGTGACAAACGTGCACACAGTCCACCTGATGGTAAGTGGTTGCTGTGGCTCATAGACATCTACATCTATCCTCGATTACGAATCAAAATGCAGATACGTTGTCACCCGTGAGGACTAAGATGGAATGCCTCGTTTCCAGTAAAAAGGGTCTCCGGTTCTCTACACTCATCATACTAAACACAGCAGCGTTAAGCTGTTATTTTACGCTGGTATTCTGTGAGATCGAGGTCCTTCCCCGGTCGAACCGACCATTGCGTGCTACAACTATACCACTAATATGCTGCAACGTGGCTCTACCACGTACAGAACTTAGTCGGACTACTAGGCAGAACCTAGGCAGAAAAACTCTACTCTATTTTCTAGTATTCTACTCAGGCAACGGCTTTCAACTTCCTTTATTCCTATTAAAACTTTTTAGCCAACTTCATAAAAGGAGAAGGTGTACTATTCGACTGTATGTTCTTTTCTTGTATGTATGTTGCGCGATATGATGCTTCATCAATAGTGAACTGATTTCGATAATTCTTTTCTTATTAAATATGTTATACCTTAGGAATGGTTCCTTATAATTTTGGAGAAAAAATTCTACTCATAAGAATGGCAAAATAGGGGATGAAGTTTGAATGTAAACATTCAGACGACATTGAGGTTTAGTTGTGATATTTCTTAATCCACTCGAAAGTGTTAAAAAATACTTTAAATAAAAATTCAAAAAACTAAAAAAAATAGTCAGATTCCAAAGCGAGGGCTTCAATTCTTCTATATGTGTCTTAGCACTAATTTAGGAATGTATAATTATTCCGTTCTTTTTAGTTCTTCGAAGTCGGATTTTATTTTTTATTAAAAGCTTTTTTTAACTATAAAGATTTTTAACTAATAAAACTTATAATTTAATAAATAACGTTCCAAACACCTAATGAATATTAAGTGAAATTGAGGCCGTATTGAAATTACCTAATAATAGAATTACCACACTACTGAAGAGTAGTGAAATCGATCGAACAATATTTTATTAACCTCTCATCAATGGACGGATAATAACAGTTTAATGGACGCCGATTTATATCTCACAACGACAATATTTAGCATACCTATACTTTGCTCCTCAACGTCGAATTTCCGACTTTATTGTTAACACTTTAAGTAAGGGAGTAAACTAAGTTATCGATGGAAATAAATTTGTAAATAATATAAGAGCCATATCATCGTCATATTTGAATCGCGTGCCATGATTCGGCATATTCTATCATAGCATCGGTGGACCACCAATGAGTCTCTTGAACTGACCGATTGAGTGTTGTATCAAAAAATAATATAAGACATCGATAAATATGTAATGATTACAATTTTTTAATAGGATTGGCTACGTCTCTATTTACTTCTGAAATAATTACAATGTCATTATAATATAATATCCTGCATTTAGATTCAAATGGTTTTCGTGTAGGATATCTTATATTATGTTATGTTTTGTTATGTAATTGGATAGAATTATACTGAAATTGTTACTGTTATTTGCTAAAGTATGATAATATATATCTTGATTTTTTTATATCTAAGTCTTAATAAAGATCAATTTTAGGATATAGGCATCTACCATGGTTACTGTAATCGCTTCGCCAGGCAGGCAAAGTGTCGTTCGCTGTATGAAACTTCGCTGTACTTCTTGTCACCAGACTTTGTATTATTAATTTATACATGCAAGCTTTTTTTTATAGTATAAGGGTGACAAACGAGCACACAGTCCACCTGATGGTAAGTGGTTGCTGTGGCCCATAGACATCTACATCTATCCACGTTTGCGAATCAAAATGCAGATGCGTTGTCACCCGTGAGGACTAAGATGGAATGCCTCGTTTCCAGTAAAAAGGGTCTCCGGCTCTCTACACTCACCATACGAAACACAGCAGCTTTAAGTTGCCATTTTACGTATGTATTCTGTGAGAGCGTGGTCCTTCCCCGGTCGAGCCGACCCATTCGTACTACAACTATACTATTAATATAGCTGCAGCAGGGCTCCACCACGTATAAAAGTAAAAGTGGTACAACCTGTGTGAAGAACTAAGTTCTGGCTACCAATCAAATCCATTAAATTTATTCAAAACTCTGAATCCTGATAAGCTTCAAGTTCAGTGGTAAGCATCAACCCACCTACCCAACGTGATAAATAATGCCTAATATTTTTAAAAAAAACTCTTGTATCATCTATGCTTAGAATATCAGCAGTTGACTGAAGGTCTTTCTGGTATCTACTATTGTACACTTACTAGAAAACTATTTGTTCCATTTTGATTTATTTTTTCGATAAGTGAAATGCACATCACTAGCGTTTACTAAAAAGCATTCCCAAGAGGCACAATCAACACACATTGAATACCTCTTTGTTGTGCCGAGTGATTTATTGATTGCGTCTCTGTCAACACGGCTGGCATTTTACACCAACTCTGAATACTTCATTTGATCCGGATTTTTATCGATAATAAAACCCGATCGTGAGTCACATCACTCGTTAAGTGTATTTAGTATACAAATGATTTGAACGTGCCGGTACTTCTTGAACTCTAGATTAGAGTCATTAATAAGCGGTCTTGGGTTTTACCGCCATATTGTAATATTTTTGATAAATAAAATTACTCAAAGTTTAATTTGCGAGGCGTGCTAAAAGATATGTAGAAGTTTATTTATCGGACATCTATTTTTTTATTATATTTATTGCTGATTGTTATGAAACGCATAATATCTCAACGTACTTTGTAGCAATTTATAATTTATCTTTAATTTTTATTGATTATTCGAGACAAGAGCGTATTTTGAATGAATAAAGTTTTTGTAACCGCATTTAGCTTCACAAATTCTAACCTAGAACTGATTTAAATCTGTCTTTTACTTGTTACAGGAAAGTGAATGCGTTATTTATCAGGCCGCAATTCAAATTATTATGATTATTTTATCTTTGGAAAATATTTATGGTTCCTGCCTAGGTTCTCCTTGAATGAATTTCTTTAATAATAGACTTCTTTATTAATATACTAATATCACACAATCATTATATAAAACTGATATGCGTTGAAGTATATCAATAACATTACAATTTATATTGCATTAAAAGACAAACAGGCTGTCCATAGTTTAAAGAAAAAGTGGAATATTTAAATAATATCAAAAACAGAAAATTTTATAAAATATTGTTTTATTTTATAAAATATTTAACTTAATATTTTCTTATGGTTATGTGTATTTATTTTATTTTGAGAGCTATAAAGCACAACCGGAATTAGTATGTTAATGTTAAACGCAATGTGTTAAAGTATGTATGTAAAATAAGTTTTATTAAAAATATTTTGCACATTTAGGTTCATTTTAAGAGTGTCTTTTCTTTTTTTATTCTTTTTAAAAGCGTACTTATTGCACAATATAACGGCTCCATGGCGCAGTGGCTTAGCGATGATTTGCAGCGCTGGGGGCCGCGGGTTCGAATCCCGCAAAGAACAAGTATTTGTATGGTCTACAAATAATTGTTCCGGGTCTGGATGTTTGTCCTTGTGCAATTTATGTTTATAAATTACCTTCACGATACAGAAGAAAATACTAGTGTGAGGCTAACCTTTTAAAAAAAATATAAATAATAAGAATACAATTTGATACAGAAAATATCGTAAGAATCGGCCTCATTATCATTATTGATGACACTATTGCCCTATACATTTATAAAGCTTGTGCGTAATAAGAAAGAGAAGAAAAGGTAAAGTGACTGAGTTGTTTGATGAGAAAAACGATAAAAATTAAATATTGTATACAATGAATAGAAACCAAACAAACTAAACGGACATTTACCCTTTGATTTATAATCGTATTTTATATTTAATTCTTCCAGGAATTTTATAACTATATTTTAAACATTTCTTATTCTTGATTATTTTGAGGCTTTTGACCCAGAAAGGTATGTCCGCCCTATTGTACTCTTATACCATGACACCAATAGAAACTGCACTATAGATTGCGATTGAAGCATTGTTATTCTCATGCGCATAAAAAATGTTCTTATCATATCTATACAAATAAATAAAATTGAAGTGTCTGTTTGTAATGTCAAAATAACAGCATTTTACTAATTGCATATGAAAGTATATACGGTACTTATAACAAAAACACAATTTTTTATATTTTTGTCTGTCTGTCTGTTTATTCCGGCTAATCTCTGAAACGGCTGGACCAATTTTGACGGGACTTTCACTGGTAGATAGCTCATGTTATAAGGAGTAACTTAGGCTACTTATATTTTAGAAGAATAATTAGAGTTCCGCGTAACAAAATTAAAACCCTAAATTACAAGCGGAAAAAGTCGCGGGGAACAGCTAGTACTATCATAAAATTAGTATACAATATTATAACAACTTCTTAGTAGTAGGCATAGCCCCTTTTTGTCTAGATATCCGTCTGGATAGGTACCACCTCCTGCCAAATAACAATGTTTGCACTACTGTGTTACGGTCTGAAGTGTATAGAAATCTAGTATAGTTACAGGCTGTGAGCCATTTCATCTTAGTCCTCAGAGGTGATAACGTATCTGTAGCTCTTTGTATGAAGTTGGCTGCAGGCGTCCATGGACTGCAGTAGCCATTTATCATCCGGTGGACTGGAAGTTCGTTTGTAAATTCAGTTTTATTTATAAGAAACATAAAACAATATCTTTCTGTGATATGTACCTAAAGATTCTGCTAATCTCAAAGAATCCCTACAAGCAAAGTCGTTGGTGATGTTTTTTTTTAAATAAAACTTTTATTAACTCTTACATATTCGTTCTATACAATCTTTTATTTCATTATATTGTTAATATTTATGGTAACCCTACATTTAACGGCCGCTTCCCCGTTGTCTATAATTGCCATTATTTACTGCATTGCGTTTGTTTCTTTACTTTTTACAAGAATATATTACGCATGTCGACCTTTCAACATGCGGGGATATAAGTGTTGCGATTCTTCAATAATATGTCTAATTTCATAATCGGTATACGTAATTATCTTCAATGAACGTCGCTTTTTGATATATAGGGTTTTCATTTGCATTTTTCTCTCCTAAAAGGTAAGTACGAGTATATCCATATTAAATAGCAATTAAGTCGAACAATAAGTATTTAATTTCAATTTAAAATGTTATTTAACTAACGAGTTAGATTTTATAAATATAAAAAGCATTTTTTAAGACACAACGTTCAATTAAAAAATCGAATGGGATGTTTTACTACTAGTTGTTGTAGAGGAGAATCCGCTGCCTTGCTCACGTGCGTGATGATGGATTTCAAGTATCCAAAGTGATTTAATTACCGTTATCGTTACAGCCTATTTAATTCCACTGCTGAACACAGGCCTCCCCCATAGATTGCCTCATAGAGGGGATATTTGCCATAGTTGCCACGTTTGGCAAGCGGGTTGCAACCGCAATTATTTTTTAATCGTTATTAACAAGACGCCCATCTCCTGATTTGTTTTCCTATAGGTGTCTCATAGTGTTTAAATGTAATGGAGATCTTATTTAAACTGGCTATATTATATCAATCGAAATATTCAACTCGAATGGGTAAGTTTCGGGAGATTACGACACATATTCTCGTCATGTATTGCTCAAAACTTGAAAACTAGAGTGTACGACCAGTGCGAGTATCCAACGATAATATATGAATCGGTGCACCCTTATGATGAAGCTAAGGATCGCATAACGAGCTTTTTTTATAGAATAAGGGTGACGAACGAGCACACAGTCTACCTGATTGTAAGTAGTTACTATGGCCCATAGACATCTACATCTATCCTCGATTACGAATCAAAATGCAGATACGTTGTCACCCGTGAGGACTAAGATGGTATGCCTCGTTTCCAGTAAAAAGGGTCTCCGGTTCCCTACACTCACCATACGAAACACAGCAACGTTAAGCTGCTATTTTACGCTGATATTCTGTGAGTTCGTGCTACAACTATACCAGAAATATAGCTGCAGCATGGCTCTACCACGTATAAAATTAAATAAGTAATTGAGCTATGGAGAGCGCTACGCTCAGAGTTTCTCTGCGTGAGAGAAGATGTACGCAGTAAAACCAGAATGACAAACAGCCTAACGGCTGATCTGTTAAATGTTTTCAACGAGATTGGAGTAATTAAGGATTTGATTTGAAATAAAGACTATAATAGGTATTAATTGTCTAAATTCAATATCATTTAAAATCAACCACACAATTGCATAATGAATTGCTTAATTAATATTTACATATGGTTTATAGTAATTACGTCACAATAAGGAAGTTGAAGTGGCAATAGGCTGACCATATAGCTCGATCAAATGACAACAGATGAGGATGAAAGGTTCACGAGTAAAACTGGTAAGCGGAAGCGGTCCTTATCAGATGGGGTGATGATATTGTAAGACATGCAGAATGTGATGTGTGGCATTCCTTGGCAGAGGCTATGTTCATCAGGGACTTGTGAAAGGCTGTGATAATTATGATAATAATATTTGTCACGAACACCAAATGCCCGCCCCGTTGCACACACGGACATCGCTGGCACTGAGTTTTTACACTTAAAATGCTACCTTCGACCTCATTCCTCGCGTTAGCTTGACACGTTATATGACACTACGATGCGAGCAAAAAATACATGGTACGTACATAATTAAAATTAATCTAGCGGCAAAACCTTTTAACTTTTTAGATTAACACCGATAACGCTCTACACGTCCATATAAAATTAATTAACGGTTATTCCAGTATTTTAATAAAATAACAGACATATTTGCTATTTAATATCATGAAACAAGGGCTCTGGTGAAATGAAAAACCCTAAACTTTACTACAATTACCGTTATTACAGCCTTTGAAATGGCCACTGTTCAACATAGACTTCCAACATATATTGCTTAATATTTGCAATATTTGGCACGTTTGACAGCCGAGTTGGTAACCGCAGTTCTGTTTTACAGACATCAAACAGGAGGAGGTACTCAATTCGACAGTATGTTTTTTTTAATGAGTGTTACCTCATAACTTTTTTCTGGGTGAACCAACTTCGATGATTCTTCTTTTATTTGAAAGCTGGTGGTCCCATATAAATTTGATCAAGGTCTCACCAATAGTTTTTGAGTTATTCTTAATAATTTATATTGAAGTCGGTTGTACAAAATTTTTAATTTTTAATTATTTGGAACGAAGTTACTTATCGGACGGTACGAATTTTTCCGTCACGACCCCTTCTGACGTAGTGTATACGGCCTTGGCGGCTATAAGGAAGCGAGATGGAATAATATCCATCTCCCTCGCACTTTTTCTTATCGTGACATGAAAGAAAAATTATTTTAAATGACGCTTCATTTTAATAGACGCTAGTAATTCATTTATTTGCATTTGTTAATCAATAATATAATACGTTTATCAATAATAATATACTATGAAAGGAACTTCGTTCCAACCGACTGTTTCACTACACTCACGCATGTTTTTTTTTTATTTTGTATCATTTCTCTTTGTACAATTATCTCATCTGTATCATATATATCATGTCTGTATCACATCTCCTAAGTATTTTTTTTCTGTCTCCTTTTACGATACCATTGGTATGACTAATGCCCAAATACTCAAACGCTGCTCAATTTTAAGATGCCGTTACTCCTCGTGCTGTCTCTATCACTTTAAGTCAGTGACTGTGACACCACGAGACTTAATGACGTCTTAAAATTGAGTAGGGTTTGAGTATTTGGCCATTTATTTAAAAAAAGGGGCACCATTAGTGCAGTGGATTTTCTTACGCAGCCCGTACAAGCATGCGCTTCTTAAAGTTGACTTTGTTTTTTTTTAATTGCGAATTACCGTGAGAACAAGAAAAGTAGCTATCGTTCAAAATGAGCAACACCTGTCTGTCTACGTTATACTCGATCGTAGAACTTGGCATTTTTAACGAATCCATCATACCGAGACTGAAATTTGTCAGTCCATGAATGAATCGAAATCCGGGGATGTTTGGATTTTTTGTACATCTCGTTTATAATGCGAAAATGATTGACTCCTCATTGTTAATATTTCAAGTGCACTAAAGTGAGCAAAATCCAATTTTAGTGGATAATTTTAACATGAGTGTAGGCGGTCTTGTTACAGTGGCAAAATGACATAAGTGCGAATTATAATTTTTACTGTGTGATACTCGGGTATGCAGATATTTTAATTACTGTTATTTTACTAGGCTATTTTTACTGTACGATATCATTTTTATTATCACAGTTCATTATAAATGCAAAGCTCAAATAATTCCAGTATACAGGGCCTTGAGTTATCGAATTTCTGTATGCCAAATTACGTCATTACTCCATCTAGTTCTGTTACCATTACAGACCATCAAAAGTCCACTGCTGAGCATAGGGCTCTTGCTTCGCAGGGGAAACATTTGCTATAGTTGCCATGCTTGGCGGGTAGGTTGGCAACCACAGTATTTTATTTTTAGTTGGAAAACGGAGCTGCCCATTTCCTGCCTTGCTTCCCTCTGTCGTCTCTTAAGATACCCACGGGATAATAATATGGGGTGGTAAATATTTTTACACGGCCACTTCACGGTCACTCTATCTAGTCATCATCATCATCATCATCATCATCATCATTACAGCCCTTCACAAGTCCACTGCTGAACATGGGCCTCCCCCAAAGAATGCCACAAAGCACGGTCCTGAGCCACCTGTATCCATCGACTGCCTGCATGTCTTACCAGGTCGTCACTCCATCTAGTGGGGGTCGCCCTACACTTCACCTACCAGTACGAGGCTGACACTCGAGAACCTTTTTTCCCCATCGGTTGTCGGTTCTTCGAGTTATATGGCCAGCCCATTGCCACTTCAGCTTACTAATCCGTTGGGCTATGTCGGTTACTCTGGTTCTACTGCGGATATCCTCATTTCTAAGTTTATCACGCAGAGAAACCCCGAGCATAGCCCTCCCCATAGCTCGCTGAGCGATCTTGAGCGTCCTCATACGGCCAGTAGTGAAGGACCACGTCTCAGATCCATAAGTCATCACTGGCAACACGCACTGGTTGTATAATCTCGTTTTCAGGTTTTGAGGTATACCTGACGAGAAGATGTGTCGTAGTTTCCCGAACGCTGCCCAGCCGAGTTGAATCCGTCGATTGACCTCTCGGTCGAAGTTGGACTTACCTAGTCGGACTATTTACTACTAAACATGATCTTTGTTTTGTCCATGTTCATCTTAAGACCTATCCGTTGGGAAACACTATTGAGGTCATTGAGCATAGTGCTTAGGTCCTCCAGCGATTCTGCCATAAGGACTATATCGTCGGCAAATTGAAGGTGAGTGATGTACTCGCCATTGATGTTAATACCGTATCCTTTCCAATCCAGTAGCTTGAAAACGTCTTCCAATGCAGCGGTGAAGAGTTTCGGGGATATAACGTCACCCTGTCTTACACCTTTCTGCAGTTGGATAGGTTTCATACTCTGGTTCTTTAGTCGGATAGCCATCGTAGCCATACTGTACAAACACTTCAGCACTTCGATATACTGTAGCATCACCCAAATTTCGACGGAATCAAAGGCTTTCTCATAGTTCATATACGCAAGACAAAGTGGTAGATTGTACTCTTCTGTCTTCTGTACAATTTGTCGAAGGGTGTATATGTCGTCCATAGTACTAAAACCTTTTCGGAAACCGGCTTGTCCGGGAGGCTGGAAGTCTGCGTGCAAGACGATTCATATTGACTCTCGAAAACAGCACATAGACGCGGCTCAGAAGGGAAATCGGTCTGTAGTTCTTCAAGAGAGCGTTGTCGCCTTTCTTGAAGAACAAGACCACCGCACTTCTGCTCCACGCCTCCGGAGTAGTCCCACCATGGAGGACGGAATTAAAGAGCTTCTGAAGGACTTCAAGTACCGGTTTTCTCCCGCTTTCAGAAGCTCCGCTGTAATTTCATCCTCACCTGGGGCCTTGTCGTTTTTAAGGTGCTAGAGAGCCATTCTAATCTCGCTCAGACTGACGTCCGGGATATCATCGGAATAGATTCCTGTTTACTCTATCTAGTAGGAGGATTCAATACATATTGCAGTGAACAAAACAAGACTGTCACTCCCGAACTTTTATTTCTATCAATTATCAACCAACATCAACAAATGAATTTTTTTTCATTTTTTCACAGTTCACAAAGCAGCGGTTGGTTCTGCACTTTTTAAATTATCTCAAAAACTCACCAGTTAAAGGCATGATCGAAATACCGAAACTCGTTAACTTTAACCTGCTATTGACTTTAGCATGTAAGATGTTGTTTAACTGTTTTAACCAAATTAATTGATAATACAATATTGTATTTGTAAAAGTCCATCTGAGGTATTTGTTATAACTCAATATGAAAAATAATGATCGAAACAACACAGAATTTTTTGCTATTTCTTATATCAAATAATTAGAAAAAAAATGCATAATAAATTGTTTTAAGAGTGCCCTCTTATAAAAATATCAAAATTGTGAAAATGGAAACAATACTTTGAATCAAATAATCAAAATTTACAAATTTGCTCTTAACCGTTTTGCCTTTAAAACGAAAATGACAAAAGCACTGTTGTCCATTGTTTAATAGTAAAACCCATGTTTACTTGAGTGACAAGTCGCACCGGCCACGGGTGGGTGGGCCACAATGCGCCAATCACCAGACAATGCGGATTTCAAAGTGGCAGATTGGCACAAATATACAAAATTTGAACGTAGAATATTCACTAAATCTAGCAGAAAGTTAAAATAAGATTGTCCTTAATCAGATATTATAGTTTGTTTATATTATAAATGCGATACACTTTCGCTTATGACTAGACGGTGGAAAGGTATTATGCCCTCCTTGTTGTAACTCACAACTGCGCAGAAGATATTAAAGTGACAAAATGCCCAACATAATGGCTAGCGTTGCTAGTTAGTCGATCTAGCCTGTCTATAGCAGTTTTAAAATGCAGTTTTAAATATAATCACAAGCACAACCAAACCGTGACGTATTATTAAGCAGGCGCTTTGACTATTTCGCCACAGGATCACCAAAATTGTCCTTAATTGCTGAGAATGAATTTGAGTAACAATGAGGCTGAATTCATCAGTGGGTTAAAGAAGGCCTGTTAAAGAAGAACAAACGATTTTATACGAATATTTAACTTTTATTCAATCAAGGAAGAAAGGAATTCCTGTGCACACTCTTTATTTAATGTTCTATTTAATACTCTTAAATGATGTTGGCCTAATACACTTAAAGAAAACTTTGTAGTAAAATCAACAGAACTTATTAACGATTTCGGAATATCTATTATAAAATTAAATTTATTATTCAAAATCTGGATTTAGAAGTGATATTTTTGTATTCTTAAACTTTTATTTCAATTTAATTACTCTGATACAATCTATTTCGTAGAATTAATTTATTTTAAAAATGGTGAAGACTCTCAATAATATACCATTAAAATAAAATTGTTATTCCATTGTGAACTCCATGTCAGTCAAGCGTCAAAGATATCACTCCCGCTGATTTACTGCTGTTAAGTCAATTATCCGCACAAAAGGCTTAAATCATACTTATGCTTGTTTGGCACAAGGTGTGGTAATCTTACGAAAGTGTATTTTATGTGTTTATATTGTTTAGGGATTATAATTTTAAATAAAGAATTGTTGTACAGACCTTAACACTTAGCTATGTTTAGAAAAAAAAAATGCATTTCTATTTATTATTGTAATAGTTTCCAACTGAATGTAACTGTTGTTTCTTGTGAGTATTTTTTGCAATTTGTAACCGAGTTAATTGGTTGAAAAATACGCCGTAATTTGTTTGTCTGCTTCGTGTTATTTGTCAAGGAGCTTACTTATAATTAATCAAAATATAAGCCAGCTACAGCTATATTCTTTAGAAGTTTTTAAGGTCGTGAGAGTGTAAGGTCATATTGATTCAATAATGAATTCAAAAAATTGGTTGCCTGTAAAGTCGGTATACGGGCGAAAGTTTTACGTGACAACGACTTTGAGTGGTAAAATAATTTTATTATGTCTGTCTCTCTCGCTCTTAGGCGGGCTAACCATGCCCGAGTGGAAGGACGCGTGCCTCTCACTCGCTCTCATTGTGAGCGCATAACGTGAGCGGAGCGTAACGCAGTTTCTTGAAGTGTCACCCGGCAAACCAATTTATAAGACGTTGTCACGTCAAAATAAATTCGGAAAGAATTTATTTTTGTTTTTAATTTAGTGTGCATCTTAATTCATAATAATAAGGGTTTCCAAAATTTACGCAAATATGAATGAAACTAATTTTGCGTATTTTATTAAAACATATTTTAAATTTCCGACGTTTTAAGTACATTAAAGCACTCATGGGTACGGGGACTCAGGTCACACTGTGCTCAGGTATTCAAAGTTCTGATGTCATTGTTTAAATAATAATAAACAATTGCTTACGCTACATCATGAGCAGTACGTGCATTGCTGTATTCCAGTCTAAAGGGTATAGAGAACCAGTATAAGAGGACGGGGGAAAAGTTTTTCGTATTATATATACACATTCAAGACATTTTTTTTTCAAAGTTCAATTACATTTAATTATAATATATATGTGCCATTTTGTTCGATAACTTTTTGCCATCTTGTAGGTAGTGACATAATCCCATTGCTGTAGAAATCTTGGGATTTTAGATCAAAAAATGCGACAAGTAGTAACCTAACACTACCCAAAGAATTCTGAAGAGACCGAAACAGGTAAAAATCTGAGGGAGCAAGGTCAGGACTATATGGTGGATGTATTAACACTACCCAACCAAGCTCTCTCAATTTTTGCTGAGTGGCCAAAGATCATGACGACCTTTTCTGTTGATCAATTCCGATAGTTTTAGGTAGTAGAGATCCGAATCGATGGTTTTGACCGACGGTAAAAGCTCTTAATAAACGATGCCCTTCCAATCCCACCATACACACAGCATCACCTTATTGCGAATTAATCCGGGTTTCACTACAGTCTGTGGAGCTTGACTACCCTTTGACCATGATCCTTTTCGCACGTTCTTGTCCTAGGTGATCAACTTTTCATCACCAGTGATCAATCTTTAAAAAAAGGTTCGGTTTCATTACGTTTCAAAAGAGAATCGCAAATGAATACACGATTCATTAGGTTTCTTTCAGTGAGCTCGTGTGGTAATCGAGCAAAAAAAATATCGAGCTTTTTTGTATAGCCAGACTTTTTCAAATGGGTCAAAACTGTTCTTGGGTTATGTCGTAACTACTAATATGCCGATGTTGTTCCACTTTATCAAAAATGGCATCGACTTTATCCATATAAGGGCGATCAGAGCGAGCTGCATCTTTGATTACTGACACTGCATTAAGTCCATAAAAGTCACTTTTTTTTTGCGGCCTAAGTCGCATTTTTCCCTTTTTCCACCGACTTCAAAAAGAAGGAGGTACTCAATTCGACTGTATGTTTTTTTTGTGTGTGTTACCTCATAACTTTTTGTAGGTGAACCGATTTCGATGATTCTTCTTTTATTTGAAAGCTGGTGCTTCTCAGGTAGTCCCATATAAATTTGATCAAGGTCTGACCAACAGTTTTTGGGTTATTGTTAATAATTTATAGTGAAGTCGGTTGTAAAAAATTTTAAGTTATTGCAGTAAAACTTCAGAATGTATCGAATTTCTTCGTTAGATTCACTCATTTTAGCGGACAGAGAAGGAATTGAAATGGCGGGAAAGTGTTCTTTACGTTTTATTTACCTTTTTCTTAATGTCCTATATGTATTGATATTAAAACCAGCTAGATACCAACAGTACAACTAAAGAGATTTTTCTTTAATTTTATACAACAAAATACGAAGAAACTTTTTCTCCGACTTATTAATAACATGCTGTTATGCATTCAATCTTAGTCCTCAATAGTGAGAACGCATCTGTAGCCTTCAGCTTCTGCCACTTACGAGGGCGACACTGAAAGTTTTAGAACTGGCCACTTGTAAACGATATAATAAAAAAATAAATTAAAATTTTGAAAATGGAACTCTTTGCCAATATTATTGTGTATGTATTTTTTAATTTGTCATTTGTTTACGATTTGGCGGTAAATTGAAAATTGTCTGTGTCACGTCAGCATGAATTTAGCGCGAGAAAATTTTCGTACAATGATTTTTTATGACTTTCGATGTCATTTAAGTCAACAAGAAAGTTATGATAGACTTCGATTGGCCTTTCACGATAAAGCCCCATCTCGTACCACTGTTTACAACTGGTTTAATGAGTTTAAACATGGTCGCACTAATCTCACCGATGATTTGCGTGAGGGATGGCCTTCTACGGCGACGACTGAAGATAACATCAGTATTGTGCGGCGTAAGATAGAGACTGACAAAAGAGTGACTTGTCAGCAGATTCGGACAAGCTTAGGCATTGGTATGAGTCAAGTGCACAAAATCCTCCATGAACATTTAGCGGTCAGGAAAGCTTTGTACCCGGTGGATACCTCATAATTTGACACATGCCCAATAACTCCGTCGTGTTTATTGGTGTCGTGAAATGGTTCAAAGATTTAACGGAGGTGACTCAAATGCTGTGTTCGACATACTTACGGGTGACGAAAGCTGGATTTATTGTTATGATCCTGAAACTAAGAGATAGTCTGCTGTCTGGGTGTTTCCTTCGGAGGAGTTGCCAACTAAAGTGAAGAGAGGTCGAAGCGTGGGAAAAAGATGGTGGCCTCGTTCTTCGGAAGGACAGGTCATTACGCAACAATTGTTTTAGAGGATCGAAAAACAGTTACTGCAGAGTGGTACACTAACAATTGTTTGCCACTTGTCTTGGAAAAAGTTCGGGAGAAACGATCTCGCAGTAGGATCCTCCTTCACCACGACAACGCCTCGTCGCACACCGCCAAGCAAACAATCGACTACTTGGCGACGTCAGACGTGGAATTACTGGGTCACCCACCCTATAGCCCCGACCTCGCACCTTGCGATTTTTATTTATTTCCGAAAATAAAAGAAAAACTTCGAGGAAAACGTTTTATGGACGCCGAGGAAGCAGTGGCTGCGTTTCAAAATGCCGTCGAAGAGACCCCTAAGGTTCCATCGGATGCAGCGATGTATTGATGTAAATGGACACTATTTTGAAAAGATATAATAAAACTAATAACTTGCCAGTTTGTTCAATTTTTGATTTTCTACGAACTTTCAGTGTCACCCTCGTACCATCAGGTGGACTGTAAGTTCGTTAGTCACGTCTATTTTATACAGGAAAAATAATTTCACTAGCTAAAATTTGTGTTTTTTTTTATAGAACAAGTGTGACAAACGAGCACACATTCTACCTGATGGTAAGTGAATCCAGTGACTCATAGACATCTACAGCTAATCTCTATTAAAAATCAAAATGCAGATGCATTGTTACCCCTGAAGACTAGAATGGAATGGCCTCGTAAAAATGGTCTTCAGTTCTCTGCATTCGACATAACGAATCACCGCAGCGTTAAAAGTTAAGTTACGCTGGTATTATGTGAGAGCGTGGTGCTTCCCGATCGAGCCGATCCATTCGTGCTACAACTATATTATCAGATGAACTTTATGCTCTTTTATCACCTTGATTATATATAAAAATTGGTACTCGTTGAAATTTATATGAAACTTCTGTGGAATTATATTTTTTGGATAAAATAATCAGCAACATTGCTAAGTTTGGATATATTGTGTTAAATATGATTAAAAATACAGAATTTTTATTTAAAAATCAGTCATCAATAGTTCCGTCACCGAAAATGGAACTTGGCTGCTTTCATACGATGATATTATAGATACGTGACCAACGTAGCTTTCTTCACCATACCTCACAAAATACCAGCGTAAAATAACAGGTTAACGCTGCTATGTTTCGTATGGTGAGTGTAGAGAACCGTAATCCTTTTTCACTGGAAACGAGGCATGCCATATGCCTCAGGGGTGACAACGGATCTGCATTCTGATTTTTAATAGAGGATAAAAGTAGATGTTTATGGACCACAACATCCACTTACCATTAAGTGGAATGTGTGTTTGTTTGTCACCCTTATTCTATAAAAATGTCTTGTGTTACAATTTATTCATTTTTATCATATTCCATACTACCAGGCCGGCTGAAAAGTTCGCGGTCTAGGGTACTTAACGATGAGTAATTAGCTTGTTACTCATGTCACTAGTTGCAACACTCAGTAGTATTATAAAAGCAATCACTAATTAAGTTTGCACCATAATTAAGTTTACATTCCGCTTGCGCCTTCGCCCCCGTGCGGTCGAGCGCTAGCGGAGTCCGCTCGCTGACCGAGCACCCGTCCCCGTACTTCTATCAGTCAGTCAGGGTATTCTCCATCAGTCAGTTCAGTCGAGGAATTGAAAACGTCAGTCCCGTCCCGTTCCGCCTCAGCTAGCGCCGCCGCCCCCGTGCGGTTGTGTTAGCTGTCCACGCTCACCGTCCCCGTACGGTGAGTGCCCTCCCGCCCCAGCTAGCGCCGCCGCCCCCGTGCGGTTGTGCTAGCTGATGAGCTCACCGTCCCCGTACGGTGAGTGCCCTCCCGTCCCCGCCAGCGCGCCGCCCCGTGCGGTGGTGTTAGTGCCCGCGCTCACCGTCCCCGTACGGTGAGTGCCTTCCCTTCCCGCCTCCGCTAGCTCCGCCGCCCCGTGCGGTTGCGTTAGCAGACAGTGCTCGCCGTCCCCGTACGGTAAGTGCATTCTCGCTCATGCGACTCCCACATCATCACTCCAGCACCGCCGCCCCTTGCGGCTGTGTTGGTTGACCCGCGCTCCCGTCTCCGTACGGTTGTGCCCCGCGCCCCCCTTCCCTAAGGGGGGTCGCTTCCGATGCGGCAAAGAGGCCATATAGGCCAGAGCCAGTCCCACAGGTGGTGTTTACTCATAGTTCAATTATTTATTGAACAACAAACATCACCATGTCAGCCGAATCTGGAAATTCTCGGAATTTTGAACACCGCACCGTTTTAAAATTCCTCGTAATAAGGGAAATACACCGAAAGACATTTTTGAAGAGATGTCATCGGTTCTTCAGGATTCTGTGCCTTCATATACGATGGTGAAAAAATGGGCCCGCATATTTCAACAAGGACGAGAGAGCTGTGAAGACGACCCTCGCCCGGGCCGCCCTGTCACGGTACTGACCGAAGAAAACGTCCGAAAAGTTAAAAAAATCGTTCTGGCCGACCGAAGAATTAAATTGTGGCAGATTTCTGAAGAACTGCAGATTAGCAAAGAACGAGTTGGAGAAATTTTACATGAACATTTGAATATGAGAAAAAATTTGCGCGCGCTGGGTACTGAAAATGCTCACACCGCTCAACAAGCAACGTCGACTCGCAAGTTGCAAAGATTTTTTGGAGCTAGTCGGCGATAACAAGGAAGACATTTGGCAACGGATAGTTACCGTAGATGAAACATGGATTCGCCAATATGATCCGGAGTCCAAACAAGAGTCCATGCAATGGATAAAAAATAAAAAGTCGGCGTCCAAGCTAATGGCGACTGTTTTCTGGGATAGCGAGGGAATTTTACTTATCGACTACCTACCCAGGGGAATTACGATGAATGGCCAATAATACGCCAATTTATTAACTCAGGTTCGCGAGGCTATTGTACAGAAAGGACGTGGGGAAACTGACGCGCGGAATGCTCTTTCTGCAAGACAACGCGCCCGTTTACACCGCACATGTTGCGAGGCAAGCGCTGAAAGACACGGGGTTCTCAGAGATTGACCACCCTCCGTATAGCCCAGACCTAGCGCCTAGCGATTTTTTCCTGTTTTCCAATTTGAAAAAGGACTTACGGGGCCGGAGATTTGCAGATGATAACGAAATGAAAGCTGCGGTTGATCGTCATTTTGAAGAGAAAGATACAGAATATTTTTTGGGTGGGTTAAAGGCATTGTATTCGAGATGTAAGAAATGTATTTCACTTGAGGGAGATTATATTAAAAAATAAAAAATAGAAACCATATATTTTCTTTCATTAAGTACCTTAGGCCGCGGACTTATCAGCCGCCCCATATTAAAATAATACAAAATATTTATTGCACGGTAAGGAAATATCTTCGCCGTTATTCTTTACGCCCATATTAATGATATATCGGTTTTCATTATCTATCGGTGTTGCCATATACAGGCATATACGTGAGGCCTTTGAATTAAGATCCGCTGCTTTTATCGCACGCAATTACAAAAATGCGCATAACTGAGTGCATAATATTATTTATAGGTAAGTTGGAAAGCGCGAGATGGTTGGGAATTCAGAGTTCTTTACGTGAGATTATTTTTGAATTGATTTAGTCACCAATGTATTGTAGGCAAAAGTGTGTTGTGTCGGTGTTCTAAGGTTGTTATAAAATTACGGTTTAGCAAGCAAATTGAAGATCCTAGTACCAGACCGGAACAGTAGCTATTGTCAGTACGGTATACGATGTGCAGTGGTGGTGTAAGAAAATCCACTACCCCATGTCATCTCGTGGATCGTAAGAGGCAACAGATGGAATTGAAATAGGAGATATTATGTGTCAGAATTTTCCTGATAACAATTTAAAATAATAATAAAAAACTGCGATTGCTAACTAAGCGTGGCAAGTATGGTAAATTATCTAGTGTAGTGGTCTAGTGATGGGCTGAATGAACGAACGAATCGTACATGAGTGTGTAGCATCTTTTTGTACGTCTACTGAAACAAAAGCTACTAAAAGTAATATTGTTAAATAAGGAAATGAAAATTTTGGTTATTCGAAAATATGAGGCTCAACTAAAATAATATCAAAGTTATTATTATCTTTGATATATTTAGAGACTATTTTTCTGATTCTTTTGAAAGAACTATATTCGATACTGGTCTTCGCTGCCAATGGCGTAATATCTAGATTCCACTTAGTAGTGTGTTATAAAGATTAAGTAAGAAAACGCAACCAGCATTGTTCAAACGGAAAACAAACAGATATTTTGCTGATTGTTTTCCTAAATTTATTATAAAGTCACAGTCAAAGCTTTTTATAAAATTTAGGCTTATTTGAAGCTTTTTGGAAAGGGAAAATATACATTGGTTCGCAATACAAGACCTTTTGAGAGAAGAACGGGTAAGAATCTCTGAGGTCTCTTTTTGAAATTCGTGTTACAATTTCATTTACAAAAATTACAACACGGACGTAAAAAAATTACAACTTTTAAAGTCAATAAATATTTTTACAATGCCAGTTGTCAGTCTTGTTAAAATTATATCATACATTAAAAATAAATAGTTGATTGGAAAATACAAAACAGTTGATGTTTCAGTAATGCACCAACTAAGCGTTGGCCTTCGGCATTGCAGGCCGCGGGTGCAAATTCCTCATTTTGGTCTGGACTACAAATAATTTTTCCAGTCTGGATGTTTATCCATGTGCAATTTGTACATAAATCACCTCCACGATACAGGTAAAATTCCTAGCATGGGGTACAGTCTCTATTTTACAACAGTCGTTATAACTGTATATTTTAATTAAACAACGTTTTATAATTTCGCCGCGGAACTCTATAACCTGTTGCTCCAACCGCCGAGCCACTGATATACGGACGGATTACACGATAATTAGCTACTTAGCTGTTTATAATTCAATATAACCGGCTAATTATACGCACTACTGCTAATATTTTTACGTCGAACAAATGCTAATGGTGTAGCATTATAGGCATACGTAAACAACTTTCAGAGCGCGCGAACTTATATTTATGTTTTATAATTTTACCGTTTAATAATGCGTGTGCTCTTGAGTGGTACAATATTTGAAATAGGAAAATGTTTTGCATAGATTACAGCATTATATTTCTATTTAATCATAGTAGGTACTGACTGATGTAAATTATTGTAAGCATGTAAGTTGAAAGGAAACGTTTTTTTTTTCAATCCTTAAAATTAATAAACCGTGCATGCGATTTTTCTAACATACTCGTATGTAAATATGGGACATTTGCATGCCATTCTCAATTGTTGTTTAGGCGGACATTAAAATTAAAGTATTACTAGTATTCACCAGCATACTTGATTAATCCTGTACTTGCAATGGATTCTTCTAGTCATCTTTTACTATTCAGGCAGTGTAGCCGCTCTAAAACGCACTTCCCAAGTAAATTAAAAATATTTCGAATAAATAATGCTTTAAACAAACTAAAAAATGGCGTAATATTCACCTTTCATTTGTTATATTATAATATAATATGTATAATTGTATTTATGTATCTTTATATAGATAAGAGTTTGTATTGTGTATATAAGTTAAGAGTGTATTTAATTATTTGTTTTGTTTTTTTATAAGGATTGACAAGCAGAACATGCCAGCACGAATTAAGTCCGCACGTAGAAAGCCTTATACGAGTATATAGGTTGCCATAATAAAAGATGTGTAAATTAAATTAAAAAGGAAGGAGTCGTGGGTCCTGCCCAGAATTAGTGACATTATGACGTCCAGATACGGACAACAATATTCGATGTTTTTTTTTACAAACAATTTTTTATATATATTTTGAAAGCAGGGATTCGAACTTCAAACTTAAGATTCAACTAGCAAAAGTTTTGATTACAAAACAACGCGGTCTTCTTGTGATTAATAAGCACTTTTAAATTAAAAATCAATTAAACTGCCGCAATGATTTAACTGAAATGTCAAAAGGGTGCTTCGAGTCTGACAAATAAAACCAAATACAAATTGTATAATTATCATCACCTTTACAAATCTGCATTAAGTCGAAATTTTTGATAACTGCTCCATATCACGCGGACGAATGCGACGTAAAAAAACACCTTATTTATTCACGTTTAGAGTTTCAAATGCCGAGAGAAGCTTTTATACTTTAACACAGAAAACGTATTCTTTTTGTATTTTGGGTTTTATAGATTAACGTGATAAATATATATATTTTTTATAAAACTGAAGTTAGAAACGAACTTACATTCCACCTGATATTGAGTGACTGCAACCAATGGCCACCTGACACCAACTTCAAATAATGAAGGCTACAGATGCGTTGTCACCACTGAGGACTAAGATGGAATGCCTCACTGTCTGTACTTATACTGACTCTCTAAATCCTTTAAACCGGAACACTTCATGCACTGCTATTTAGTGGCAGACATAGGTAAGAGAGCCGTGGTAGCTCAGATGGTTAGCGCTCGCTGTAATTTCACAGTACGCGAGCAATCCGGGTTCGATCCCCGCCGGCACCAATGAAATTGTTAATTGCAATTTTAAGTGCTGATTTACCACGTGCTCGGCGGTGAAGGAAAACATCGTAAGGAAACCTGCATGTCTGAGAAATAAGAAAAAAAATATTTCGAAGACATGTGAAGTTCGCCAACACGCATTGGGGCAGCGCGGTGGACACTTCCTTGCCCTAAAAACCCTCTCAGAAATGAGAGGAGGCCTGTGCCCAGCAGTGGGACGTATATAGGCTGTAACTTTAACTTTAATAGGTAAGAGAGTGGTAACTACCCAGACGGAATTGTAGGCAGAAAAGGAGTCCTATCACTTACCAAATTGATTAAGTATAGCTTGGAGTATACTGACATATTTTGGATATTTTCAGAAATAGTTTTTTTTTCTTCTGAAAAGACAACGTAACTGTGATAATGCTGACTATGTGCTCCTGGCCGTGTTCGGCAACTGCCAAACTTCCTAATACTGTCGTAAGCTATGATATTATAGCAAAAACTCGACCTAACCTACCCGCGCCCGGATCGGCGAAAGATTTTTATTTTCGTTCAATTTTTTTCTCAATGAGTTACCATATCTACTAAAAGCGCGGTGGTCAGTAACCGCGTAGTCAACTTTATTATAGAGTTAGTATTGCCTACGCATTGTAACGCCAATGAAATCACTCATAGAACGAGTAGAAAGCGCTAAGTGCGCGGGATTCTGATCTCTACGTGGCTCCCTCGCTAATTTAAACCCTATTACTAATTAACCATATCGAAGATATACACGCATCCGTGCTTGGTGCCAATCGCTGTCAAGCTGTCAACTCTTCGCACAAACCCGTCCGCTGCTGCTTGATTAAATCGAACAACTTAATTTATTTCACGTAACTTATGGCTAATAATTTATTTTATTTGCAATGCATTTAAAAACAATGTTGATTAATTTTATTAATGCCCAAACATTAATAAACTGGTATATAAAATGTATATGTGATAAATTAATGAAGAATCATACCAACTGTGTCCAAAATGTACATTCGATCCTATAATCTAAGCGTCATTATCGATCACGTATAGTTTAGTACGAGCCTGCCTATACGCATGTGTTAGCACGTAGGTATATTCAACTGCTTTATGTCTTTGTCCACTTATGATATTGTACGATTGATAATATCCAGTTTGCTTTGAAATAATTGTCTTCGAGACGAAACTGCCTATGATAACTTTAACATCATTTCATATTTAAGACTTAATTTAAATAATTGAAATTTTATAATTACTAATCAATATAATTATCCATTTTTAATACTTCTTATTGCACGCCTCAAAACGTAAGGTATATATATGTATCTTATACTTTTAGCTAGACATCAAATCTATATTATTATTAACGTTACAATAATTACTACAGACATTGAATTATAAGATTACTTTATTTTATAGAGCTATGGTTCGTTGGTAAGTGCGTCGGTGAGTCTTTTCGCTTAATAGAAATGTAAGCAATAGATTAAGATATATAGTATCAAATAAGATTCAATATATTCTAAGTAGGATCTCTATTGATTTTAGTTATTGAACTCAACACCGTTTAAAAGTTATTGATGAAAGTCGATCAGATTCTCTTTTTTTTTTCTTGTAAAAATTATCGTCACTATTTTTATTTTTTTCATCATAATTAAATGAAACTCTCATGAGGCGTGCACTTTTGGGTTTTCCAAACTATTTTTTTATTATAAATTGGAAATTTTGGTTCAAAATTCGGGAAAATCCTAAAGATAAAAAAACATATATGATTCTTGAGAGGTATTGACTTTGGTAAGTATTGACTTTGGTATCAATTTATTATTATTGTTTTTATTAATTCTTAACGAAACACATTTACTATTCTTGCGTTAAAAATTCTCATAAGTTTTAAGGATTCTTATAAATTCTCTTAGCTTTTATTAAACTAAAATATTGTTTACATTACGTTATTAAATTGAAATTAAGTGTCGGGTACGGAATTACATGCAAAGTAATCATTAAATACGCCATTAAATTATACAAATGTTCGTTATCATTAAAGGGTTAAAAGCTCTGCTTTAACGAGCTATTTGCTACTGTGTGAGTGCACTAACTGGTAAAAGAACAAGTTTTTATTTCATTATCGTATCTTTTCTCTTTCACGCTTATGGCTCAACATTTATTATCTCGCTCGCACAGGGCAATTAACACTCTCTGTATACGGTAGCGATGGAAGAAATTAGTTAAGAGAGTCTCGGCCTCATTTCTGTGCCTTGTGTCAACAGGAGGAATAGCGGCTGATTTTTTTATCGCCGACTTTAATTTTTTCTTTTTTTTAAATTCTTTTTTGTCACTGTCAAGTCATTAGTGGTAGCGTCAACCAGTTATCGGTTAAGTTGCGTGTTTTGTATTGATTTCGTTATCGATGTCTTTCTTTTGTATTGGACAATTAATTAATTCAGTGCCGTTACTGAGGCTGAATGAAACGGTAACAATAAGTTTAATTGCATAATTATTATTGTTTTAACAATTTTACTAACAGTGAAAAAGTAAAAAAAATGTAGTTAACTTTCGAATTATATAATTCATTATCATCACCATCATTACAGACCATCACAAGTCCACCTCTGAAAATAAGTCCCCCATAGATTTCAATAAAGTCCTGAGCCATCTGCATCCATCCACCGTTTATTTCAGCTCGTCACACCATCTAGTTAGGTAGTTGGTAGGAGTCGCCCAACACGGCGCATGCCAGTACCAGAGGCCTCTCGGGAATCGTTTTTCCCTATTGGTTGTCGGTTCTTAGAGCTCTTTGACGTTTTAGTCTTATGATCCGCTGGATTATGTCAGTTACTCTTGCAACAAATTTAGTGACGCAAAAATTTTTCGAATAAAGCCCTAAAAATCGCTCGCTAAGTGACTTTAAGCTTCTTTATACGGCCAGCAGTAAACGACCACGTATCTGTTGATTAATTCTAATTGTCATGGATTTACTGTTAATCAATTTTGCTTTATAGCATTGGCATCACTTAAATAGAAAAAACGACACAAGGGAATATTCCATCTGATAGTATGTTTAGCTACTGCATCCTTCAGATTCCTGCCTCTGAAGCCCCATTGTCTATCTCTCGCTCTCTTCTCCTTTATATCGAAACCATTACAGCAATGGTGCACTGCTTAGCCTGCAATCATAACCTCATCCCTCCAATATATCATTTACCCTATTTTTTTAAGTAATATAATTGAAATGTTCGCTTACAAAAGACAGGAAATCCGTAACGAGGCCTTTAAGGCAATTTTTTACGTGGTAGAGCCATGCTGCAGCTATATTAGTAGTATAGTTGTAGTACGAATGGGTCGGCTCGACCGGGGAAGGACCACGCTCTCACAGAATACCAGCGTAAAATAGCAGCTTAACACTGCTGTGTTTCGTATGGTGAGTGTAGAGAACCGGAGACCCTTTTTACTGGAAAAGAGGCATTCCATCTTAGTCCTCACGGGTGACAATTACAACAACGCATCTGCATTTTGATTCTTTATTGAAGATAGATGTAGATGTCTATGGGTCACAGCAACCACTTACCATCAGGTGGACTGTGTGCTCGTTTGTCACCCTATCCTATAAAAAAAAATCGTATCACTTGTTCATTAGTGATGGACTGTAATAATTATGATGATGATATTTTTTAACAATTGTATTTAATTTCATAAAATATTAGAAGCGAAACAGTCTCATGAACCTAAAGATTTATTAAGTATAGAAGACTAATATATCATAAATCGGTAGTAGTGCACAAATGTACCTAAATGTTGTGACCAGTGATGTTCACCTCACCTCAACCATCAGTGTAATAAAATCAATAACTTTCTCAATACATCCAGAACTGTAACCAATGCTATATGTTTTAAAAACCGCATACTTTGTTCTTAATCAGTACCTATAAAAAGTGCACTGCTGAACGTAGGTCTCTTCCATTTTTAAATAATGGCCAGGCTTGGCAGACAGATAGGCGATCACAGCAGCTTGCTTCCTGTCACTTGCATTTGGTATTCCAGGCAGTATACCGCCATCTATTGGAGGTCACGAGGCCTATGGCTATAATAGTCGCCTCTTACGACATATTCGGAATGACGAACTATTTGCTTGTTATAGGCACTTTGCAACTGTGTTATGGGTGCAGCACGAATAGGTCGGCTGAAGGAATACGCACTCATGGTATGTTGACGTCATACTGCTGTCTTATGGTGAGTCTAAAGAACCGGACATATTTTACTGGTAACGGAGTATCCCATCTTAAGTAGTGCTAAGGGGTGACAACGCATCTCCATTTTGTTATCATATTTATTGTATAATTTTTATTTATTTATTTATTTATTGGTGATACGTGTGTTTGTTTCATCACTTGCCTAGGACCCTGTATGGATACTGCGCAAAGGCTGAGGTAGAATATAATATAGAGCAGGGGTAATGGGTTTCCCGTTACAACTGAGTCACAGACCATTTTGTCACAATTAATTATTAAGTTGTCTATTTAAATTTTAATATTGTATTGTTTTGTGGCAAATAAATACTTTTTATTTATTTATTATTGTGATTCTTATACAAGGGTAAAATGTAAGTATATGTAGCCCAAAGCATTCAAAAGCAGTGAAAATTTGTGCTCGTTTGGGTGAGCACTTAATCTATTAAAAACAAAATAGCAGAAAAGTTTCTCGTTTAACAAACATAAAACTTTAGTTGCATTACAACCCGAGGCAAATAATCCAGTAGAGGGATACATCAACAGACCTACATGCATTTGACACGCATTAAAAGCTTTTTAAGTATATAGCTGAACTTTTCAAGAATCCACTAAGCATAACTTGGAAGATCGACTCATTTTCACCCCTCTTGGCAGACGGGGTGGTAAGAAACTGTCTTTGATTATTTTTAGTTTCCGGCCAGCTTCATAAATTATAATAAAAAGGTGGATCGAAAGAAGGAGGCGGCGCAACATGTAGTAATTATTCATCATGGTAATCATTAGCTCGTTAAAGGCCACTGCTGTAGTTGGGTCTCCCCGAAGAAGGGAGTATTTGCTATAACTACCACAGAACCAGACGTCACACTGCACGCTACACGAGTCACCATACCGCCATCTATCGAAAACCAAAAGCTCCTTTTGACCTTTCTGACAGCCTATTCTTATAACACCAATGGGAGACATCACCACACGACAAACTTCTAATTATTATTGCCGTACTATTTCCATGACAGTAACTTCTACGAGTACTTTACTGCTTAAAAACATATGCTCATACTAAAAAACCGAACGCGTTCATTTATGCGTGTTATCAAACTCTAACATAACCACTCTGACCCACAGATAACACAAATGCAATAACTTTTAATTTTAATTGCAATTACCAATGACAATTAACATTTTATAGCACAGTTTGGCGATAACGGTCAGTATGTTTTTCTCTCTTTGCTCCCATTTTTAATATTCAGTTAATTTTTAACGGCCCAACGATAAATAAATAACGATACGACCAGAGTTTATCGGGCAGTGTTAATGTTTATTCGTAAGTAAAATTAAGCTCACATTTTAATCTGCACTCATAATATTTTATATGATAGCTGTTTTAATTATGTCAAAAATTAATTAGCTAAGATCTGCGTAAAATTTTATACGTGGTAGAGCCACTCTGCAACTATATCATGGTTGTAGCACGGATGGGTTGGCTTGACCAAGGTAAGAACTAGCTCTCAGAATACCAGCCTAAAATAGCAGGTTAATACTATTATGTTTCGTATTATGAGTGTAGAGAACCGGAGACATTCCATCTCAGTCCTCAGGGGTGACAACGCAACTGCATTTTGATTCTTAATCGAGGATAAATTTAGATGTCTATGGGCCACAGCATTCACTTACCATCAGGTGGATTGTGTGCTCGTTTGACCATGATAGCTCAGGCCTGAGTGTAGAGTGTTCAGCGGGGCGTGTGCTATTTTGGCGTATATGCCATGCTCATCGTGACCGGCCGCAACTCAGGACACTGTTTCACAACTTCAGTATAAGCCCCCCCCCAAGAGTGCATCATAAGGGGGATATTTAGTAGGACTTTTTGCCTATGAGTCTGTTTGGGCGGGTACCAAGCTTTCATCTATTTCTGTCACCTAATAGCAGTGCTTGTACTGCTGTGTTTCGGTCTGAAGGGTATAAAGAGCCAATATAACTACAGGCTGAGAGACGTTCCACCAGGCCTCAGTGGCTACAACGCATTTGTCGCCTTTTTCATGTCCATGGGTTGCAGTAGCCCATCGATCACTAATAACATCGATCACTAATAAAAAACTAGATACACAATCAGTGACAAAAATGTCCTTACCGAATGAGCGCCCACTCTAACATTTGGGTGCGCGTTTAATTTGTACGTAGCTTTGTGAATACAACTTTAGGCGATGCGTTTAAGGTTGAATTTACATTAATGTATATTTATTTCAACTAGAATTACTTCAAAACAATTGGCGACAGTTTTTAGAGAACTTTTGCATGGGATTGTGTATTTAGTTTTTTATTAGTGATCGATGCAGTAGCTACTTACTTTTTTATATGAAGCTAAAAAGATTTTACTATAAATTATCTGTTTTTCGTATCCACTTTAAAATTCTAGAGTAGTCTCTACAGTAGTTTACACAAAGTCACTTTAGTATAGTTATTATCAAAAATACGATGTTTTCATGTGTCAAGTTTTTTTTTTGTTATAAATACAATGACATTCAAGGTGGTGGAGAACTTAAAGGTCATTTTTGAATTATTTTATCCAGGAAAGCTCACTCCGTTGTATACACTTTACTTATCGTTTGTTGTGGTCGTAACCAAATGGTTTCAACCTTTAATACAATGATAGTAATAATTTAAAATAAATTTGTCGTGGAGTGTTGTTTGCATAAAATGCAACTGCTACATTTTGTTTTTATTTTTCTTTTATTATCAAAGTCCACTGCTGAACATAGGCCTCTCCATAGATTGCCTCATAAGGGGGATATTTGCCACAGTTGCCACGCTTGGCAGGCGGGTTAGCTACCGCAGTTTACTATTTTATGGTTGTCATTAGGAAGGCGATGCTGCCCGATAAGGCGGCAAGGCTATGCGGGCCAAAAGCCTTAAAAATGTTTAGTCTATGGCCAAAGCAGAGAAATAAATGGAATATCTCATAAATGTCAAGTTAAAAGTAAAGTTTACATTCTATATAGGTCCCACTTCTGGGCACTGGGAATTTCTGAGTGGCTTTACATACATAAACACTCACGCCTGTCACCCAGAGGGGTAGGCAGAGACTACGGACTTCAATTTGGCACAATCCTGACACACCTCTCTCGCCTCCTCCACATCCATATACCTACGCATACACGCTCGTCAGTTAAGGGTACTCTTAATATGGCCCATTTTCAATATATCGCCAATTTGGTCGATAAACTTACGCCTAGGGCGTCACCTTCTGACTCTGCCGTTCACATCTGCAATATAGATTTGCTTTGTCACTCTTTCCTCATTCATTCTTTCTACATGACCAAACCACCGAAGCATTCCTTTCTTCATCCTGGTCACAACATCATCTTGCAAACCACCCTACATACTCTGAGAGGCTTTGTTTGCAACAATATCCTTGCTATATACAATTGGCAGAAAATATTACTCTAGGATGTTACCTACCTTTAATTAATTCATGTCTTTTATATGAAATGAAATGAAATGAATGATATGAAATGAAATGAAATGAAAATTATATTTATTTCTCCACCACAAAAGTATATAGATAGTATATTATAATATAATCAAAAGTATATTATATTACCTAAACAGTACCTATACGCAAACAAATTGTATCCGTTTCAGATGAAAATACCCGTTTTATCATAAGTAATTAAAATTATAGCTATAAAGTCTAAATTCAATGCGCTTTAATCATTATGACCTTATTAGTCTTATCTCAATATTTCTATAAAAATTATACGACTTTATACTCGTAGTTTGATGAGACTACCTAATTGTTTTGACGCCGTAGATAACCGTAGGCGAGATAACCGTGGGTTAGCGAATGAATTTTATAATCACCAAATAGTAATCGTATGAAAATTCGCATATCCGCCTCTGGTTGTTTATATGCTTAAAACTTTTAAAGTATTATTTTGTAATAGGGAATACAATATAGGATAAATAAATAAATATTAGTTAATAACTATAATACTTACCGCGTATGATCCAAGACAGTTATTTGGACGACTTTATATATTTAATAAAATTAGTCGAACGCTACTATAAATAAGAATCGGTTTTGATGTTCAACAAATAGATGTTTACTCGTATGTAAAATGATATCGAAGAAACACCTGTTTCATTTGCGTCATTTAAGAATCGTTAATCAGTGGCGATGATTAATATTCCGATACTTGATTAAAAACAAATTAAACAGTGACATCATCAGAATTTGGCAACTGCGCGCACGAGGCGATATGAATAGGACTGCCGAACTGATCGTCCTCATCGTCGCTTCGCCTATTATGTGTTCTGTGGCTTCGTAAAGCTTCAAGACCGTTGTGTAGGATGTGCAAAAAATTAAACTCAAAATACATTTATATAGTAACTTTTTTTTTAAATAATAAAAGAAAATAATTTTATTAGTTATTAATTTTACGTTGATATCCCATTTTGGTTTTATTTAACTATTAATAAAAAAATAACAATTTTGAAATTTGACTTTTAATTTGAAATTGGAATTTGTTGTCATGAAAATTGACGTTTAAAGAAGGAGTTATCAGTTAACGCAATCCTATTCTTACTCTGCGCGCATAGTAAATAATCTCTAAATTATTTAAAAATCAATTGCTGTCTGTTGGTCTCGCTCAAACTAGAAAATGTCTAAAACGATTTTGGTGACATTTTTTGTATGTGTTTGAGTGGGTCCCTGGATGGTTTAGATTCACAATTGGACCCGGTAGGTGGCGCTGTTGTCGAGATCCAGAAATCACCCGTGAGAAGCCGGGGCGGATAGCCAGTACGTAATATAATATTATATTATAGTATGATGCATATTCGTTAGCTTTAAAGCAAATAGGAGCTTTTAAACAAAAATCTCAGTACTCGATAAGCTGACCAATCTCCACCACTATATATTATATTCTTTATCTTTCCCAGCTTATCATATTTCACTGCTAGATATATAGGGAGTGTTTAGTATTTCCACATATTAACCACATATTGCTACCGTGCAGTGATGATGTAAGAATATCCACTACCCCATATCGTCCCGTGGGTGTCGTAAGAGGCGACAGAGGGAAACAAATCAGGAGATGGGCAGCAGCGTCTTCCTAATATAGACAAAAAATAAAAAACTGAGGTTGCCCACCCGCTTGCCAAGCGTGGCAACTATAGCAAATATCAAGCCTTTAGGCAATCTATGGGGGAGGCTTTTGTTCAGCAGTGGACTTTAATAGGCTCTAATGGTAAAGGTAACCACTTATTAGCAAGCAGGTAGGAATACTTTTCAGTCTAAGAGCCCGTCTGGATAGCCCGTCTGGATAGTCCGTCTGGATAGTCCGTCTGGATAGTTAACACCACTATCGTAGTCCATGAGAACCTTCTGTTATTCTTTATAATCGCTATTTAGGACGCCAATAAAACATAATTTTAAATTAAAAATTTTGTACAACCGACTTCAAAATAAATTATTAAGAATAACTCAAAAATTATTGGTTAGACCTTGATCAAATTTATATGGGACCACATGAGAAGCACCAACTTTCAAATAAAAAAAGAATCATCGAAATCGGTTCACTCAGAAAAAAGTTATGAGGTAACACACATAAAAAAAAAGAAAAACATACAGTCGAATTGAGTACCTCCTCCTTTTTGAATTCGGTAGAAAACGGATGCTCTTATAGCAACACTTAACACTGTATTTTTAATCACGTGCAATAATTCGATTTCAATTGTATTGCTTATTACAGTTGTTATAATTATTTGCACCTTCGCAATAAGTAATTATATTTAAATTTAAATCCGGCGATATATCACCTTAATACAGCAATTAAACAAAAACTGACAAGCGTAAGTTGGTGGGAAATAATTTTAATAAAATCCGTTGCTTTAACAAAAACTGATCAAGTGTTGCAAGTATTAGAAATATAATGCACACGATTTCCTATACGAGTATTTGTAATTTACCGCAAGTTAAAAATAGCGTAGCTAATATGGCGGCATAAAAGATATCACCCAATATCAAATAGTAAAATATAAAAAGTCCAAAAAGTAAAGAGTAAAATATGACTTTTAATCAGAATTATTTATAATCTAAATTTAATCGTTCTATGCTATTTTTTTATAGGATAAGGGTGACAAGCGAGCACACAGTCTATCCTCGTTTGCGAATCAAAATGCAGATCCGTTGTAAGCCGTGAGGATTAAGATGGAATGCCTCTTTTCCAGTAAAAAGGATCTATCCGGAACACAGCAGCATTAAGCTGATATTTTACGCTGGTATTCCGTGAGAGCATAGTCCTTCCCCGGTGGAGCCAACTCATTTGTGCTACAACTATACAATTAATATAGCTGCAGCATGGCTCTACCACGTAAAAATTCTATTCATTAGCTACAGTAATCACAGATGGGCTGTCAGTTTGTCTATTTACTTACTCTTGCCCATACATTATATTACTTTTATTATGCACTATTGTTTCATGTTTATGCTGGCCCAGTAATATTTATTCCTAGTAATCGTAAAGAAAGCAAACGTCAGTCAAATAATTTCAAAAGACGTTTGTGGTTCTCACATGAAAATCATAATTTTGACAAAAATAAACTAAGAGAAGGTGGCGGTGTAGTGATGAAAAATCCTCTCTATTTTGTTGAGATAGGTACTCCTACTATTGGAAATTTTCTTTCCCTTACTGGCCCTTATGATCAGTTAGAACTCGGTAACAAATCCCAGTAATCACCATCATAATAATTCTGAGTCCTACGCACCATAACTCTCTCACTTCTTTATTATCCTTATTTACTTCGCTAAACAGCAGTGTTACATTTCCGCTTGAAATTTAAGAGAATTAGGATTAGATGCAGAATTTTATATTACTCCTGAAGGAATGATAAGCGCGTTGATTGCCATGGACTGTGTACGAATGTCAATGTTTGTCAATGTTGTGTGTTGGTGAAATAAATATGTTTCTTTTTTTTTTCTTTGAGTACTTACTGTGGCTACTTACTGTTAGTGAAGTATTAGTTAATTTTCATTTCATATGATGTTATGAAAAATACACTAAGTCGACGTACATGCCCATTTGAAGGCTTTGAGTTTTTCCATAAAGTCAGTAAATATTCATTTATTAATTTCGACTGTTATATGAACCCAGGATGCGCAACATAGGTATTAATCATGTACAAAAACCACCAATTCAAGCCATCGTTGTAAAAGGTTGATTGTTATCAGATCACTGACATTTCACTTATACCCGTTAGGCCCGTACTCCTATAACAGATAACTTAATATTTATAAATAAATAAACATATTTAAAATTAAATATGTTCCTATTTTCTTCGTGTGCTCCCTTTTATCGATACGAAATTAATGATAGTTTATACGATACATAATATCTAATATATAAAAAATAATGTTCATTTGTTCGTCAGATTGCGGTAAAACTTTATCAACTTATTCTTTACACTTGCGCGACGGTTATAGGCATAGTAGAATTAACGCGCGTATCGTACCGACAAATTTCTTTGCAAGTTATATACTATCATCATTATCATTTCTAATTAAACAATATAACTCTTTCAAATTTAAAACGATATTTCCATAATTATTTCTTCTTCGGCAGCAACGCGCCGTGTACCAGCTAGTAATTACAAATGAATATTAATTTGTTTGTTTGTTCGTCTCCTATCCATTCCTATATCTTTTACCCAGTTACATTAAAACTTTGGTGAGTCGTGGTTCCTGACAAAAAATGAATGTTTGTTTTCCGTTTTTTATTGGTTTTTATTACGATCCTATATAGTTTATCCGATTACGATGAAACTTTGGACAGTTGTTGAGCGCCCGCTAGTGTCACTGCCAGAAAAGAGACATTGAACACAAGAAGGGCAAAGCTGGTAATATTATAAATATTTTCTAGTGCCCTTCTGCTTCATAACAATAATATCTAAGTATTGGGATGTTCCTAAAAATCAAACCATTTAATAATTTATGAAAGATCATTATGCCCTTATTAAGTGAATTCAAAAAAAGGAGGAGATTCTGAATTTGACTGTATTTATTCAAAAGATGCATTATTACTACAATTCTCTTGCCAAACTGCATCAGTTTGTCGGCGAGTGCACGCTCTTAAAACAATATATTATTATGCACTAACACCTACAACACAAATATAATTAATTACAAAAAGCAATCAGAAAATAAATAATAATAATAATCCAAGCTACCTACTACAATTACAAAATATTTAAAAATAATAAAAATAAAATAATAGTAATAATAATAACATACGCAATCAACAAATCAAATAAATCAAACATCAAAAACAAAAGCAATCACACATTTATTGTATGGATTAATGTGTAATTATAGCTCAGTTAATGCATTTTTTAGGGATTTTACATTTTTTTTGCGCGAAACCCTAAAAGCTTTTCTATAATAAAAGTACCTTATGTTACTTCTTATAACATCAGCTATCTGTCAGTGAAAGTCCCGTCAAAATCGGTCCAGCCATTTCGGAGATTAGCCGGAACAAAGAGACAGACAGACAGACAGACAATTTTTTAAATTGGTTTTTGTTATAAATACCGTATATAGTTTCATATGCATTTATTAATAAGATCTTATTTTGACATTACAAACAGACACTTCAATTTTATTTATTTGTATGTATAGATATATATACAGAGCCTTTTAATAAGTGTATGTCTTGAAAATTCGCATAACGGACAAAACAACAATGTCTGCCCTCACCACGGAATATAAAAAATTATATTCCGTGGCCCTCACGCATATTATATACGAGTATATATAATAATCTAAGCTCAGGCGTCTGTCATGCGTAAGCATAATATTAGCGATGGGCAATTTTTCCCCCCACCTCGCCCGCAGTGTGCCCGACCGCCCTGCGCGCGCCGGACCGCACAATTTTATATCGTCGTAACATTTAAAATATTTGACCAAATTACGTAGTTTAAAAGACAAAGTTTGTCTACTTTGAATATCAGAAGCGGTAAAAGTATTTATTTTGATAAAAATCAATTTGTTACTGCAAAATGTGCATTGGAAATAAAGTATCAAATTTTATTGTATTTATGGTTCACTATTTTGGTAATAATGACTTACACATAAAATATAGATATATACTGTTGCGGACGTTTTTGTAGAACTATTTAGGAGAAACAATTCCACCATATATTATATTCGTGTAACTTACAGTTTTTTCACCGCACGCCAATATAGCTCGCAGATGTTTTTATTTGTTTTGATATTTTTTCCGACTTACTTAACATTTATTGTTATATTTTGGCCAATTTACACAATATCTTTATGAATTATAGCTTATGTGTTATTCTGATGTATGAGCTATATTATTGTAAAGTTTTATTAAAATCCATTCAGGGGTGTTTGCGTGAAAGAGTAACAAACATCCATACATCCTCACAAACTTTCACATTTATAATATTAGTAGGATATATGCTACGCGGTATCTTCGTCAATTGTGAACTGATTTTAATGATACTCGTATTTATTTTATTAAATCAGCTTACTAGGGTTTACATTGTTCCATCCAAGTTTTTCACAAATAATTCCATTACTAGTTGGAAAAAATAGGGGTGAAGTTTTTAATATAAGCTATTTGAACAATATTCTAATTGTGACCTTGAGATTGGGGCTTAGCCCACTTAAAAGGGATAAAACTTTAAAGAAAAAACTTTTGCTTTCGTAGTAATTATATAATTCTTTTCCTATTTTCATAATCGACTTCAAATGACCCCCAAATTAATATTGCGAGCAATGTCACATCCAAAATTTAAAAAAAAAACCTTTCTGGAACCCTCCTAAAGCTTATCCCGTAACGCGCTGTTTTTTAGAATAAGGGTAACAAACGAGTACACAGTCCACCCGATGGTCAAAGGATGCCGCGGCTCATAGACATCTACAATTATCCCTCAGACCCCTGAGGACTGAGATGGAATGCCTAGTTTTCAACCTAAAAAGGGTATTCTTGAACAAAAAACAAAAACTATATAAATATACGACGAGGATAGATGTAGATGTCTATGGGCCAAAGCAACCTTGCTTACCAATCAGGTGGACTGTGTGCTCGCTTGTCACCCTTATCCTATAAATATATATATAATAACTATACAAGAAGCAATACTGATGTGAACTGCTAATATTTATTTTAACCAATATTGTGTTCCACGACCGTATTGGGATGGCAGATTTGAACTCATTACTTTTCATTAAACAAAGTTTTCGTGAAGTGCTGGTTTAAGAATATCCACTACCCCATGTCGTTCCGTGGGTTTCGTATGAGGCGACAGAGGGAAACAAACCAGGTGATGGGCCGCAGCGTCTTCCTAATAACAACTCAAAATAATAAAAAAATGTGATTGCCTACCCGTCTGCCAAGTGTGGCAACTATGGCAAAATCTCCTCTATGAGGCAATCTATATGGGAGGCCTATATGTTCAGGTGTGGAGATTTATAAGCTGTATCCCGTGCCTCGGAAAGCACGTAAAGCCGTTGGTCCTGTGCCTGATCTCTCTCCGGTCGTATCGGTTTACCGTCCCATCGGACTATGAGAGTGAGGGCATAGAGAGGGCACCTGTGCTTGCGCATACACTTGGGCTCTATAATCCTGTATAATCCTGTCCTGCGCCGATGGCTAGTCTCCGTTGAGGCTGGCCGCCGTGACCGAAATTCGGTCTGGAGGACATTATTATAAGCTGTATTGGGTTAGATACAAAGTTTCGCAGTCCTTTCCTTTATCCTTTACTTTACGGTTGCTTTGATTAACTATAATTAGTCTTATAATTAAACAAACACAGCTAAAGTACCATGACCGGCCTTCCCCTTAAGCACAAAATCCCATTCGTGGTCATCAGTTTCATGAGGTCATAAATGTAGGATAAATTCACTACACAAGACGCATATTATTTGAAGAAACTTGAAATTAGACAAAAAAACTAGTCATTAAGTGCTTATTTGAACCATTAAAGAAACCCATATAGTCAAAGTACCACAGCCGGCCTCTCACTCAAACACAGCCTCCGAATAAACATAAATTATGTCGTAATGTTAGCTCTCGGGTTTCATTTACAAATTGCGCCCCAGTCGAGTTTATAGTTCATAAAAATAATTTGAGATGAACCGGTGAATATATAATTAACATTAATGGGATAAAACTATTAGTGGCTACCGGAAAACCGCCCAATAGAGACATAATAATAAATAAATATGTAGATTAGAAGACGGAGGTTTATACCGAATAAAGTGTCAGAGCTGTTTGGGCGACAAACTTTTAAGTGGAGGCTCTTAAGGAGGCTTTTAAGTAGGTGCTCTATCTATCTCGAGTTTTATACGAGCAAAATGATTTGACTACAAGTAGCATTTTTAGTGGTTTTAGAATACAAGTGAGTCCTTTTAAAGGATTTAATATAAAGATAGTTGGATTATTTAGAAAATTATATTGGTATAATATCTTATACGTGTTAGAGCCACTTTATGAATTATAGCCTATGTGAATTATAGTTTATGAATTATACTTATGTTTGTAACACAAATGGGTTCAGACCTGCGAAGGGACACGCTCTCACAGAATGTCAGCGTAAAATAGCAGCTTAATTCTGCTGTTTCTTATGGTTAATGTAGAGAACCGGAGACCATTTTCACTGGAAACGAGGCATTCCATCTTAATCCTCAGGGGTGACAACGCATATGCATTTTAATTCATAAGGATAGATGTAGATGTCTATGAGCCACAGCACCCACTCACCATCCGGTGAACTGTGTGCTCGTTTATCACTTTGGTCATATATAAAAATTGGTACTCGTTGAAATTTATATGAAACTCCTGTGGAAGTATATTCTTTAGATAAAAAAAAATCAACAACACTGCTAAGTTTGGATATATTATGTTAAATATGATTAAAAATACAGGTGAAAAAAAGATAATAAAATAAAATTTCACACGCGGTAGAGTAATGCTGCAGCTGTATTATAGAAAATTATATTGGTATATCTTTAAGGTGGTAGCGCCACGCTGCAGCTATATATATATATGTTTGTAACACGAATAGATTGGCTCGACCGGAGAAGGACTACGCTCTCACAGAATATCAGCGTAAAATACCAGCTCAATGCTGCTGTATTTCGTATGTAGAGAACCGGAGACCCTTTTAACTGGATACTAGGCAGCCCATCTCAGTTCTCAGGGGTGATAACGCATCTGCATTTTGATTCTTAATGAAGGATAGATGTAGATGTCCATGGGCAACAGCATCCACTTACCGTGAGGTGATTCTATAAAATAAAGTAGCACTAGGAATACGATTTTTGGAGCAACGTGGTGGTTGCGGCGTGGAAAAAATTACCAGCATTTGTTTGTAACATTATGGACACAAACGAGCCACCATCCCTACTGCATCCCATGTACACCTGCAACCAATTCTAAACGAAAAAGGCTTCGGATACCTTGTCACCTGTGAGGAATAACACGGAACGTTTCAAGGCAAGAGTGAATAGGCTTTTGTTAAGTCAGTGCGTTTCACCATCTTAGGCTACATCACCACTTACCACCAGGTTTTTTTATAGAACAAGGGTGACAAACGAGCACACAGTCCACCTGATGGTAAGTGGGTGCTGTGGCCCATAGACATCTACATCTATCTTCGTTTGCGAATTAAAATGCAGATGCGTTGTCAGCCGTGAGGACTAAGATGAAATGCCTCTTTTCCAGTAAAAAGGGTCTCCGGTTCTCTACACTCACCATACGAAACACAGCAGCATTAAGCTGCTATTTTACGCTGGTATTCTGTGAGAGCGTGGTCCTTCCCCGGTCGAGCCGATCCATTCGTGCTACAACTATACTATTAATATAGCTGCAGCATGGCTCTACCACGTATAAAATTTGATTGTATTGTGATTGAATTGTAGATAAGCGCTGGCTTAGTAGAATATAAAAAAACAGCTTGTAATCATACTGACGCCCCTACCCTTCTAACCGGAAGACAGCAGTGCATCTAAAATAGCAAGGTGATACCAAAATTAGTCGTGACACCTTGTAAATTTTGTCCCTAGAATGTGTTAAGAATTAGCTAACATATAGCTGAATAGATATTTCGTATAATATGATGTCATCGCGTCACAATAGCGTTATAGTACGAGTAAATCTTTTAAGTAACTCATTTATACGTGTTAGAGCCACGCTGCAGCTATATTATGGTTGTAACACGAATGGGTCGGCTCGACCGGTGTAGCACTACACTCTCACAGAATACCAGTGTACTCTTTTTCTTTAAACAAGTGGTAAAATTAAAAAAAAAATGCAACCGACCTCAATATAAATTATTAACTCAAAAACGACTGGTCAGACCTTGATCAAATTTATATGAGACCACATGAGAAGCGCCAGCTTTGAAATAAAAAAAGAACCATCGAAATCGGTTCACCGAGAAAAAAGCTATGAGGTAACACACATAAAAAAACATACAGTCGAATTAAGTACCTCCTCCTAGTAAGTATGCCAGAAGATGCACTCTTATAAGAACTATGGACCGTTCAATATTTATATATATATATATATTTCATCGATTTTTGGTTGTTGTATGCTTAACCACATATTTTACTGATATTATAATTCTAACAATCATTAGAGGCCATCAAAGTTCACTGGTGAAAGTAGGCCTCCCCTATATATATCATAGTTGTCACACTTGGCAAGTGAGTTGGCAACCGCTTATTATTTTGTGTTATATCAGAAAGATGCTGTTGCCCATCTGCTGTTTCAATTTCCCTCTATCACCTCTTACGTCACCCACGGGATGATAATATGGGGTAGTTAATTCTCTTTCACCACCACTACAGAATAAATGACAGTAATATCTTTTGAATTAATAAATGAATTTAGTAAGTAATAGTTATAGTGACAAAAGTAAGTAAAAAGGGCTGCGTCGAAAATGCAAACGTCTGATATTAAGACCACTAACTGATACGCAGCGATTATAGTAAAATCTCTTAACTGTAAAGAGACTCATGGTGGACGATTTCGATGATTTTATACGTGGTAGAGCTACAGTGCAAATGGGTCGGTTCGACCGAACAGCAGAATATGCTGCTATGTTTCGTATGGTGAGTGTAGAAAACCTCTAAAACCGAACCTTTTTACTGGTAACGAGGCATCCACCTTAGTCCTCAGGGGTCACAACGTATCTGCATTTTGATTCTTAATCGTGGACTATGTGCTCGTTTGTCACTCTTATTATTAACTGACATGGTATTTAATATTGTTTAATTTAATTTTCTTTGTTTGTTATTTTTTAATTACAATTTTGACATTTTTATATAATGGAATGGATTGTCTGTTGTTGTCAAATTAATGATTGATTTTCATATGTTAATTTTATAAAACAAAACTTTCAAAGAATAAACAAATTTGCATGTCTCCATTAGGGACTTAGTATGTAATACATAGTATGTAATAGTATCTCATGTAACATACATACTAAAAAGCAAATAAATAAATAAATATTATACGGCATTATAAATAATTTAAGTTACTACAATTATAAATTATACTAATATTGTAATATATCCGTCTAGTTTATTCCTTATTTTCATTCAAATATACCTCAAGTATACTGTTATTCGTTTATGCATGTTAATTTTGCTTTATGTATCCTTACGTTTATGCTTTTTTCTTTAGCCCATTAAGAATGTCATTATATGAAATCAGTACAATGGTTCAATCCTATTCAAGTTGGAATAGTTCACAGTCACCAGTAAATCGGTGGTCATAAAATTTTACTATCCATTTTTATGTTTGTTTGAGGTCCAATATCGGTTTACCCTCCGTTGAGGGACTTGATTGCTTGGTTATTGACTGATATGCTGGTGGCACAGTTAATGATGTAAGATTCGTAATATTTTACATAAATTTATATTTATAAATATAGACTATCACTACAATATATTTGTCATTAAAGTTTGTGCAATTGAAACAACGTTATCCACTTTATATAAAATTATTTTTTTTACGGATTTTATCGCAATTAATACATTTGTAATCCTATAATTAATTCACAACCCAAGCATACCTCGGCAAGATTTCAAAATATTACAATTTCATTGTGCGTGGACCGGTTCAATTTTTTTTTATTAAAAACTGAAAGCAGTCAGAGTTAACTATAACATCAGGAATACGTCGGTCCCCTGTGACTATGGGTGCCACACATTGCCACAGGGAGGACTTCACAGGGATAATCACAGGGAGGTTTTGCAAATTATAACGTCATGTATTTATTAATTCATTAATTTGTCCTTGTTTTAACTTGATGTGGATTTTTCTTGATGTTTTGTTTTTTATAGAAATAGGGTGACAAACGAGCACACAGTCCACCTGATGGTAAGTGGTTGCTGTGGCCCATAGACATCTACATCTATCCTTGATAACGAATCAAAATGCAGATGCGTTGTCAGCCTTGAGGAATAAGATGGAATGCCTCTTTCCAGTAAAAAAGGTTCCCCGATTCTCTACACTCACCATACGAAACACAGTAGCATTAAGCTGCTATTTTACGCTGGTATTCTGTGAGAGCGTGGTCCTTCCCCGGTCGAGCCGACCCATTCGTGCTACAACTATGCTATAAATATAGCTGCAACTTGGCTTTACTACGTACAATCCTTCAATTCACGGCGCGGACGTCCAGGCCCTTCTTTCTTAGTTCAACAAACTTGAGAAATCGTATTAGGATCGTCTTTGCAATAAAAAAAATGCAAACCTTCATCCCATTATCTCGGTTATCATCACCAAAATTACAGCATATCAAATGTCCACTGCGGAACACAGGTCCTTCCAATATTTTAGATCAAGGGCTTCTTGTATACAGCTTCGTGTTTATGGATATGGTAACATTAGGATGCAGTGGACGGCAGCCTTTATTCTTGTGCGAGCAGTCGTCCGCGGGGGCACAAAAGGAGCCGCACACATAATTATCAATACGTGTTAGGACGTGTTAAGGTTCTTTAATGTGGAACGTAAAGTTTCAACCCTGTTTAATGGGTCTCCCATATTAATACTGAGAGTATATACACACGCTACTTTTGTTTTCATATAATTTCTACATTGTGTATTCGAAACAGTTCTTTTACAGACATAAATTATCATTGTTATACTTAATTAACATTTAATAATGCTTATGTATTACGGACACTAGGTAATTAGCAAAGCTTGGAAGGTGATAATATATTATAGAATAAAATTTCCATAAATTGTTATGCTGGTGGTTTAAAAATTTATCACCGACGTATTCATGATCCAAGACTTTATTTACAGCTGACAATGGTTCTATCCTGATCAAGTAAATTTCTAATCTGAAACAGTTTTAAAACTAAGATGTATTATACTTTTTCTGCTCTTCAGACACTGCTTGTATAGTTCTCTTCTTTTACGACTATCCTTAAACTTCTCCTATTCACTAAAAGACTGACTCTGTCCAATTTTACGTATTCTGCTCATTTTAAGGAGAGTAAAAGTATCCAACACCCCATTACAGTTTTTTGGTGTTGAAAGAGGCAACTATAGAAGAAGCCTAAAAGACCTATTGGCTTACGATAGTTGAAAATAGCGTCTTTAGGCGAGACATCTGATACTGCGATTGTCAATTCACTTGCCAAGCGTGGTGATTATGGCAAATTCTTCCACCAATAGGAGAGGTCTATGTCTCATAATCCGATGGAACGGCATTTCGACACGGCCGGAGAGAGATCAGGCGTAGGACCAACGTTTTGACTCCGGGCTGCTATTGGGAATTTCTCCACAGCACAATTCAATATTTTATTTTAATCTTATCCGGGGACCAAACCCAAGACCACATGATGAACAGTCGCGATTACAATTACTAGACCAACGAAGAAGTCAGATGTATTATATGTATGTAAACAAAGTATTGTAGCGCCGTGTAGTGGCAGAGTAAGAGAATCCCACTATTATCCTGTGGGTGTCGTAAGAAGGGGCAGAGAGAAAAAATGAGATTGGCAGCTGCATATTCTTGATAAAAACCAGAATAATGAAAAGGGGTTAACAATCTGCCTGTCAGTTGTGCCAACTATGGTAAATATCCGCCCTATGAGGTAATAATAATAATCTATAGGGAAGGCCTATATTCCGCAGTGGACTTTGATAGACTGTAACGTTGTTGATGATGATGATGTTCTACAGAAAAATAATGTTATCTGTCTTGTGACTTGTTGGTGAAGAATCCTTTTATTTTCAAGAAGAATACTACATACTTCTTTTTTCTTCCCTATATTATTAGTTACTCCAATTTGGCAATCTGTTTAGCAAACTGTTTTAACGAGGCATTCCATCATAGTTGTCAGAGGTGACAACGCATCTGCATTTTGATTCTTTATCGAGGATAGATGTAAATGCCAATGGACCACAGCATCCACTTACCATCAGATATTATTCTATAAAAAAACTGTCTCTCTGAAGTATACTGCTTGAAGTAATCCACGACAAAGAGTCATAGTCATAAATGAAACCCCTGGTAAATAAAGGGAATTCAAGCAATAATAGTAACACTTTGGGGGCTCAGCATATCTACACCGATGATTTAAGAACGATCTTGGTCAAAGGAGTTTTTGTAATTAGATTTATTGGGACATGAGACGCGTCTATTTTCAATGTAGACGACGCAAAAATACGGCTAAGATCAAGATTTCGTAACGTCCACTAATCCATTCGATCATTTAAACTTTTGAATAACTATGTACTAATTGAAAGTGCGTTGTGCAACGGCGACACTTCAACGATGCTTCCAATCGAACAATAAAGAAAATCCAAGTTGACAGAAGCCAATGAGTGATAGAGAAGCAAGTATTGAGTGCTTTATGACTTCCTGCCTGACATACCTACAAACAGATAAACGCGCTATTTTCAGGTCGCAATGAATGAACGCATGAATGGATTGTAATGAATGATTGCTCTCTTGACGTTTCTACAAATGTCCCTTATCTACTTAATGCACTTCCTATGTATGTGTGAAATGTCTTGTTTACTACGTTAGAATCTTAGATGAAATTTATACATAGTAATAAAATGACGCAATAGTTCAGTGACAAGGAGTTTAGTTTACTAACAATTATTCTGCTGTTTGACGCTGGTTTTTTTTGTAGGATAAGGGTAACAAACCATCACACTGTCCACCTGATGGTAAGTGGTCGCTGTGACCCATAGACATTTACATCTATCCTCAATAAAGAATCAAAATGCAGATGCGTTGTCACCCGTAAGGACTAAGATGGAATACCTCTTTTCCAGTAAAAAGGGTCATCGCAATATATAATATATTTCATGGATGAAGTATGCGAAATGATGAATGATAGAGGAATAGATGTGTTATATGTAAATGAGACGAAACGAAAGGGAAAGGATGCCACTGCACATGGCATGTATACCGCTTACTGGTCTGGTGTAGACGAGACCGAGCGGGCATGCCAGGGAGTCGGTGTCATCCTTTCAGAAAGAATGAGCCAATGTGTGAAAGAGTATGAATGTGTAAGACCAATGCTGCTATGCATACGAATGAAAGTGGGCTTAAAGAAGTTGTTTGTTCTAGGGTTCTACGCCCCAGACATGTCTAAGCCCACTTATATCCGAGAGCAGTTTTGGGACATGGTAAGGATGGTGTTGATGAAATATAATGGAAATGAGAATATTATTATGTTTGACGAACACTTTCTTTCACCTAAGTGTGCCAGGATCGTGCCAAATGGAAGTCTGTAGTCTCTGCCTACCCCTCTGGGTGACAGGCGTGAGTGTTTATGGATGTATGTAAAATATTCCATTTTAATACTCTAGGCTGATAAAGCACCTGTATGTAGTCTTCTTTATTTTGATTTGGTTGTATTACGTCCATGGGCAGTAACCACATACTATCTGATAGAATCATAGGGTCACCTGTTATAGGATAGAAATGTTTGTCACTCAAATGCGCCAAATTTTATGATCTGCGAGCGATGATAGGAACGTTCAATATCTTACAACTTCGTTCCGAGGTGTGGTAGCTTCGTTAATTTATAAAACGTCTGCACGTCTGAGAAATATAAAAAAAATATTTCAACGACTTGTCAAGTTGCCGGCGACGATGAGAGAAGGCATATACCCAGCTGCTGGTTTACAGCTAATTTAAGCAACAACTTGACAAGTTTTTGCTTAAATTAGCTGTAACTAAATGCTAAACACCATTTAATTTATTCGGACCTTGGTGGCTACCCATCTTTTTAGTTTCTAAAGTTCTTAATTAAATAATGTAATTTATTGTGTACCCAACCCGGCCTTGCCTGCGTAAGAACTATTTATGTGGCGTAATATAGATTTAAGATAATGATCAAAAACCATTTATTTTATCAATTTTTCGATTTTTCAATAAAAATCTCAAAGTTTTTCGGATAAAACATAGTCTAGATCACTGCTGGCATTTTTTTTACTGGATATGAGTGACAAACGAGCACACAGTTCACCTGATGGTAAGTGGTTGCTATGGCCCATAGAAATTTACATCTACCCTCGATTACGAATCAAAATGCAAACGCGTTGTTACTCGTGAGACTAAGATGGAATGCCTCATTTCCAGTAAAAAAGTTCTCTACACTCACCATACGAAACACAGCAGCTTTAAGCTACGATTTCACGCTGATATACTGTGAGAGCGTGGTCCTTCCCCGGTCGAACCGACCAATTCGTGCTACAACTGTAACACCATGCTCTAATAATAAATATAGCTGCACCATGGCTCTACCATGTAAAGGATTCTCTTTCTCTCTCTCTGTTTTACGATCTTTGGTTTCATTACAATCGGTTCAGCCATTCCGAAGATTAGCTCGGACAGACAGACAGACAAAAATTTCAAAAATGTTTTTTCATGTCTTAAAGGCATGCAAATAATGAAGTCCCTGTGTTCAAGGAAAAACAGTTATTTCGATATTACCGACAGTCACCTCAATTTTATTTATATGTTTAAATTCAAATTGCGAATACGGCACACCTTATGCTGAGACATATTGTACATAACGTAAAACTAAACGGTCATTGTATTCTCATATTTCTATGAATCATTTATCTATGATCATAATGTAATAGCAGCCTAACACAAAACGCAATTTTTGTATACGTACACTCGAACAACGTTGTCTTTACAGATACAGTAAGCGACATAATAAATAACTAAATAAATCATTTTAATTTATACAATATTTGTCCTTACGTAGTGTGAATATAGACTGTTTTCAACTACACGCCCTGATAAGATGAAGTTTATTATTCGGCGAAGCGTACGTCGTTGATATGTTATATCTTAATGTCTCCTTTACGGAACAATAATTGTTACAATATAATTATTATGGTGAGAGCAATAAATAATTATATCGATCGTTAATTATTTGTGATTGAGAAATGTGTCTGAAGATAAAAATGAGCGGGCATTTTAGTAGTCTTTCTCTATTGAAACTTTTAATGTTTTGACTTTTTAAGGAATAATAAAAAACTTCGGCTTTTCATTCATCATAGCCTACCAAAAGTCGACTGTTGAACATAGGCCTGTTAGATTGCCTCATAGGGGGAATTTTACCATAGTTGCCACACTACAGGCGGGTTGCCAACCGCAGTTTTTATATTTTTGAGTAATTATCAGGAAAATGTTGCTGCTCATGTTTAATTTTTGAAGAAACTAGAGAGAAAGAAAATACATTTATTTGCCAGAAATAGGAGTACACATATTAATTTTAGATATGAAAAAAATAATAGATAATTTACTTTTAAAACAGAAAAGATTTCCCTTTTTCTTCTACATGTACGACTTATTCATACATTACCCTCAAAAACAATTATCATGTACGTAGCTCAACAGATCAAAATTAAAATAACAAATAGATCAGTCGCAACGGTTCCGCCTATTTGAATTCCGAACTGAGAATTAGCTGGCAACATGACAGATCGCATTCCCGCCGAGCTATCTCCTCCTGGTGCGCTCGAGTACCTCCTAATGAGCGTGCCTTAGCTTTAGAACTTCAACCACAGTATATGCACAGAGCACACCAATATGATAATATTTAAGTTTTCCTTTATGTTTTCTTTCATGGCTACATTTCCCACCGTTCTTCACCTACCTACCTTGTTATTTTAAGCGTAATCCGTCACCACATTTCGTTCGCTGGATGTCGCAAAAATCTTATAAAAAATACCGAACAAAAAAATTGTACCACCTAATTTATAGTCAGAATAATTCATCTTTGACCATGCTTTTGATGTTATACAGATTATTTCTAATGGTTTAACTTCAAGATGCAATGCATTATTAGTTATTGACTTTATAAACAATACACAAACCACCAAGGGCGTTGCCAGCCGTTGCAGGGGAGCAAGTTGATATATAGATGATGGGAAAGTGTAGGTACAAGAGCACATGAAGCTTTACACTTCTATTGCGAGTCTTACCTCTTCGGTGATTGTAATAAGAACGGTACAAATTCCAATTTGTAAGGCTTCACGAGCTTTTGACTGTATAATAAATAAGACTGCTTCCTTTGCATTTGGCTACATTTTTTTGAGTCTCTAGGGGGAGCAGCTGCCCCTCCCTGCCCTCCTTGGTGACGCCCTTGCAAACCACTAAGATCCTGCTAGTACGGACAGAAACACAAATGCTGCAAGAAACTGTAAAACAAGTGCAAAGGTTAAAACAGTAATTAAAAAACCCGACTGCGTAAGAAGTTTACTGAAAGAAGAAAAGTTTTATATCCTATGCTATAAAAAGCCAGTTTAATTAATACTTTATTTGTTTGATATAGGCTGCATGTGTCCATGGACTGCAGTAGCCACGTACCATCAGGTGGACTGTAATTTCGTTTGTCATTTCAGTTTTATGAAAAGAACCTATGCATTGAACTGACCATTAGCGATGTGTTTTGGGGAGGTATATGTATAAGTGCATTAACTTAACAAAAGTAAGTAGCGCTCCTTTTGTTAAGTTAAGTAAGTCCGGCAGCGCTCCTGGAATTTCTTTGGTGTTGCTGATGTTTATGGGCTATCATATGAGCCGTATACTCGTTTATCTTCTCTTCTACGACCAAGACCGCTCTGTCAAGAGCGTAACGACCATGAAGAAGAGCTGCAGCTGTTTGTTTCCCTCTGTCGCCACTTACGACACCTACGGGACGACATGGGTAGTGGATATTCTTACACAGCCACTATAGTCTGTACGCTTAGATACGGTCGCCTTTGTGTCGCACCGCCTTGGCACGTGCCGCATCTTGTCTAAGGCCGCCGCGCCGCGACACCAAAGATCGCCGCGTGCGGCGTACATCCGCAAGAGAATTTGGCATTTTAAAATGAAGCGCCATAGTAAGTTCTTTGCTACCTAACTTTGCTATCTAACTAACTTGTGTAAAATAATAAAATAAAAGCAAAATAATATGTGCGATTCCAGGTGTATCTTAGCGAACAGACACGGTCCTTTTCTTTTTACGGTTACTTTTTTTTTATTTACATAATTAGTCTTATTTATTAAACATATAATTTTTAATTTTATAATGCTAACATCTAAAATTAAATTGTCATGACGCAATAAATTAATGCACTTTACAGTCCTTTTTATGCTTATAAAGAGACTCCATCCATTTGTTATAAGTAATTTCTGTATTAACGTAAATAAATATGTATTTGTATGTCTAATTCACTTTTAGTTGATATGTATATCAAAGAGAATAAAAATGTGTATGTTTTTGTCATATTGATAAAACAATATAAATTAAAACAAATTTACTGTTATTCTTCTGTATTCCCTATACTACACTGTCCTATCCCATCCCAACGCATTTCAAGCAGATTCGAGCACAAAGCTGGCCCCTATGCCCTGAAAATTAACAGGCACGCAACATTAGCGTGATTAATTTCTTCAATTAAGAGCAAGAGCGCCGCGCGTTTTGTACGAAAATTAATAAGTTATTTTTAATTACGGAGTAATTGTGCACACGATGCTGTTCCCGGGTTTAATTAGCTCGAAATGATCGGACAGAGGCGCTGAATGTATCGTTCTGCTCGTAAATGAGTCGTGGAACTTAGAGCTGTTCTCAGCAAAGCGTGAACGTATGTAATAAACATGTTGTTTTTCTGAGAGACATGAGTGAGATGAGTTTGATGTTTTAACGTTTGGAAATTAGGTACTAATGTTTGAAAATATGGAATATTTCTTGTTATGGATAAGCCAATGTTCAACCGCCTTTCTTTGATGTTAAATAGTCGTGTTGATAATCGTATTGTACATATAAGTGGGCGTCTGAATTTACGTAATGATATTTATGCTATATCACTCAAGAGTCGCTACCAAAAACCTGTTTCCTTGGTGTGCGAACAAAAATGTATTTTGTGTTTGCACTTCTACAAGAAATAAGTGAAAAAAATGTCTATGGACATTTTTTGAATAATAATGTGACAATCGAGCACACAGTCCACCTGATGGTGTGTAAATGCTGTGGCCCATATACATTTATACCTATTCTCGATTCGGATGATATGAAAATGTAGATGCGTTTTCACCGCTGTGGACTAAGATAGAATGCCTCGTTACTAGTTAAAAGGGTCTCCGGTTCACTACACTCACCATACGAAACACAGCAACATTAAGCTGTTGTCTTAAAAGTTTCTTGGGCCTCATCATTTTACGCCAAGTCATTCAATTCTAATTTGCCAATTCTTCGAAATCTGGTTAAAACGGTCTGGAAAGCTACTTCTTCGTTTTTACGTATTTTGTATTTTAGTGGCTGTTATTGTATAGTTACATGCTTCCGCAGTGCCCATACGCCTAAAATTTAAACATAATCAAGCTACTCAAAAATCCTTGGAGAGTTAAAACAATACCGTAGTCGTGGCGTTCTACTGTACAACCAGTGCGTGTTGCCAGTGATGACCTATGGAACTGAGACGTGGTCTTTGACTGCTGGCCGTATGAGGAAGCTCAAGGTCGCTCAGCGAGCTATGGAGAGGGCTATGCTCGGGGTTTCGCTGCGTGATGATAAACTAAGAAATAAGGATATCCGCAGTAGAACCATAGTGACCGACATAGCCCAACGGATTAGTAAGCTGAAGTGGCAATGGGCCGGCCATATAGCTCGAAGAACCAACAACCGATGGGGAAGAAAGGTTCTCGAGTGGCGGCCTCGTACCGGCGGACGAAGTGTAGGGCGTCCCCCCACTAGATGGAGTGACGACCTTGTAAGACATGCAGGAAGTCGATGGATGCAGGTGGCTCAGGACCGTGCTTTGTAGCATTCCTTGGGGGAGACCTATGTTCAGCAGTGGACTTGTGAAGGGCTGTAATGATGATGATGATGATGAGCCGTGGTCTTCAATTGAAATTAGGTTTTTTGAAATTAGGAGGTTATTAACCTTTTTTGCATTTTAGTGACTTACTTTATTTGAGACTTGCAATCTCGGAAGTATGGCGCTCTTCTAAATTTCACAGTACGCAAATATTCCGAGTTTGATCCCCGCCAGCCCTACTGAAATTGCAACTGCAGAATACCAGAGTAAAATAGCAGCTTAATGCTGCTGTGTTTTGCATGGTGAGTGAAAAGAACCGGAGACCCCTTTTACTGGAATCGAGGCATTCCATCTTAGTCCTCAGGGGTGACAATGCATCTGTATTTTGATTCTTTATCGAGGAAAGATGTAGATGTCTATGGACCACAGCATCCACTTACCATCAGGTGGACTGCGTGCTCGTTTAGCACCTTTATCCTATAAAAAAAAAGTAACCATATCATCTGAGAGCACTTAGGTCTCTCACAAATTCAAAGAAACTGCCCATCAGAGCTACCAGGACTTACTAATACTTCATAATAAGATAAATTATTATATTGCAAATGAACGAAATCTCATATTACTTAAGTGACAGATTGATACACATTATAACAATTGTGCCGTGGCCAGGTAAGATCAGGGGTTCGCTGTAAATTTCACAGAACACGAGCAACCCAAGATCAATCCCCACCGGCATAATCTATTAACTGCAATTTGAAGTGATGATTTACCACGTGCTCGGTGGTGAAGGAAAAATTCGTGAGGAAACCTGCATGTCTAAGAAATCAAAACAATATTTCGAAGACATGTGTAGTCCGCCAGCATGCCTTATGGCAGCGCGATGGACACTTCCTTGCTCTAAAATCCTCTCAGTGATGAAAAGAGCCCTGTGCCCAGCAGTGGACATATATATGCTGTATTTATTAGCTGTAACCATTGCATACCCAATTATACTTCTTTCAAGTCTTAACAATCTGTTTTATGACGTAAATTAAATAAAATTAAAGTCAATTTTTTATGATATGGTTGACGAATAATCTAATTGTTTACATTTATATAATTATACCAATTTGATAAAGTAATGTATAAGTGGGACAAACAGAACTTCGATGTAGGTAAATCGAATGCCGTACTTAATGATAAAAATTGTTTTTAAACGCAAACATTGTAGAAGTTATAGAGGTTTAAGTGGAAGCTGGTTGAACACTTTAAATTAGAGTTTTTACCTTTTACAAAGAAAAACAATGTTTTTTTTAAATATATTTCAGATAGCGTAAACGTTTAAAAAATAAAATGCAAGTAATCTATATATTAATGCATAAATATATAACCTTGTGCGTGCACAGAGGAGTGTGAGATTTGGCATAGTTAAAGTTTCCATGGAGAAAGCGATAATTGCATGCCTTAAGCGCAAAGCGCGTAGGTATGTTCTACTAGCGCCTAAAAATCAAGATTCCAACGTTTTGTCGCATGTAATCGTATCTAAAAATCATATTGAACATATAAGTGATATAAAAAGCACATTGTCAGAAAGATAAATGATTGTTGAACTTTTATAAATTTTAAAATTATTTTTTAAATTGCTTAGTTGCTATTTTTATATAAAAAAGTGGTTTTTGTGGCTTATGGTGTAGACTTATCAAGTCCACATGGAGGGATAAACACGATAATTTTTGAAAATATCAATTGTTTAACTCAATCTATTTTTTAATCTCTTCATCTATCATGTGGGAAGCCATGGAATGTAAATGGCAGTTTAATTTTGTTTTGTTTAGTTATAATTTTTTTTTCGGCTGAGAAATCCCGAAATTTCCTGTGTTTTTAGCAGCCTTGTAATAATTTCTTTTTACACTTTGCCTCACAGCTCACTCGCACTTCGGGCTCGGCCACCGTCGAACTATATCGTTTGCTTACAGCAGCTGTAATAGGCAGCAAAAATATCGATCTCTGTAGAAATACAAAATATTCCAAAAACCAAAGATATATATAATCACCGATTTTTATTACAATATTTTGTTTCGCTAAAAATACGTAGGATTTATATATAAATGTACTTATACGTCTTGGACTTTATGAAGTGACCTAGGGGCGCACTTCGGTGAATGCTACTGGAACTCCTCGAAGAGTAGAACTAGATGTGCCGAGTTTGGCCTCGTTTTGTTAGTTATGATGAGACCTTACCTACGGACTTGATAGAGTGACCTGAAGGTGTACTTCGGTGAATGCTACTGGAACTCCTCGAAGAGTAGAACTAGGTGTGCCGAGTTTGGCCTCGTTTTGTTAGTTATTAATAGACCTTACCTCCGGAAATGATGGAGTGACTTAAACGTATACTTCGGTGACTGCTACTGGAACTCTTTGACGATAAGAACTACAATTTACATTTTTTTTAATTTTTTCACGATGTTTTGAGTCGTGCACTTTTGGATTTACCAAGCTTTTTTAAAAATGGAAATTTGACATAAAATTATCGGAAAATTGGAAGTATAGTAATAATTATAAGGTTTTTAGTGAAAACTTGTGAGTAATTAAACTACTTTAAAAATTTACGTATAATGTTATACGTAATTTTTTTAATGTGCACAATTGGATTTACCAATAGTTTTTAAATAATTTATATTTTACAAATACATAAATAAAATAAAATAAAACATACATTGTTTACCTTCATACTGCCAATGTCTCAGAGTAAACACTATTAAACAAACATTTAATAGTCTATGGTCAAACAGTCGCACAGAGTAGAGATTATAGCCAAATAATTTTAAAATGTTGCCAACAAATAATTACTGACAGATCGACTGATCGAATCGTTTTCTATTTTGTAAAAAATATATCTGTGTTTTATATATTATTGTGCTGTTTAAAATGGAATACAGCTCGCTTAATATGAAAAAAAACTAAAAATTTTATGAATTTCCACCGCTATGAGGGCGGTCTATGTTCAGCAGCGGACTTCTCTAGGCTGTAATGGATGGATGGATGGATAGAGAGATTTGAAATCACACTGAATAAAAGGATTTTAATATTAACGCAAATACTATTATACCCTAAATAAAACAAGTTTCCAGTTTTATAATTAAAATTAAATATTGTACAATCTGTCTGCAATCTTTAAAAGTGTAATCTAAGTAATGTTAGTGTGTGGTTTTACTGTTATCTTAAATTAAAATGCAATGGGCTAGTTTTTGCTACTGAATTTTAAAATGTTTTAAGGATTAATTGCCAATCATTAAAAATAAGATGTAGACAACTTTGAAGCCAATTAAATACGAGAAGAGTGACATACAATAGGTCGATTTGTCTTCACTTCACCATCAAAACGAGTTCTCAGAAGCGAGTAAGCCGATTATGAAATGAAAACAAATAAATTGCAAGCAATTTCTTGATGCGACTTTCATTCAATTATTGATTTTATATCGCTTGCACATAATAATATCAACGTAATAATACCATTTCTACTATTTTATTTTTAGTAAATAACACTGATTGGATTATAAAACAAAAAATCTTGATAAGTACATTTAAAGTAAGAAGGTTTTTTTAATATTTACTAAGTAAGTTTTTGTAATATTTACTTTGATGTTACGTAAAACTAAGTTACTGAAATAATACCTACTTTTTGCTCATTTAAAAATCTTTTAATTGTTCATTTTTCAATCATTAGTGACTTTGTTAACCCGTCGCCGCAATTACTTACTATTCAATTTGGTCTGTAGCGTTTTCAGCAAATCCGAAAAAAAAACAATTTCTATGGTTCATATTCATGTATTGTACATATTATTCAGATATATATATACGTGGTAGAGCCATGCTGCAGCTATATTAGTAGTATAGTTGTAGTACGAATGGGTCGGCTCGACCGGGGAAGGACCACGCTCTCACAGAATACCAGTGTAAAATAGCAGCTTAACACTGCTGTGTTTCGTATGGTCAGTGTAGAGAACCGGAGACCCTTTTTACTGGAAAAGAGGCATTCCATCTTAGTCCTCACGGGTGACAACGCATCTGCATTTTGATTCTTTATTTAAGATAGATGTAGATGTCTATGGGTCACAGCAACCACTTACCATCAGGTGGACTGTGTGCTCGTTTGTCACCCTATCCTATAAAAAAAAAAATATGAACAGTTCAAAAAGGTGAGGAAACCGTGTTTCTTAAATTTTTCACCAAATAGAGACAGCATTCGAACCTCAAAATAGTTTATTTGGAACTTTAGGCTAAATACGTCCAGTTCCATTTAATAAAAAATCAATAGGAACTATCAGTTTATCATATTTTCCTTATATTTTATATTGTGCTATATTTTTATCGGGTCACGAACAAGGTTAGGTACAAGGAATATAGTAATGCTTGATAACTTTAAAAATAAAAACTAAATTAGAAAGGTGGCAGAAGTAACCTACAGATGTGAATAATATTTTAAATCTGTACGAAAACCGGAGCTGGAAGTGAAGCTGAGCTCACATTCTTCAAGAATTAAACTAAAAAATCTGCGATACGATCACGGAAAATCCTACCAATTTGGTAAGACTTCTTATATGGTAGAGCCATGCTGCAGCTGTATTAATTGTAAAGTTGTAGCACGAATGGGTCGGCTCGACCGAGGAAGGACCACGCTCTCACAGAATACCAGCGTAAAATAGCAGCTTATTGCTGCTGTGTTTCGTATGTTGAGTGTAGAGAACCAGACACCCTTTTTACTGGAAAAGAGGCATTTCATCATAGTCCTCACGGCTGACAACGCATTTTGATTCGCAAACGAGGATGCACTATCTATGGGGCACAGCAACCACTTACCATCAGGTGGACTGTGTGCTCGCTTATCACCCCTATCCTATAAAAAAAACTTTAATCAGTAATTGAGTGGCAAAGCTAGCAAGGGATGGCTAAGACGAAAGTTCATTGGAGACCTAATTGGCGATATATTGATGATGGGTCATATTAAGAGTACTTAACCAACGAGCATGTATGCGTGGATATATTGAAAAAAAAGAAGCGAGAGAGGGGTGTCAGAATCGTGCCAAATGGAAGTCCGTAGACTCTGCCTACCCCTCCGGATGACAAGCGTGAGAGTTTATGTTATTAGGTCTTTACCAATGAAATTGCCGTTTTTTATGAAATAAGATAACGTAATTTTTTTTTCTATATTTTTTATTTCTATTAATCAAAGTAATCACCCATGCAATTGATGCATCTTTGCCAACGCAGTGGCAGTTTATTGATGCCCTTCTTGAAGAAATCAGCTGGACGGTAGGCAACAAATTGTTCAAAGGCATTTTGTACTGCTTCTCGGGCATTTAATATTTTCCCGCCAAAAAGTTATGCAAATTCTGGAAAAAGTAGATCTATATGCGCAAGGTCTAGCAAGTACGGCGGATGACGGAGGGTTTCCAACCCCAGCTTGTAACTTGGAGACCATCAGTTGTGCAGTATGAGGTCGCACGTTGTCGTGCAGGAGCAGCGGGGACGGCCGATTGACCTTCTCCATCATTGTGTTCAGTTCTTTACAGTACACATCTGCAGTAATGCTCATCCCGTTTGGTAAAAAGCTGTGATGAATCACACTGGCGCTAGACCACCAACCGGTGACCATCTTTTCAGTGACTTTCTAGGCATAAGTTTTCGCTTAGGGCATTGTTTAGGTGCTGAACCATGATCCAACCAACTTGCTGAGCTCTTGCGACTGTCGAACAGAATCCATTTTTCGTGCAGGTAACAATATGGTTCAAAATTCCTTCGTTTGTATGCCTGTTGAGCAATCATGGAGTTCGTGGGGCACCCATTTTTCAAACTTTTTTACCTTGCCAATTTGACGCAAATCGACCAATATTGTTTTAATGCTAACGTCGAAAGCTGTTGCTAATTCAGCCGTAGATTGAGTATCATCAGCTTCCAATCGCCTTTAAATTGTCACTGTCGACCAAAGTTTTCGGACGACCACGGGGTTCATTTTTCAGGTCGAAATTTCCAAAACGGAAGCGGACAAACCAATAACATGGTGGTGCGTTCGTTTGGCTGTTGACGCTGATTAAAGTCCAAAGCTCTGACGACCGTAGGTTTCCCTCTTAGCGCACCCCTATGCAAATATATTTTTATATCGAAAGTTATCGATGCGACCCGACCCCGCTCCTTATCGGACAATTAAGTTTAATGAATATATTTAAATTAGTTCTCCATACTGAAATCAAACACATTTATTATAATAATCATTAACGTCACGTCATATCCGTTTATAATATTATCAATTTATTAGGGCTGCAGCACCAATGAGGCGGTTCGACCGGGGACAATCATGTTTGCGTGAAATAGCGCATGATGAGTGATTGGACCATGTAGAGGCGGTGTAAGAATATCCACTACCCCATATCATCTCGAGGGTGTCGTAAGAGAAAAATGAAACAGAAGATGGGCAGCAGCAGCTTCCTGATAACAACTCAATATAATAAAAAACTGCGGTTCCCGACCCGCTTGCCAAGCGTGGCAACTATAGTAAAATCCCCCTATGAGACAATCTATGAGGGAGGCCTATGCTCAGCAGTGGACTTTTGTGGAGAATCCATTTGCATATTCGTTCTTAATCGAGGATGGATGTAGGTCTTTACAGGCAACAGCATGTGACTATGTGCTCGTATGTCTTTTACAAAAATACACAGCCTATACCTACTTAAAGTTTTAAGTCAAAACCAACTTCAAATAATTCAAAAGAATATACACATCGAAATCGGTTGACGAGGTGAAGTTATTCGCCCATTTTCCTGGTAATTATAGCTGCCGTTTTTAACATATACTCATACGTTCAGCCTGATAGACTATACCTAGCAGAGCACGTATAAGAATGTTGATATCTTTTTTTTATAAGATAAGGGTAACAAACGACCACACAGTCCACCTGATGGTAAGTGGCTGCTGTGGCCCATAGAAATCTACATCTATCCTCGAATATGAATCAAAATGCAGATGCGTTGTCACCCCTGAGGAATAAGATGGAATGCCTCGTTTTCAGTAAATAGGGTCTCCGGTTCTCTACACTCACCATACGAAACACAGCAGCATTGAGCTGCTATTTTACGCTGGTATTCTGTGAGAGCGTGGTCCTTCCCCGGTCGAGCCGACCCATTCGTGCTACAATTATACTAATAATATAGCTGCAGAATGACTCTACCACGTATAAAAATCTTATCGTACTACTGTGTTGTGCTGTAAATATTGTGCCTGTAGTGGTTTACATTTTGAGTCGTCTATAAAATTACTGACTTCTTTGGAGTTCAGATCTTGCAGGTGATTTGTTTCACTTAGCAAACACAATTTTTAGGGATATTGCCATACTTGTCTTGCAAGAATATCGTTGTATATTCTATCAATTGAATCTGTATGAGGTATGCCTACGCATACACGCCTCGCCCGGGCAACCACGGGTTATGTCAGACTCGCACAGACTTAAACCCCATTCCACCTTCATCTCATATTGGCAGGGCCACGGAAAAGCTTTCGCACAAATCCGCGACCCCACCAGCGTCATAGCGGCCCCTTCTCGAGAGAGGACTACTCCTCACCCATCTGCTTCCCAGGTAAGGCGTACCAGAACACATGGTGCGCCTTCCTACGCGGCCTCCAACTTCACCTGCGCAACGGACGCTCCCGTGTCCAATGCGCGAAGGCTATCGGGCCAGGCAAAACGAGCACTCAGTAGCACTAGCCTTCCTGACCCCAGCGGTGGATCTGGTCTATGGCTTCGCCACCAACCAAGGTTCGGCTGCGCTGGGTAGGGAGAGCAGCATCTCGCAACACCGTCACTGCTCTCCCCCCGCACTTTACCAACACAAATCCGAAGTGGGATCGCCAAACCCACTCGGTGTGGCCACCTCGGGCCGGCCCTTCATCACGGGCCTGCCATGCCTACTAAGCCCCCCCGCCACGACAAGGTGGGAACCCGTTCGTGGGGGGTAATGAGTTACACTACTGTTGTGGAGTTAGCTCCAGCATGTCTACTGTTAGAGTAGTCTTTAGGCAGCTTGTTACAGCTATACAGGTTAATCTGGTATTGCTGTAATTTCTTAGTAGTTGTGAGTTTGTTAGTTTTGGTCCACTATACAAGAATACTGTAAGAGATCATCGGTCGAAACACCATCCTTTACGACCATAGTATGATTTTGCGCAACAGACTCCATCGCTTATTTCTGAATTGCCAGATAATTATATTTGTCTTGTTTATCTTAATTTCAATTTGTTTATTCCATTTAACTTCGTCTGTACTATATTTCTTCCGAACCCTAGCTATATTCCTAGGTACCTAATTTACTTCGGAAAATAACTGTAGTTTAGTGCCGTGTCAATACCTAACTACCGTGTAAATACCTACCACTAGGTACTCATTTTCTGCCTATAAGTCCGTCTGGAAAGTTACCCCTTTCTTACCTATTTTTTCCTCCAAAAAGAGCCAGTATAACTACAGGCTGTGAGGCATTCTATCCTCTCAGAGGTGACAACGCATCTATAACAGCTGCTCTAAGTTAGCTGCAGGTGTCCATGGGCTATAGTAGCCACTTACCATTAGGTAAGTGCGTTTGTTACTTCAGGAAACCGAACCGAAGATGGATAGTGGCGTTAAATGTGTTATTCGTGTTGTAGTGGGATCATAGAGCAACACGGGCCTTCAGAGAACCGGAGGTTAGGAGCCATAGCGTTTTTCCTAGATACAGAACTGTTTATCATATTTTGCGGGTGGAAATCTGCGCACACAAAAACAATCGTCTTTCACTATGAAACTCACACATAACAATTAAAACATTAAACTAAGAATTTGACACACACATAGATACATTATAACAGTATCGTTCGGTGACAGCGACAACTCGGATCAGTCGCTTGACCGATGAGGTCGATTCAGCCGCGCAACTAGATTTAGTCTAGTGAGCAGTGCGGAAGCAACTAGTTTTCTTGTACACACGTGGACTTATACTTTGACAGAGAGGAACGCCTGTGTATGGCTACTCCCCTCCTAAAGCACCAACATATATCTCTATGTATGTTTAGCAATGCAATTTTACGGGCCGGTAAAGAGAAGAAGAAGAAGATGGAAAAAAAGCATTTTAGGGATGCGCCAGCAAGCGTAGGCTTTTACAAAGAGCTGGGCATATTCAATATATAAGATAGCCGGATTCGTAAGCTCAAAGCCAATACTCTGGCTTTGGTAATGTTTCTCTAATTATCCATTCTGCTTGATTTTGATTCGGCTTATGGATTATCTGGCATCAGACGTCCGTTAGAGCCTCGTTCGTAAGGTACACCGCATGCAGGTGAAATGGCATCGGGTGAAAAAGTTAACATATATTAGAGAGTGAAAGTATTTTTTTTAAGCAGTAAGGGTGGCAAACTAGCTAGGACACAGTCCTGCTGATGATAAGTAGATGTTGTGGCTCATAGACATCTATATCTATTATAAAATAATAATCAAAATGCAGATGCGTTTTCGTCTCTGAGGACTAAGATGGAATGTTTCGTAACCGCTATAAAGGGCATATACGAGTACATACAAATTGAAAAAAATGACACCAAAATGAAAATATTTACTTAATTAAAAAAACGTTACCTCCAAACTTGGTCTCTCTCCTGTATCGTGGAGGCAGTTTGCAAACATAAATTTGACAAGGACAAACATCCAGACCCGAAACAATTATTTGTAGGTCATACAAATATTTCTAATGTGCGGGGTCGAACCCGTGGCCCTCAGCGCTGCAACTCATTGCTAAGCCCTGCATCACGGAGTCGTCAGATTGAATTATTTTTATTCATTGTGTTTATAATATTTTAAATTTTTAAATAAGCAATCGAGTTAATATGTAGTAGTTAACTTGACATAAAATTAATTGGTATGATTAATACGGCCTTGATCTCTTAGAAAATTCTTGGCATTATCTTGTATACGGCTTACTCCACAGGGGGCAGATTTTAATGGCATCTTCGGAGAATTATGAATGTTTTAATTCATCTAAGAATTTTAATAATTATTCCCTATAATACCAGTCATAAATAAAATTATTTTTTATTGCTTCATTATTTTAAAATATGATAAACATATCGCGAAATATTATTTTTTCTGTTATTAGTATTGGAATTTAGTTACATAAATACAACATATTGGAATAATTTTAATTACCTACCTACTTAATAAACAGATATTTTAAATTACAAAGTGGTGGGAATCCTTACACTACCGTGTAGTGGCGGTGTAAGGATATCCACTACCCCATATCATCCCGAGGGTGTCGTAAGAGGCGACAGAGTGAAACAAATCAGGTGATGGGCAGCAGCATCTTCCTAATAACGACTAAAAATAAAAAACTGCGGTTGTCAACCCGCTTGCTAAGCGTGGCAACTATATCAAATATAAATGGGGGAGGCCTATGTTCAGCAGTGCACTTTAATAGGCTGTAATGGTAACGGTAACGGGACTTCTTTTCTGCCTATAAGTCCGTATGGGTAGAGTCCACCCTCTTCCCTAACTATTTTTACCGTCACGCAGTATTCCTGTGCTATTATGTTCAAGACTAAGGAGTATAGAGAGTACAGTTTGTTACGCATTCCATCTTGGTCCTCAGAGGCTACATCCTATATCTAGCCTTCTTTGTTTGAAGGTGTCCATGGGCTGCAGTAGCCACTTACCATCAAGTAGACTGTAAGTTCGTTTGTCACTTCAACTTTAAAAAAAATAATAGCTCGCAACAAAACAAAAGTAATGTTTTGTAGTTTTAGAAAAAATAAGTGTACCTATTTTTTGGTCATTTGTATATCGGAATGGATTTTTTTATAGAATAAGGGTGACAAACGAGCACACAGTCCACCTGATGGTAAGTGGATGCTGTGGCCCATAGACATCTACATTTATCCTCGATTAAGAATCAAAATACCGATGCGTTTTCCCTACTCAGGACTAAGATGAAATGCCTGGATGAATGGATTCCGCGAATGAATAGGCTTTTTTTACGCTAAGACAGTGCGATTTAAATTTTAGGGCTTCATCACCAGCGATTTTACATCTAGGGTTTTGTCGCCACTTACCACCAAGTGGGATTGTAGTCAAGCATTGGTTTATAATAAGTTAAGAAAATCCTTAAATCCCGCCTTTAATATCCTATCTTCGAAACACCAAAAAGATCTTTTTAAAATCTTCGATTGACAATAATTAAAACAACTTTAAAATGCCATATTATTATATTTTAACTACACAAGTACAAATAACATGGTATGGACAGTTATTTACATATAATTATTAAAATTCATTTTCTACATTTCTTCGTTATCCATTATTATTTGTTTGTACTGAAAATCATTTAAACAAAGAATATGATTATAAATTTGGCTGTATGAACATTTAACTAATATGTTCAACTTAATAGAAATAATTTCGGTAATATTTCAGATTCTTACAATAATTATTTTAATATTTACAGAATAATTTACAATATCCAAAATTCACAATATCATTTCTATCAAATGCATTCTGTTAACATACTCGTACATACAGACTTTTTGACAGTTAATTTAGTGTTTATGAATTGTTCGTGGTGTACCACGGGTATGATGTGAATTTAAGATACAATGAAATAGCACTGGTCGATTCTTGTACAAATAAATTAAAAGAAAGGAAGAAAAATGTCGTATTCTTAAAAAATACAAGTCATTTAAATTAATACCTTTTCCATTCAAGTTATAGGTATTTTACCTCCAAAATCCATTATAATATATTTACACAAACTGTAGTGATACATTCGTTCCGCATAACAACCCTTATTAAACTTATTATTGCTGACCGCTCGTTTGAGTGCTCGGCGAGGAGGTTCCCGATACGGGGGATTGTACCATAGACAGATGCGGCGGCAAACCCATGGGCGGCATATGGCGCCCTCCCCCCATAAGAGGGTGGGGGTGGAAATACTGTTGGAGCGCGGGATGCGGGTACAGGTGGTGGGGATGGCGGGAAAACTGCGCCATTTTGAGTTTCTCAATCTCCGCCTCTTGAACGCGTTTCGCTTTCGCCCGTCGATTTTGGAACCATATCTTGACCTGTTGAATAAAAACATTTAAATTATATTTGTCAACATTAATGATGAAGATAGATTACAATAATATGTTCTTTCATAAAACGATACAAATATTGAGAAAGTTTTACTAATAGGAAAAATCTTTATAGGAATATTCCATTATTTAATGTTTTATTGTTAATAAATAATTGTTAATTCCATTTCAAAAGAGTTAAAAGGTAAATTTAAGCAAAGATTGTTTTGCTGTTGTAATCATTGCGTTCTTAAAAGTACTAAAGACAAATTCAGGCATAAAATTTGTTTGCACAACTGATTTGAAAACCTATTTAAAGCTGGAAATGCTATCATTTCAATATATCAATCAATGTTGAAACTTAATTTAAAAAAACAAAAAAAAAACTTTAATTTCTGTTCGATTTAAAAACAAACCGCAATTATTTACCTGCGTCTCAGATAGTCCGAGTGACGACGAGAATTCAGCACGTTCAGCGATGCTCAAATACTGTTTGTCAACGAATTTGCTTTCGAGCGCTCTTAGCTGCTGAGCAGTGAATGGCGTCCGAGGTTTACGATTTGGCTTGTGCTTTCGCAGGTTGCATTTAAGTTTTGGTGGCTCCCCGTTTGCATCTGTTGAAAACAAATATTATTGTTATTTTTATAGCAATCTCTGTTTTGAATATACCGTTTAAATTATTTCTCCATACTGTATTTTCAATTTTCAATTTTATATTTTAATATAAATATAAAATTTTAAATGTTTGATAATTGATGCAAAATGCTATATTTTTATGTTCATTGTTCCACAATCCACAAGATAATATAAGATAGAGAATGCCATAAGACATTAAGTTCGCCCTTTATATCCCTAATTATAAGGTAAGTAAAAAAGATAAAATAAATAAAATAAAAGTAAAATTTAGGTATAATTCTATTCTTATTATTCTTTTATTACATTATCCTATAGTGACAAGTGACTGTAACGTCATAATCTAATAAATAAAGCTGATATCATTTACATTTTGATTGTTGTTCATATTTGAATTGATTCACTATAAACTCTATCAAAATAATAATAAGAAATATACCACTTTCGTCTTAGGCACCCTGATGATGCACAAAAATGAACAGAGCAGCAATAATAAGGCTTGTTAGTTTTTTTTAAATACGGAAACATAAGATTGGTTGAGTAAACTGGCCGGAAAACGGTGTAAATTGTAAAGAATATAAAATAGTTTGGAAACCCCAAAAGTGCACGCCTCATGTGTTTTTCATTTAATTTTGATTAAAAAAAAATATTGACAATAATTTTTACAAGAAAAAAAAACATAGAATCTGATCAACTTTCATTAATAACTTTTAAACGTTGTTGAGTTCAATAACAAAAATCAATAGGGATCCTCCTTATAATGTATGGAATCTTATTTAATACTATATCTCAATCTATTGCTTACATTTCTGTTAAGCGAGAAGACTCACCGACGCACTGACTAACGGAAAACAGTCCATATTATATTTTTTCAATTAGTACATTTTTGTTATATAATCTAAAGTGAATCAATTAGAAAATAAACTAATCTTATAATTCAATGTCTGTAGTTATTGTAACGTTAATAATAATATGGATTTGATATCTAGGTAAGAACGATTTTATGTGGCGAAATTGAGGTATGGCCACATGTCGAGAGTATAGCACTCCCTCACGTTGTGACATACAATAGGCGTGCAATAGGTACCATTCGATATAAAGTCACGAATGACTGGCGCTTGTAATTTTTAATGTGAGAATTATTTTGTGCCAGTCCCACATAAACTATAAATGAGGTAAGAAGAATTTACTCACAATTTACCCATTATCTGTATGCAAGTATAATTACGAGTACATTCACGATGAAGACATATATATCACGGGCGACAACATAATTTCTTATAATGATTACTCGACCATAAAAGCTATAAAATAGACGCTCGAAATCCAATATAAGCACAAATATGGATCCCCAACAACCTAATAAATATAGTTACAAAAGAGACCGAATGAGCACCGGTATGCCGTTTCATTCCTCGGCTTTAATAAATCGCATAATAAAGTCTTGAAATAAAACGCGAAAGGAAACGCGCCGCGATCCGATACTGATAATAATCTATACGAGGTGATTTTAACTTATTTAACGATTAAAACAAACGTATTGGTAAGCAAATTGCTGAATTTTATTACTGAGGACCGGTTAGAAACTATTAGAGATTCAAACTTAGATAGTGTTTTAAGTAGTTTTTGCAGCTTAACTATAAATATGAGGGCTGAGTAGGAACTCCAGACAAAGCAAATATTTGTGCAAAACTATTATACAATGTTTATCGAATGTGAATGTACTGTGACCACTTCCGTGCCCTAATTTTTTTTTTATAGAATCAGGGTGACAAACGAGCACACAGTCCACCTGATGGTAAGTGGATGCTGCGGCCCATACACATCTACATCTATCCTCGATTAAGAATCAAAATGTAGATGCGTTGTCACCCCCGAAGACTAAGATGGAATGTTTCATTACCAGTAAAAAGGGTATCCGCTTCTCTACACCCACCACATGAAACACAGGAGCTGATATTTCACGCTGATATTCTGTGAAAGCGTGGTCCTGCCTCGGTCAAGCCGACCAATCGTGCTGCAGCCAAAATATAGCAGCAGCATGGCTCTAACACGTGAAATGATCGTGATTGTGATCTAATTGTTATACAATAAAATTGGTGTTAAACTTGGATTCATGGAGTACCTACATCGTATACGGGTAAATTTTACAAGCGTACCATAAATACACAAGCCTGTATTTATGAATATTTTGTGCTTGCAGTAGAAATATTTGCGTCAACTGTAGATACAAAAATAGAGAACCATTAACCTATTACTTCGTATACCGACAAAAGACTAAGTTTGAAGGCCATATAAGCACGTGCTCCTTGCGGGATTCGAACCCGAGGCCCTACAGCGCCGCAAAGCCACTGCTCTACTAAGCGTCAAAATTATTAATGTTATTTTACATAGTTCAATGGTTTTTAATTTTATGAATAAGACTTTGGTTTGGCATGCATAAAATAATTCTTATCACAAAATTCAATCTTTATGTTAGTTCCGTCTAAACACCTGATCAGCACAAATAAATGGTAATGAAATATAATTTGATAGTAAAACTTGTTGAATCACGGCTGTATATCTAATAGGAGAAACATTCAAAGGGAAACCCGTTGACAAATGGGTATATTTGGAAACTTTATAATCAGTTTATGCATATGCGTAGGTCGCATGTGATATTACGACTTCAAAGCGTTCGTACTCCTAATTTTAAAACCTTACTGGGTAGAAAAAATATAACGTTTAACAAACAAAATTTTATTTCCGTGCGTATTTTTTATTGCAGTTCATATTTAGCACAACACGCCTCGTCTATATTTTGTGATGTTAGTGCTGTTGGCTTTTACAGATTTGTCTGATTTTTTTATTGTAAGTATATGGGTGACAAATGAGCATACAGTCCACCTGATGGTAAGTGGATGCTGTGGCCCATAGACATCAACAGTTAACCTCGATTAAGAATCAAAATGCAGACGCGTTGTCACCCCTGAGGACTAAGATGGAATGCCTCGTTTTCAGTAAAGAGTGTCTCCAGTTTTCTAATATTATAATTCAGGGCTCGCAACCTGCATCAGAGCAGAGGTGTGGATCGCTCTGACTGTCGATGTTCTGGGCGATAAGAACCACCTAAACACGCAGCTATGCGCTATGCGGTGTGTAGGTGGGGGTGGGGAGTGACGAACATACAACATTTGGATCGTTGAAAAGCGTGTTGTGAGTTTGAACGAATACATCTCGTATGAATTCATGGCACTCAAGGCACACAAAGTGGAAACTCGTATTGAATGATCTCAAAATTTAAAAAGCAATCAAGAAATTCAAGAACCAAACTATATAATATACTATAACTATAGGTCAGAGCCAATTCTAGTTCGTATTTCTCTGAATCGATCCAAAACGAAAGATATGATCCTACATTATATTTCATGTGTCATGCGAGGCACAGTAAGCGGGACGTTATGACGTTATCGCAACCGCCGAACAAACTTTCACGCACGTGTTCTATCAATCAGTGGCTCAACGTCAATTAGTATGCTGTAATTAGCTGATATTTAGTAGTGTCTGCTATAAAGATCGTTTCGAGTTAAACATGATTTTTTTTAAATCACATACATCTCGCCCATCATTCATTTCTAGGTAGCTCGCCTATTTATTACACATTTTATGCACGATTACACCGATTTTACGCACGTCTAATTAAAAAAATAATCATACAGATAAGATAGCCAATGATGTAACCCGCTTAGTTATTTAAATAATTATCGTAAAATATTTTTTTCTGGAGAAGTCCATGTAAAATAATGAGGACGGAGGTGGCAATGCCAATCTCAGCCTATTTACGAATGTATTACGGCTGCAGCACGAATGAGTCGGTTCGACAGGGGATGGTTGTGCTCACACTGAATGTTTGTGTGAAATAGCAGCGTAAAGCTTCTATGTTTGTGGTATGTGACGAGAGCCACAGACCCTTATAACTTGGTAACGAGGCATTCGGTCTTAGTCATAGAGGCGAAAATGCATTTGCATTTAAATTTTTAACCACAGTATCACATGGAGTATTTGTCACTCCTACTTCTATAGAAGAATCATTTTTTAATTATAATATCTAATGTAAATACTTTTTAATGTATTAATAGTGTATAGAATATAAAAAAATGTTAAAAGCAACATACATGCTGTATACGTAAAGAACATATTTAAATTATTGTTTTAATTTTTTTTTTTGCGTCAAAACACATTAAGAAGGATCTTTATATGCATCGATTGTAAACTATTTCTGTGTGTTTATACTTTGTTCTTTATTTTTATTATATTATATTTTATATTGTTTCAAACGTTTCGCATCCATATTCAATGCGCAGTAGAATCATTTTCTATCCTACGGTTCCAACAATAAGAATCATAACCGCTTGTGTATTGTGACAAATTGTGAATTCATTTCGCGGTTTAGCATATTAGCATTATTTGTTACAGAAATATTAGACATGTCACGGCGCTTACAAAATCAACATATTAATCCCCATGTCAAATGTACGAGCGTCGCTTAATAGTTAATGGGCCACAAAAAAAAACAGTCGAGAAAAAAGTAAATTATGTGACAGGGAACAAAAAAGTCATAGTGTATTAATGTCGTGTTTAGACGTCAAAGTGAGCGCCGACGACAGTAGAGACTGAAATAAAATAAGGGCGGATACACACAAACAATTACGAAGCAAAAATTACTTTTCTGTGCGAAATTCGTTCGGCAAAATTTAAACATCACTTTTGCATGATTAATGACTTAATACAAGACAGATGTGCAGAAAATGAAACAAATGATCTAGTAAAAATATTAATAATATTTTTGGAACATTAAAGACAAAATATTTAAAAAAACGCGTGTGTGTACTTATGTACGCACGTAAGAAGTTATACTTCTTTAGCGTAACAAAACAAAAATAACAAAAATAAAACTTGTTTTATAAATTCATATATATTTGAATATTAATGTAACTACCTTGAATATAGTTATCAGTTCTCACGAAAACTTGACAGTTGACAGATAATTACCAACAGAAGTAGTCGCTTTTAGGTTTGGGTGTGCGCGCGCATCGTAACAACTTCATGGTATCGTTTTTATCTGTCGGAGTGCGCGCGCATCGTATAAAATTCAATCTCATCATTTTTCCCAAACGCCCCAAAAGAAGTATAACTTCAAAAAAACCTGTGCTTTACTGTTGACAGTTCAGCGAACTTTTTTCATATTTTATCAGGTTTTGTTTATCTGGTGACAAATATTGAGCCAAATAATATTAGTTTTGATAGGTATCACATCTATGAAAGCTGTTCTTTGATTTTATTTTTTTAGAATGTTGTAGATATTATATTTAATTTGTATCCTTTAGTTTTTTCAACACTTTAATTTATAACGTTTCCTATGTTGGACCTCATCTCATAACTTACATAGAAGAATTAAAAAATAAAGGAATGTTTTGTTTTCACCACATTAAAATGTGCATTAATTAAAGTTAATAACATGCAACAGTATTTTTTATTTTTTTATTTACAAAATAAATTAGACTAGCAAGAAAACATCCGACTCAGCGTTTTTTCCGTAATAGTATCACCACAGCTACTAAAGTTGACGATGAAAAGAAAATTAACTTTGGACCAACGATGAGGAGAATTTACTTGGCGTTTCAGGCGATTACAAACCTATAAGTATGAAGAGATCCATGTTTAAATAATTTTGAGATTGGTCTATTTGCAATAAAAATTAATATTTAAGCTAGGCACGAGCGTGTCAGTGTGCAACTCATCCAAATTTAACTCCGCCTCCGCTTCTAAATTACACCCATTAAAAATACATGTACAGGGGCACGTCTTCCTTCGTTTTCTTGTTAATTGTTTAAAGAGATATTGACTGCAGATGTTTAACTTCTGAATTACACCCGTGTTGTGACTTTGTGAGCGTTGAGAGAAATATGAGACGTTTTAAACACGCTTGAGTACATTAACTATTGTTCACGTGTTAAAAAAAACGTATGCGTAAACTGGGAATGAATTATGGGAGACAACTTTCGTTTTGTTGCTTTCTTAACTAACTAGTACTACCCCGGGTGTCTGTCTATGTTTTTTATCCAAAAGTATGATGCAAAAATCCACTAGTACATTTAGACGCAGAACTCACTGTCGTTACTGATTACCTAGATGTAAATAGACCTAAATTTGTATTGAGATGTTTTTTTTAATAAAAATGAAGTGCTAAATGAGCTAACAGTCCAGTTGATGATAGGTGGCTACTGCAGTACATGGTCACCTGCAACCAACTTCAAACGAAAGCTACAGATGTGTTTTCAGCTCTAAAGATCAACTTCTATTTGCTGTAAGTATACCGGCTTTCCATACTCTTCAAACTGGTACTGATACGCAGCCAGTGCAAGCACAGCTATTTGGTCTCAGAAATAAGTAAGAGGGCGTTACCTACTCGGACAGACTCCCAGGCAGAAATGGAGTCCTAGTATCTAGTAAACCATTTATAAATCGTAACTTAACATTAAATAAAATTAAATAAACAAATAAACCATTTAAAATTTACTAAATCGAGTCCTTTGTACAATTTAATCTGCGCAATTAGGGGGGGGCAATTGAGAGTAGAGTCTGCAATTACAAACATACATTTGAATATTATTTATCTGTATCAAGATAAATTGTTCAGTATCCTTCTTGATTGTTCCGATGGTACGTAACGTTTACGCGACTAAAAGGACAGTTGATATATTAATGAGCGTGTTTGCTTTTTGTGTGCGCTCCACCATTAATCGTGCGAGGCGTGGTATGTCATTCATTCCAATATTTTAAACGTTCAACGTTTGCTTGACGTTTTCGTTGTCTGTACAAGAGAGGCGGACATTCTTTTCGTCTTGAGGGTAATTTAGCATTTGCATTATGTCCAAATGTTGGTTATTCCTGCGGAAATATTCTAAGTACCATTAATTTTATGTCCATTTTTAGTTCACCCGTCCGATCTTTATAGTTTTGTTTTTTTTTCTTTACAACTCATTAACAACATAAATAGAATAGATTAGGAAATATTTCAGTAACAACACTAACTGGTTGGATGATGTCATAAATAATTAATCAGAGTAAATTAGTCTCACATTTAAACTAGAATCTGTTTCAAGAAAGAAGTCCCGCGAAAATATACTAACTAAAATGTGAAGTATGAAGATCGACAGCAAATATCAAATTTCGCGAAGACGGTGGCGCCGCGAAGAGAAGGTTTTAAGTTTCTTAAGCGTTAGATTAAGCCTGAGACTACCAGTAAACCACTTTTTGTAATAAATTTTGTATGTTTTATTAAAATACGAGCTTTCTTTGCACTATATCATATATTTAAGTTATTATTTTAAGAAAAACCATATTTCCAAAACGAAATCTATCAAATACATCCATATCCATACAATATAATAAATTTGCAACATCCTTAACGACATTTAACCAAATAATTAGTTGCATCGCTGCTAAATATTTTACGTCGCAGCATTTAAACATATGCCGTAAATAACCGCTTACTCTTACAACGGGACTATTAACAGTTGTTCCCGGATTCCTTATGGCTTCACCCACAATATTTATAAGACGATCAAACGAACTCTTCTCACTGCAACCATTCATCACCGAACTCAATCGTTTCCTAAATAGAAGCCACGGAAAACGCGGATGCGATCAGCTTTTGTGGACTTTAAAGCGATTATTTACTCAAGTGTGACTTTTATTAGTATATATTTAAAACGAAAATTATTTAGAGCCTGTATAATCCAATGTTCTCTTTTAAATGTTGCCACTACAAAATAACAATGTTTCTTTAAATGAAATCTATTTTGAATATTAAACAATTTTAAAAACTCAATAAAGAAACTACTGCAAGTTAGAATAAAAGAAAAATTATTTCCTATAGTACCTACTACCTAAAAAAAAAAAAAATTGATACAGATTCCAAGACTTGTACATTCGTAAATAAAACATCTTTTTATTATTTTATAATTTCTGATATTTTAGAATTATGTAATAAAATTGTTTTTAAAACGCTTTTCTCAGCTTGACCAAGTCTATAGCTATGTATTTATTATTAGAATTTTTTAATTGAGTTTTCACCCACTTTTATACATCTGAAATTTTGCAAACGTATTTCGAAACGATGACTATTATATTATATTATACTATATTTCATGATCATGTCTTTATGTTCTTCGTCACAAATGATCAAAGCGTGTTGTTGTAGTTGTTTGTAACTATAATATTATTAAAAGAAAGACTTGAAACCAATTTATCGATACCAGTAAATGAAATAAAATATTCCTGTTATCTGTCTAAACCGAAAATATTATTTGTCTCTTTTTTATTTTCGGCATAACCAATTAATCCAGCCAGTTCTATGGCCATTTCTTAACGACCGAAGGAGTGTACTCCGGCGTTTATACCCGTCCCGCTTCAGGCACTTTACAAATAGCACTATTCAATGGGACATTAGTATTTTGGATACACGCCAACGGCTGACAACACTTGACTACTTGTTCAATACCGTTGTTATTTGATTATATATAATAGTTATTACTTGCAAGACCCGATTTTCATTGCGAAACAGTTTAACGGTTTGCTTGCCGATTTTATTTTGCAAATAATGTTGCAACATTATGAGCACTATTTATTTAAGGTTAAATCCACTACATCATCCCATGTTTGTCGGAAAAGGCGACAAGGAGAAACTTAAACAGGAGATAGACAGCACCTACTTCCTGATAACAACTCAATAATAATAATAAGAAACTGCGGTTGCCAACCTGCCTGCAAAGCGGGGCAACTATGGCAAATTTTCACCCTATGAAGCAATCTATAGGAAAAGTTTGTGTTCAGCAGTGGACTATTGATGGGCTGTGATAAATGATTGAGCACTAGTCGAGATATTTTTCAATGTTTCCAATTCCCCATTACTATACCGCCAAGTAATACATGATAATATATATAATATACCTACTTACATAACTAATACTCTATCCATTAACTAGGTATATAAGAATTATATTATAGTTATTTTTTAAATAATAAGTTATTTATTTCCAGAATTCTCTTGATGTAAAGTTTTATGTGGCGCATAATTCGCAGACTACAGTCACGATAAATGAAGCTGTCACATCACTCTTGTTGCGCGCAGTAATTGATTGGGAATCCTTCTATAATTAGGTACGTGACTTTTGTTGCTTTCCGTACGTGCATAGTGCGGGTACGAGCAATAATTGCGACTAAAGCATGCTTTGAATTCAACTTCACAGCTAAGTGAGCTATTCAATTGCTTCTAAACGTTCTTAAAATTCTTGTATTTATCTCGGATTTTATCTATGCATATTAATTAGATTGGAAAGCACACCACTGAACCTATAATTAGTTCTATCAGGTTAATTCCTTTACACTCACCTTATTTTCTTAATTCCATTTTTTATTTATATATACTATGTTGCAGTTATGGCCTAATAAGCGTTTGCTATATTCTATCTCAAGCGGCTGTTAAGTATATTTTTATATCTATAAGGAACTTAAAGTGCGACCCGAAAAACCCCAGTAGGTGGGTGATTTAGGACCGTGTATTGGTGCATTCCAATGAGAAATGCCTATGTTTAGCAGTGGACTTGTAAAGGCCGTAATGTTGATGATCATAACCAGGATAATGGGATAAAGGGTCGCTTTTTTCGGAAACTCGCAAAGAGGCTTCCAATACAATTTCCCAAGGTTTATGGCCTAAGAAAGAAGGGCCTGGACGTTCGCAACGTAAATTGTTGGACATCAAGATATATCATTAAGTTGAAACAAGGGCAAATCACAGCGTGACACCCAAGAATTTTTTTTGCCTATCGACATCCGAACTTCAAAATGAATGATTACACTATAGCACCCAATGGTAATGATTTATTTGACGTTAAGGATTGTCTATTTTTATAGGATAAGGGTGACAAGAAGTACGCAGTCCACCATCCGATAGTAAGTGGTTGCTGTGGCCCATAGACATCTATATCTATCCTCGTTTGCGAATCAAAATGCAGATGCGTTGTCAGCCGTGAGGACTAAGATGGAATGCCTCTTTTCCAGTAAATAGGGTCTCCGGTTATCTACAGTCACCATACGAACTACAGCAGCATTAAGTTGCTATTTTACGTTGGTATTCTGTAAGAGCGTGGTCCTTCCCCGGTCGAGCCGACCCATCCGTGCTACAACTATACTATTAATATAGCTGCAGCATGGCTCTACCACGTATAAATAAAGCTACAGCATGGCTCTACCACGTATAAAAAATATAGTAAATAAATATAAAAGCCCCGGCTTCGCACGTGTGATTTCTGGATCTCGACAAGAGCTCCACCTACCGGATCCAATTGTAAATCTAAACCATCCAGGGACCAACTCAAACATACACAAAACATTTCATCAGAATCGGTAGGACCAGTTTCGAGTTTTAGCGAGACTAACGGATAGCCATTTATTTTTATACATAGAGATATTATATATACATATAAAAGAAATAAATAATGATTTTTATATTTACGCGAACACTACACATTGAATAAACTATTTTACGGATTTTATCGCGTTTAATTTTACTATTTTGATTCCCGACGTTTCGGGTGCTTTACAGCAACCCATGGTCACGGGGGGGACTGAGATGTTTGACGTCCCAATATTAAAAAACTGAAGGTAGCCGGGCTAACTATGACATCGGGACGTCAAACATCTCAGCCCCGTGACCATGGGTTGCTGTAAAGCACCCGAAACGTCGGGAATCAAAATAGTAAAATTAAACGCGATAAAATCCGTAAAATAGTTTATTCAATATACATAAATATTTACATAGGAATGTATAGATGGAATGGAAGGACACATAGTCACATTTAGAGGTTTCATAGTAATAAAATATAAAGACTTTATATAACAGTTGCGTGTTACACATCTTGTCGTCAAATTACAGTACGGCACAGACTCTGCCAACATTATTATGTTGTTATTAAAGGGTCGCTTAAATCTGCCTACATTCTCCACGGGACGCTTCGAAGTAGTAATATGAAAGATAGAGACATGTCTTGATGTCTTGTTTATTTAGACAATATATTATAATGCTAAATTATATTTGTGCTGGTTCTTACATGTTGTAATAACTGGGAAACAATAAATCTAAATCTATAACTTAATAATTTCCTTCCATATAAATAAAATAAATGAAAATACAAAAATTTTACCATGTTGCGAATTTTATAAAGTTTAAATTTAATTTTTTGCATTGTGCTAGAGCCATGAGGCAACTATATTATGGTTATCGCATGAATGGGCCGGGAAATGACAAGGCTTTCACAGAATCCCAGGGAAAATAGCAGCTTAGTGCTGTTGTGTTTCGAGAGAACCGTAGACGCTTTTTACTGGAAACGACGCATTCCATCTTAGTCCTTAAGGGTGCTACGTATATAGATTTTAATCCTTAATCGAGGATAGATGTAGATGTCTATGAGCCGCATCATCTACTTAATATTAGGTGAACTGTGTACTCGTTTGTCAATCGTATGTAAAAAAATATACATAACAAAATTCCTAGTTCCTAATATATTTACAATATGTTTTTATTTACCAATGTTTGGATAGTGCCACATTTTTTAAAGAATACTAGTTACATTATTATAACATCACTATTATCCCGTTAACTATTCCAAATAAGCTCGAAATGTTTGTGTTAGGAGTGTTCCACGACAGTAGTCGAATGGCGGATTCCAACCCTGGATTTTTAATTTCGCAGTCTGTAGTAACCATTAGGCTAGTGGCGCTTAAATGTAATAAATTAAACAAATATTTATCAATATCGAGCTATTATCGGTGCTATGGCTCTATTAATAAATGAACATGTTAATGCGCGTGCGTCGACCGCGCCGCGGGGCGTCCCGCGGACTCCCACGCTGCGGCCTACCTTTCTGTTACAATAACGTATAACTGTATGATCTATAGATTGTCTACTATAATTTCTAAAATAACATGTGTAATAAACTAAAATCTTAAATGTTCTCGGGCTTGACAAATGCTAAAAGTAAAATGGCTTAGCTTTTTCGGTTTAATATTAACCGTAACTGTTTAATTAGGTTTTGAGTATTGTTGACTTTTCTTTAGTTTCAAAATAAATTTTATTGATTAATTACAGTCTATCAAAATCCACTGCTGAACATAAGCATTGCCTGCATTATAGAGGTGATATTTGTATAGTTGCCACGCTTGGTTGGCTAAGTGTAGTTTTTTTTTTATTATTTCAGTTTTTATAACAGCAAGATGCTGCTGCCCATCACCTGTTTCATTTTATCTGTTACGACATCCATGGAATGATAAGAGGATTTTCTTACGCCACCACTAAGCGGCAAAATGAAATAAATTGTAGTTATTTATAAAAAAAGAATGGAATTAAAGCTATTTTTGAAATTAAGGATTTCTGCCTGAAAAAATTACTAAAATATAATGATAAAAAGAAATTTTAAATTCCAAGCACAAACCTATAAACTTTTTAATTGTTCACTTACACCTTTTTACGAGTACTTTGTCACTTATAAATTAGTGGAATTTTATACATTAGTGTACCACCTGATAGACGCGGGTATATAAAAAAACAAGTAGAAAATTAAAAAGAGTAAATGACGCTACAAGTGAACCTCGATACAATCTTAAAATCCTTTTCACACGTATAATTTGGTACAGACAAAGCACGGCTGCGGGCCGTGACCCGTGTACCATCCGTGCTTAAATACTGAAAGCAGACGTGTTTACAGTGGTGTATGGGGTAGTATAGGCTGAGATTCACGGTCAGAAAACACAGAATTTAGCGCGGTACATTGGGGCAACAGATTGATTAATATAGCTTAGCTAAAAAATATAAGCTTAGATTCAATTACAGCTCAAGTTTTTCAAATGTTGCACATAACTGAGGCAGATTTTTTTTTTATGTAATAAGGATGACAAACGAGCACACAGTCTACCTGGTGGTAAGTAGATGTTGGGGTCCATAGACATGTACATCTATCGTCGATTCAGTATCAAAATGAAGACGCGTTGTCAACCCTGAGTACTCAGATGGAATGCCTTGTTTCCAGTAAAAAGGTTCTCCGATTCCGTACACTTATCATACATACCACAGCAGTAATTTTAAACAAAATAAAGTAGAACATAATTAAGTATAATTAAATTGAATTGTTATTTATAATTAATGTTAATATTGTTTGTGCATAATGTATGGAATGGACTAGCTCCAGACATACAGGATTCCTAGTTCAGGAGCTAGGGCTCAATCGGAACAAGTGAGTTTTATAATTTTAATATAGTTCGAAAGTATTAAGCCGCTATTTTACGTAGGTATTCTGTGAGCGTGGTCTTCCCCGCTCCAGCATGGCTCTGTTTAAATTTTGCGAATAAAGGTATGACTTATCTTGTTATAGGGACTGCGATCATATTAATACATTATATAATAAATGTATTCATATAACTACTAATATACAGAGACAGTGTTTAAACCACGATGTATGCAATATAATATTTGCACGGGATGATATCGCGCCGTTTATACGGCAGCTGTATCCGTTCATGTGAAAAGGACCTAAAGCAGATACGATAAGAGTACGGGTAAGTCAGCAATAGCGAAAGTATTATGATTGAGAATTCTTCATATTAATCTCAATTATAATCTATAATTACAAAATTGTTTGTCGCATTATTGCTTTTATGACCTGTAGAACTCAGCAATAAATTAACATTTGCACAGATAAAATATTACAAGCATTGTATTACCAGCTCCCACTTCTCGTATTACAAAACGTATTTATGAAATATAACCTAAACTTAATTAAAATAATTAAGCATGGCGAATTGAATCATTTGTCATCGAGCAAGCCAGCACGGAACGATTTTGTATTGTGTAAAGGAACATAAATTAAAACCGTGGACCTTTCGTGGAACCTTCTACATTTAAATATTTCCATTTAGAGAATGGCACCAATCAATTTATTAATGCTCATTTAATATACATTTCGAAATAATTGGTACTAATTTCATTAATAATGTCAGTTATGGTTTTTTTACGTAAACATCGAAACCCGTTCTACAGCTATGACGATTTAAAGAATTCTTTATATCAATTAATATTATCATATATATATTGTAAATATTGATTTAAATTATGTTCATTATGAGAGCCATTACCTTTTAATGAATCCATTTTAATAGTTATGCTTGAATACTTAAAACTCTTATTTTAAATGTAACACTTTTTATTTGGATACATTTAGACCGTAGTAATATTTTAAACTAGAATATATTTCCATCAAATGCGGAACGATAAGAAAAACAAATTGATTTCATAAGCTGTACCAAATTAGTTTATGGACTATTCGTATACAAGATTATTGTAATAGGTATAATATAGTCGTATAATCCCATGGCAGAGTACTGGCTTTAGAGGTATCATTTTTTAATGAAGTGACTAAAGCAACGTTTTGGTGTTGCTTTAATGTATTGGAGGAATTAACAAATATTTACATATATGTTCTCAGATATGCTTGCCTTATGATTTTTTTTTTGTAATTTGAAATAAATTAATGAAATGTGCGAGACAACTGGTAATCAACAATACGCGTGCCAACTGCCAAGCTAATCGCTACGATTTCGACGTATCCTATCTACTACGGAATGGTGTACATGCACCTCCAAGTACACCATGGATTGTTAAACGATTATTTAACAATCCATGTTGTACTTTGGTCACAACATTTATTTCAGAAATAGTTATATAACATAACATCCTTATTACAGACATCCTTAAACTAGTAAAGCATAAAATAAACTGACCATGTATAGCTTATGAGAACGCTGCTAAATAATTAGTATTCATTACTAAAACTGTTATTTAATTACAATCGATATCTGTTTTCGGTGACCCGGGGACCCCTGAGTTATCAGTGTATCTTTATCGACTATATTCGACATTAAAACAGTAGCGCGTTATCAAATTTATGGAAATACAAAATAGAATTAAATTAGCATAGATTCTTATAATTCGAACGTATCGATGAAATTGGAATGTTACTGTGACTGGAAGGAACTTGAATGTGGAATGTGAGTAGCTACGTTACGGCGAGTTCAATTCTGCACGGAAGTGTTAATATAACTTACAAAATCCTCCAAGATCTGGATATTTAAGTGCAATTTTTTTATGGAATATGGTGACAAACGAGCACACAGTCCACCTGATGGTAAGTGGATGCTGTGGCCCATAGACAACCACATTTATCCTCAATTAAGAATCAAAATGCAGATGGGTTGTCACCCCTGAGGACTGAGATGGAATGCCTCATTTACCGTAAAAGGGTCTCCGGTTCTCTACACACACCATACGAAACACAGTAGCACTAAGCTGCTATTTTACGCGGGTATTCTGTGAGAGCGTGATCCTTCCCCGGTCGAGTCGACCCATTCGTGCTACAACCATAATACAGCTGCAGCATGGCTCTACCATATCTCTTTATATAAAAAAACCCTTCAAATCGAGTTAATGAAGGCACACTTTGCTTGTTGGTACGTTACACTGGTAACGTCGCTCGCCATCAGCCTAAGGAATTTAGATTTGGTATTTTTAGATAGATTTTTCATCATAGTTAGTCTCAGAGCCTCGTTCGATAAGCGCCAGGGTCTACCTGCGACCTAGGTTGAAATTTGGGAAAAGGGTTCTCTGTAATGCATAATGAATAAATAAATTTTAATTAACAACATTACTTTGATGTCTTCTTTCATAAAGTTCCCATATTTAAAAAAATTGGCACTTCGTATTTTTTTATTTTCCATATAGTGTTTAAGTTATTAGGAACAACTTAATTAACTAAAATGGTGGACAAACTTTGCGAAGCAATGCATAATATGGCGAAAAGCAACAAACGTTTTAATGCGGTGTGTCCAATTTGACGCACAAGTCACAGGAATCTGTTAGATGGTTTTCATATTTGAATAACATTTATTCATTTGGAAGAAACTATAAAAGTAAAGTAACCTACATATTATGTCCCACAGCTGGGAAAATATCTCCTGTCATTTCTGGGAGGGTTTTGTGCATTAAAAAGTCCACCTTACGGCCTTCATAATATTATGTCCTCGAAATAAGTATTAATATTTCTCTCTATCAATAATAATCATAATCTATACCTCCGAAAGGGCAGGCAGACCACGTTTAGTCTAAAATATTGCTTAGATGCAAAATTGTGTAAGACGTGATAGGGCCAACCTATCGCCTCACACAATCACAAACTCATTATCCCATTAATTACCTTTTCAAACATGCAAGGCAAGTGACACAATACAATAGGTACATACTTTTTATATTATTATTACGTGGCTACCCGTTCTGTGCTCAATACTTCACTTGTCCAGCGCAGCTAGTTTGTGTAAAAATTCAACGGAAAGGTAACAAATAAAATGAGATACACAATACAGACATAAACGACACTTATGTATTTTCAGGAGCTAAGCGCTCGCCGAACCAATGAAATTGTTAATTGCAAATATAAGTGCTCATTCAACACGAGCTCAGCAGTGAAGGCCAACATCGTCAAGACCTTCACGTCTGAGGAATATATTATTTCTAGGACTTAAACAGTCTAATTGCTCCAAAATCGTCAAATGAGAGATGAGATGACTTCCATTTATTATTATTCCCAGCAGTGGGACATATATAAGCTGTATAATATTTTTTTTAATATTTAATAAGCTGTGTTAAAATTCATATTACAATAGCAGAAATTTAATTTCTCATGCGTTGAAACATCCATTCGTGTGTGGCTCTATGCTTCATTTATGAAATAGTCTAGAACGTTTAAGTTCGCGTTTTAACCATAAAGATATTCCTAACTAGAGTACTTAAACACTCCAGCTGTTCACTTCTGTTCATTGTGTTCCATCGTTAGAAGTCGGCATTTTCTGCGAACTACTAAAAATATATTTCGTATGTTATACCGCCTCTATTTACTGCCAGCCGCGAACCGGCTATTCAATTTTCAATTTTATTTTCACTAGCGTAAAGAACATGGATATTGAAAGTGATTAGCGAAGGTATTTTGCAAGTGCCGTACTAATTTGCTTGTGCAGGAAGCACGGATGGCGTGATGGGGATCCCAACAGCGTATAATCTTCACCTCTGATGTTATCTTAAGATTTATTATTTGCTGTCAGCAGCCAAGAGATGGCAGCACGCGTCACTGAAGACGCTACTGGAATTATCTGTTAGATTCCAATGTATTTTAGACTTTACCTCAGTGTCTCTAGAGTAGTTTTTGTTTCCCTTAAGATTCTTTCAATCTTAAAGACCTCCCATAATGCCATACTGATGTTAATACAAAATATTGTTAGTATTTTAGCATTGTATTTAATGGACGATTTGGACCGATTTAAACTCTTTTTTAAAAGAATCTTTTTTTTAATTTAATCGAAAAATGTTATTTTAAAATAATGCAGTGACCTCGAGTAATCGAACAATTAACTTACATTCCAAGTACCCAATCGACCGATTCGCAAGCAAACGAATCGATTAATCGCTCAGTTACGCCATCCAAGGGCCAAAGGGTGCCACGCGTCAATAAAATACTTGTAAAACTATCGCAGAAATGAATTAAAACAGATGGAGAACCAATTAGGAGAGGCAATCGTGCGAGTATTGGTTGGAAAAAAGGCTTTAATTCTGAATTTAAAGAATATACAAAGTTAGACTGAAGTTATAAGGTTCAATTTTGATAATATTCGTATTCGGTAATAGGGTTTCAGTTTACATGGTATAACGAGACCGCTGCTGTGCGATAAGCTTCTACAGTTATTCTGATAGACAAATATGGACGTATTTATCTTCGAGCTTGCACTTAACGTACGTTTTAGGTCTGCGTTAAGTCATTACGGGGTACTAATTAGTTTAAATAAAATACATATAACGCGAACAGACAAATTTGCAGCGGCCGAGACCTAATTGATCGCCAGATTTAGCGTTAATAATTTTAATGTGGCTTTATAAGTTTTATTTGTGATCAAAATGTAATAAATAGAAAAGTACGCATAAAGTTTTCCATTTTTGATATATTTTCCTGTATGGATCTACCAGAAGATATTTCAGTAAATTATGGAATTAGCAGAACCCTGTGTATGTACTCACTGTATGACTGTTTCTCGGTCTTGTTATGTACATAAATAAACAAAAAAATATACTTAATAGTCTTAAAGGATTGACAATTAATAAACTCTTAAATGAACCGTACGATGGTCTCCTACACGAATTCGAAGTTTGGAATGTCTAGACTGTTTTGGACAACATCTGCGGCAAACGTATAAAAAATCTTAATGCATAATTTTTAGGCTAAGGAGGATGAGATCAAAACAACAGCCCTTTTAAGTCTCTTGCTGGATATAAGCCATTCTAAAAATGCACCAATATATAAGCAAATTAATTATTAAGTGAGGGGGCGGGGTATTGAAATCTAAAGTGGTTTCCAATTCTGTTCAGTCTATTGTATCAAATATGGAGTTGATATTTTTTTATTATCTATCTTTATTTAAAAATGATTTTATCCTTTAACATACCTTGTTCCTGTTACACAAATCCTAAGTATTTAGAAAGGGAATCAATGTGGTAATAATATGGAATTAATGATTTTGCTACCGCTGAGTTTGGCTCCGCAAGTATACTCAAAAACCAACCCGTTTCACACAAATTAATATTAAATTTTTGCACCAGATTCTCCCTGTCCCTTTGATATTTGACACATTCTGCTAGCATATGTTGGACATCTATAATGTGACAAATTTGAAATTCCGATTAAAAAATGGGTATCACAAACAATACTTCTCTATTCTCACTCTTATTATATAACCAATTGGAAATCTGTGACTGTAAGCTGACTGTGACTTCTTATTGTATTCATTGCTAAAACATTAGTATGTTTAATATGTAATTAAAAACCTTTTCTCTATTTTTTTTAAAGAAAAGTGACAAAGGATCTTACAGTCCACCTGATGTAAGTGGCTACTGATGTCCATGGACACCTGCAGCTACCTTTTAACAATAAATGCTACACATGCGTTGTTACCACTGAGAACCTAAGATGGAATGCCTTACAGCCTGCAATTGTACTAACTCTCTATACCATTCAGACCTGAACACAGCAGTGCACGCAACAGAAACGAGTTCAGTGTCTCACAACAGATTTTAAAATCCACTGCAATAATCTTGTTAAAAAATTTAGAACATTATCTTTAAAATATATTCAATCCCTTTGCGACAAACTTTGTTTTGTGACAAATGAAATTATAACTCAAAAGCATCGTATCTCGATGGCCATGTTTTCGCCCAATCATAAAAGCCGATAAGTATAATAATAGGTAATCGACGGCAAAAATAATTATTTGTTAATCAATACCAATTCAAAGCGTAACGTTCTTTCGTTCAGTAATTTAACATTCGTAATAGACCATTATGCCGGATCATAAACAAATAGGAAAATACTGGTAATAATGGTATTAACGCGTATTATACCGAGTACTTTGCGAATGTGGCAATCGTTGTTGCATTGAAATAGGGCTGCCATTACACAAGTTCCATCTATACTGTTCTTATTTTAATACGTTTCGTGCTCATAAATAACTTACAACCAGTGATCTCTATTTAAAAACTTGTGCTAGAAATTTGATAGAATTCCGACGTAAATATTAATTTATTATCGTACGTACACATTTTGCATTAATTTTAAACTCATATTATTTTAACTGCGTGATTTATAGATTTATTTATATTATCTGTGAAGGAATAGCATTTTAACTCTTTTATAATTAAAAATTCACCAGACACTATTTCTAAACTCCATTATATAAGTTTTTTGACATCTATTAACGGAGGGACTAATCACTTTTTTGAGAAAATCTACGTTCAATATAGTAATTAAAAAATTTGATTGAATTCATCTTTTTTAATCAGAAAATATTGGACGTATGTACCGTACCATTCAGGCTATTGAATATGGGTCTTAATTTTGGATTATGGTCACGGATGACTGTAAAGTTTTTGCCTTCATATCTTTGATCCTTAATCTAAACTTATTCTTCTACATCATCTTCTACATCATCAACCGGTATCAGGCCCGTATTGACTTTCTATAAGCGGAGTGCTTATTAAACTCACTACTTATTTGTGTAAATGTATGAAAAATAATGCGTCATAAGCAACAGAATAATTCTCGTAATAACCGAAATCTGATAGAATTATTAAATAAGATATCACGAAAACTGTTAAACAGGACAAAATATACCATGCTCTCGAGTAGGGACATAATTAAGAGCTCATGATGGCAACCCTACACAAAGAGCTATTGTGGGTCTCGATAAGAGAACTGGTTCCATTACATTTTATTTTTCAGTGGTTAAGGCTCCCTTTTACCCACGTAGGCTTGATTACAGACAGATATAGGGCAAAGGACCTACTGTTACGCTGATTTTCGTTTTATGTGATTATGCTTGAAATGGTGTCCGCTTGTTGGCGAATAAATAAAAGGCATAAAACAACAAATTGAAAATTCTCCATTGATTTGTTGAAGCGTTTTGTATGAAAAATTATGTGTCATACACACACTTTAATTTACCTATTATAACGGCAACATACACCCATGTTTTTTTTTAATACTTTATCGCACACTTCCTTTCGAATGATATAAGTTTCATTCTCCTCATTTTAAATAAATACTAAAAAAGCGTACGATAATGTTTGATTTTAACGTATAATTATTATAATAGTTTGTGTGCAAGCAAGTTTTGTTTAGTAAGAATACTTATATCTTTATTTATAATTAATTTATGTTTGAACAAAACAAACAAAACGATTTCAATATATTAACCGAGTTCAAAAACACAAAAGGGTTATACGAGTATATTCGACGCGTACGTTTTTTTTTTTTGAATGTTTACCGATTTCTCGGAAACTGCTTAACCGATTAAAATATTTATTTATAAAGCAATAGATTATACTTCAGAGGGGCCCCATAAAAATTTAAAGAAAAAATGCCATCGTTAATGGTGGAAAAATATAGAATGTAGATTTGAATGTATGTATCTACCTATAGCGACATTCTAGTTAAGAATATCATAAGTTTAAGGTAGTAAACTATAAACTATAAAAATATAATAACTATATATAAAAATATAATATGAAATAGAACCAAATAAAAAAATAGTGCCCACATAATAGCTTCTGAAATTGGGGCTTTACTCCTAATTCTTCGATAGGTACTCTATTTGTTAGCACCGATTTCACAAGATAATATGAGATAATTTATTTTATTTTATTTTTGAATTTAAGTTCCCTATTCAAGTTTACAAGGTGTACTTTATCGTTTTAATATCAGAAACCATAACGTACCTACGTACGTTTATGTTGCAATAAATAAATAAAAATAACAATATTTTTAAATATTTAAATTTTGTTGCCATATCCCAGCCAAATATAAACATTTTCATAAATACTAAATTAAAGAGGTACGTCCTTTTTAATACAGCGTGATGATTTTATAGAAGGAAACGAGTACTATTCTCATATTATATCGCATTTTTTGTTTATAAAATTCGTTAATTTAGTGGTATTCAGTAATAGTATCATGAAATGCTTATAAAAATTTGTATTGTAATCTGTTGAAAAGTTAAATTAATTAATGTAATACTTCACATTCGTGACGGTCGGCCATTACGTTCCGAATGATTGCATGCCACCGCGCCACTTTTTGTTACTTTGCAAATTTTATAATGGCCGATCTACTGGGCTTAACCACAACGGTCAATTAATGATTGCGATTGATTATTTTTCTGAATAAATTTTTAATGCTTTGTCTGCTTTTAAAATTTTTATTTTTGCTAGTTGACCAGTTGTCATTTTATAGACAAGAAAGGTACCCTATAGTAAAACTGAAACAGGAGAGGCGCAGAAGAATCTTCTTGATAAATAATCAAATCAATAAAAAATGTGTTTGCTAACTTGCATGCCATATTCAAAAATCCCACCTAAGAGGGAATCCAAGAGAGAGGCCTATGTTTAGCAGTGGACTTTTAGTAGACTGTTATGAATGAATGTATAACCAATAGCTCTGCAAGTGTAACGCTTACATTTTATTTTATTTTGGAACGAAGTTGTTAATCGAACGGTACGGATTTGGCGGATGGGTGGTAGGCGACAAAAAGTGTAAGATTTTTCCGTCACGACCCCTTCTGACGTAGTGTAGACGGCCTTGGCGGCTATAAGGAAGCGAGATGGAATAATATCCATCTCCCTCGCACTTTTTCTTATCTTGCTATGAAAGAAATATTATTTTAAATGACGCTTCATTTTAATAGACGCTAGTAATTCATTTATTTGTATTTGTTAATCAATAATATAATACGTTTATCAATAATAATATACTACGAAAGGAAATTCGTTCCAACCGAGTGTTCCACAACACTCACGTATGTTTTTATATTTCAAATGCAGCTGTATTATTGCTACAGTACAAATGGATTAGCGGGACCGGGGAAGGACCACGCTTTCACAGACTAACAATTGCAAATATAGCATAATCTCTAGTACCTATGGTGAGAGTACTAGCTAACCGGGGACCCTTTTACTGGTAACCAGGTATTCCAAGTCTATTGAAATCCCTCAACCCCGACATTTTGATTTTTAATACATGAGAGGTGTACTTGTGCTTGTTTAAATTCATCTTTATTAAATGTTACCACACACTAGGATTTTCTCCTGTAGGGTTTTACACATCCAGACCCATAACATTGATTTGTAAGCCATACAAACAATAAAATAGTTTTCATTTATCTAATATATAAAAATTAATGTTTGTTTGTTCGTATTTTATGCGCTGCCATACCGTTCATCAGATTGCGGTAAAACTTTGTCAACTTATTGCTTGCACTTACGCGAAGGTTAAGGCATAATACAATTAACTTACAGTACAGTACAGTAGGTGGCGCGCGTATCGTACCCACAAATTTAATTGAAAGTTATATATCTTTCAATTTGAATGAATGTATTAACATTCCTAACTCTTTCAACTTTGAAACGATATTTCGACAATTATTTCTTCTGCGGCAGTAACGCGCCGGGACCAGCTAGTACTTCTGTAAAAAAAATCTTCAGAATTGTCAACGCATCTACATTTTCATTCATAATATTAAGGATAGATTTAGATATCTGTGGGCTACAGCATCCACTTACTATGAAGACTGTTTGTTCATTCTTCACCTTTACTTATTTAAAAAAACACACAAGACATTCGTTTAAACGTAACTATATCCGGTGTAGTGTACCAGTGTAAAAAACTGAAAACCTCAAATATTGTCTTTGCACAAAAGCTGAATACGAATCTATGACTCGTGGCGTAGTTACAACGCACTTTGACCATTAAATTACACTGTTGTCACATAAAAACATAAATAAACATAATTTTTTGCTCTGGCAAAAAAAAAACACCTTTTAATTGACCCCTTTGTCTTTCAACACTTAATTTTTTATATAATTTTGTTTACATTAACGACAATTTTATACGACAAATGGACTATCGTCCGCTTGCCCATCCAATTGAATATTATAATTTTATTCAACTTGAAAATGTGCCTCCGCCTAATTAGAGACCTTCGGCTGTGAAACGTAATTAATTTAAAAAGCAGGTGTTTATTAAGCGTTTTATTTTTAAAGTAGTAAAACACAACAAAGACGAGCTAAACGCACGTTTGTTTAAATATTTTATATTATTATTTTCGCCGTAGATGTAGAAAGTTACAGCCTATGTACATATGAATATATGAATATGGTACATATATAAATATACAGCTGGCCATACATATGTCACCGCGCTGCTCCAATGCGTGTTGGCGGACTTCTGTCATCGAAATATTTTATTTAATCACAATGACAACTGTAGAATAATTTCGAAAGTATATATGTACACTTTAATAGACTCTGCGGTCAGCCACCGTAGAGTCTACTACACCTGAAGATGCCTGGTGTAGAGGCGAAACACGTGTCGTATTGTCATCGGTGGTGTGTTTTTCTTAGTGTAGTGGTGGTGGGAGTAGTGGTGCTGGGATTAGTGGTGACGGGGATAGTGCACGCAATTGAGGGAGGGCGGGAGGTGCTCTCCAAACTAGGTAAGACACTTCATTTTATTTTATTAAGCGGATATTGGCAAAGTAAATATTTATAACTTTAGTATAATGGATTTCCACAAAGTAACGCCTGAGTCTATTAATTATATATTAAAAGTGTCGTTTACCTACAGAGAACTTTGTCGGTACGTGGTAGAGCCACGCTGCAGTCATATTATATTTGTATACACAATCATACGTGTTGACTATTTTTTACTGGAAACGAGGTATTAGGTACATTTTACTCTTCATGGGTGACAACACATCTGCATTTTGATTCGTAACCGAGGATATATGTAGATGTCTTTGAGCCACAGCATTCACTTACCATCAGGTGGAATGTTTGCACGTTTGCCACCCTTATTTTTTTTAAAGACAGAGGAACTTGTATAAATTTACCCGATATACATATGTTTGTGCTTATACTTATGTACCAAGATCGAAGGTAGGTGCTCAGAGACACTGGAACAATCACAATTCACCAGTTATATGATGTGGATCATTGACATCTTCATATACTTCTGTTAAGAATTAAAATGCAGATGCGTTGTACCTTTGAGGCCTTAGATGGAGTCCCTCGTTACTAATAAACAGTGACTCTGGTTCTTGTCACTAACCATACGAAACACATCATTATTCTTTAGGTTTTCTGTGCAAGCATGATCCTTCTCCAGACAAGCCACCCATAGGTTTTAATGCCACAACATTTTACATGTATATTTGAGAAGTGAGTATTGTTATATTCATCATCATCATAATCATTACAGCATTTCTCAAGTCCACTGCTGAACATAGGCCTCCCCCAAGAAGTGCTTTATATCACGGTCTTGTGCCACTTTCATCCATCGATTTCCAGCATGACTACAAAATCAAGACGGGGTAGAGGCATAGTCAAATAAAGCAAAATACTTTTAAAAGACCCTTTTTACTGGAAAAGAGGCATTCCATCTTAGTCCTCAAGGGTGACAACGCATCTGCATTTTGATTCACAAACGCGGTTAGATGTAGATGTCTATGGGCCACAGCAACCACTTACCATCAGGTGGACTGTATGCTCGTTTGTCACCCTATTTCTATTTAAAAAAAACTCCCAGGTATGGGTATGCGCAGCGCGGCTCGCCTCGACACCGCCGTTATTTTAGGACTCAACTCCGCTTCGACTTGACAAGGACGTTTTTTTTATAGAGTAAGGGTGACAGACGTGCTCACAGTCCACCTAATGGTAAGTGGATGATGTGTCTCATAGACACTTGTATCTATCCTCCATTACGAATCTAAATTAATATGCGTTGTCACTCTATCAGGACTAATATAGAATGCCTTGTTACCATTACATAGCTGCACCGTGGATCTGCCGCATACAAAATCTCTCTCGTCTTTCCTTACGATTCTACTAATTTCCTTAAAATTATTAGAGATCTAAGTAAAGTTGTATGTAAGAAAAGTTGAAAAGTTTGTTGCTGGCCCTTCCCAGGGCAGAGGTTTTTTCCCAACTAGTAATCTATTTTGAATAAATATTATTTCATTCTATTCTATTTCAAAGAGATATCGATACAACACCTCTTGTGACTGAATAGCTTTGTAGTTTGATTAGGCACCTATTGTGTCGTGGTAAACCCTTACTTCTACCCCACTGTCTAGTTGTGTCACATTCTCGTCTATTTCTTCTGGTCAAAAGTATACTCAACTGCTTTATTAAGATTTAAATGGTAAGAAAATTAGTATTAATTTAAATCTTAATCATATACGGGCCGTCTGACAGATATCTATTTTAATAGTCATTTTTTTGAAGTCGTATGTGTCCATGGGTACCAGTAGATATTAACTATCTAGTGAACTGTTAGTTCGTTTGTCACTCTTATGTTAAAAGGGAGAGAGTAATTACAATCACGTGTATCGACTATTTATGAGGTAACAAGTAATAATTGCGCATTCAAATCGATCCACTATTACACCTTAAATTATATCGATAATTTCTGATTATCTAGTTATTATTGAAAAGTAATCGACGGAATGATTTTCTAGAACAAAATCAATGTTATTCGAATTATGATGAGCTATTACTGGCAGTACACAATATATATTTTTTTTGTAATTTTTAACGCAAATATTACAATAGTATATGTAGTGTATAAAATTAAAAATAATCAGCCCATCAGAATAAAGCATGTTCTATGATAAACTAAAAAAACCACTAGACGTTAAAATTTAAAACTCATCAGTGCATAGCAAACATGTTTTATAATGTACGTATAGTGATCATTATGTTATGCATGTATGTATGCGTATATAAGTATAAATTAGTGTAGATATATATAAAGTAACTTATTAGTTTTATATAAATTTTTTGTTTGATTCTTAATTTAATTTTAACAAAATAATGATGATTTCATAGAAGACAATGAAATCATTATTATTTTAAGAATAATAATAATAAATTTTGTTCCAAGACAATTTACCTTTTTAATGGATACATCGAAAGACACGCCTTATATAAAAAATAGTAGATGTTTCTAGACATATGATATTAATGCAATTCTTTTTTTTTTTTGCGGCTCTACCCTTTCTATTACTACCAAAATTTAGGTGGCAGAGACATTACGGCATTAAGATCGCCTTTGTACCAATTAGTTTGAGTGTTGAATTTTGTATATTTATCTATCTGTCTATAATGAGGAGTATTTGATGATTAGCTTTTCCTTTTTTATCGAAGCTTGAACCTGCCAGCACTTTCCGTCCTTTCCCAGTGTTTACTGGCCGAGAATGTCCAAAATAAATTAAGTAATAAAAGATTAATAAATATATATCCTTCATATTTGTGTATCAAAATAATTTGGTTAAGAGAACAAATAAAATAAATAAAATTCTTATCGCAACAAGCTTATGAATACTTCAGAAGGCTCTTTAAAGTAAATCCAGCAATACCTGTTACTAAAAAGTCTTAAAGTTAATGGCAAAAGGTAGCGTGTCATTTAACAGGGTACTAACAACCGTGTTGGTCGCCATTTGTGAACCAATATCGCGCACTGAATGTTGGACGATCACGCAATTCCGAACAACACGTACTGAACAGGAATTCGCTTTGTACGCTACACATAAAAATAATATAGATACTATATTTCTTTTTGATTGCATGCCCCATTCATAATAGGTGTAATATACAGTACATGGTCACAGTCTATCTACTACTAATGTTATAATACTATGTTCTTTTTAGGCTGTGACGTGGTAGAGCCATGTTGCAGCTATATTATGGATGTAGCACGAGTGGGTCGGCTCGACCGGGGAAGGACCACGCTCTCGCCGAATACCAGCGTAAAATAGCAGCTTAATACTGCTGTGTTTTGTATAGTGAGTGTAGAGAACCGGAGACCCTTTTTACTGGAAACGAGGCGTTCCATCTTAGCCCTAAATGGTGGCAAAGGATCTACATTTTGATTCTTAATCGAGGATAGATGTAGATGTCTATGGACCACAGCATCACTTACTATCAGGTGAACTGTATGCTCGTTTGTCACCATTATTCTATAAAATATGCGTAGATATATGGATGTAAAGGAGGCGAGAGAAATTTGTCAGGATCGTGCCAAATGGAAGTCCGTAGTCTCTGCCTACCCCTCTGGGTGACAGGCGTGAGTGTTTATGTTATGTTATGTTATTCTATAAAAAAAAACATTCATGAGTGTCGTGGAACACTCGGTTGGAACGAAGTTCCTTTCGTAGTATATTATTATTGATAAACTTATTATATTATTGATTAACAAATACAAATAAATGAATTACTAACGTCTATCAAAATGAAGCGTCATTTAAAATAATATTTCTTTCATGGCAAGATAAAATCTCGCACTATAGAAAGGGGTCGTGACGGAAAAATCTTACACTTTTTCTTGCCTAGCCCCCATCCGTCAAATTCGTACCGTGCAATAAAGAACTTCGTTCCAAAAATAACCTATATTATTAGTAATTTACAATCTAGCCGCGATAGAGCCATGGTAGAGCACTAATGGTTTGGCTCTACCGGGAAAGGTCCACGCTCTTATAAAATACCAATGTAAAATAGCAGCTTCATGATTCTTCTGGTAACAGTAGATAACCAAGTCCAAGTCCTCTGGAGTCCCACAACCCATCTGCATTTTGTTTCTTAACACATGGTAGGTGTATGCTGCTGGTGGTGATATACAGTACCTATGTATGTGTGGGCATGCTCATTTGTTAGACATTTAATCTTAGGTAACCATGCTTCCGAGGATAGACGTAAGTGTCTATGGGTCCCCAATATTTACTATCAGGTGTGTCACACATACTTCTGTAAAAATTATCGAAAAAATTCAAAATGAAAATTTTGGTAAAATTATCTTATAAATTAATATAACTACATATTTTTTGTGTGCTGTTTGTACCTTTCGTACATAGGAAAAACTTTATCTGCTTGCTCTATTATCGTGAAAAATATTCCTTTGGGATTTCGAGAGAACGGGGAGAATATAACTTTCACAGACTAATGAAAGGGAAATAAAATTACTAGTGCAAATGTATCAATGCGGTAGTGAATATACCTAAGCCTAAGGCCTCGGTGGAGATCGTATGGTGGGACGTGCAGTAAGTGGCGCGTTCGTCACACACATTTAGGATACTGTGTTAGAAGAGCGTGTGCTTGTTACGCACGCCGATCGCACCGCCCCACTAAACTCTCCGCCCACGCTTATCAATCGTCATTCAGTTTCTACTTTCTACAACAAATATTGAAATTAAGCACCACATGAGTAAAGTTTCTTTATTCATGTGGCGCAGGGGCGGGTCGTCCAGCGTATAATGATCTCCAAACAGAATTTCTATCACGGCTAGTCTCAACGGAGGCATCTGCGCAGAACAGTATTATAGTGCACGTTTGTGTGCGCAAGCACAGGTACTCTCTCTATTTCTCACTCTCTAGTTCGATAGGCAATCCGACACGAACGGAGAGAGATTAGGCGCAGGACCAACGGCTTTACGTGCATCCCGAGGCACGGGGGTGAAACACCACCAACTTCCTGACTCCGGGCTGCTTCTGAAAATTTCTTGACCTCGGAGTCGAACCTGGGACCACGCGATAGGCAGTCTACAACAGTCAGCGTATATGACAATCATAAAAGTACACGCTCTGTGCCCTGAGTATGCAGATGCTCTAAATATAAGAATATAGGTACTGCCCACGCCGCACGCCCCGTCGAACGCTGCTCACTCAAACTTTAGGTTAAATTTTTCTAATATTACAGACCAATTGGTATTTTTAGAATAACTCCCAAGCCTAAAGCTAGATTATGTCATTTCGTATGAAAGCGCGTTTCATACAATGTTGTGCCCACGAAATTCTTTGTAATATAGTTCTTGTTCGTTCGCGTGAGCTTGCGATATGAAAGGTCCTCGTATAGATTACCCCTCCCCCGTACAAGTTTATTCAATTACCGCGCACTAACCGGGTATTATTTGCACTTGCAAGCAATAAGGAATTTATAAATGACATTTTATACTGCATTTAACTTCGTCTAATTTTTGTTAAGACATTAGCTAAAATATTTTTATAAAGAATAATATTAGACTTCTTTAAACTTTGTACGTCTTGTTTATTAACAAGTGGTAAAATTAAAACTGACTTCAATATAAATAAAATGAGAACATTATCAATGTAGTCGAAGTCAATTAAATACGCATTATTAAGGATAACTCAAAAACTACTGGGCAGATCTTGATCAATTTATATGGGACAACATGAGAAGCACCAGCTTTCAAATAAAAAAATAATCATCAAAATCGATTCACCTACAAAAAAGTACAGTCGAATTGAGAACCTCCTCCTTTTTTTGAAGTCGGTTGAAAATATTCTTCATTTGTGGGAAGAAGCAAAAAAAATCAAACGCATAATCGTTTGGGTTTTTAGAATTCAAATGAAATATTTTTCATTTTTTTTTGTTTCTAGATATTAATCAAATAATATAAATGAAGTAGGTAGGTAGATACATTAATACAAACAGCCAGGCGCAGAATAGTAATTCGTTTTCAGAATTTGACGGTAATGAATTAATCTGAGCTGTTTCGAGTACTATATGAAGTGATGGTAAGTTGGGTTGGGTTGACGATATTGATAAGTCGTTAGTTTTGTTTAGTGATGCCGTCTGTCCGTCCGTATACTCTATCGTCTCAAATTGCTCAAAAGCGATAAAATTTAAAGGTCACGACCGACCCTAAGCTTCCACAATACTTAAAACTTTAAAAACAAATACTAACCCAGGATCTGATAATTGCTAAATGTAAAACAATAAATTAACAATAATTGTATATAATCAAAATCATCGCAACTGTTCAAACTCTGCTGAGGCATGCTTATGCAAAATAGCGGCCATATTCGCAATCCTTCGAGATCCCGCCATCTTGTTGGGAGGATATTGTTTTCGCGATTCGACAGATCCGTTATTTATGTCTGGCTTATTGTTGTACCCCCGTTTGTTTGTTTGTTTACCGTAACCGGTTGTCAAGGGTTAAGATGGATTACTTTGGGTGTAGCCTATTGTGTTTTAAGTGATTTGTAAGTTTCGGCATTGTATTTCTTATTCTAATTGGACATCTTGGTGTTTTTGTTGAATCTTATCAATGTTAACGTAATTGGTTCTCTACGATTTCAATTTTCTAATAAGAAAAATCCAAAAATTGCATATATTAATGCTCATATTTTGAAAAAATACTACTCTACTGACTCCGGGTACTGTAAAAGTTGACTAATGAAAATGTTAGAAAGGTCTTAATATATCCTCCGATAGATAAAAAAAAATAAGATCTCTTGTGTACCAAACCCAAAATATAGACACCGAAAGCGCAGTCATAGGGGCAATGCGCTGGCCAAGCATGATTATGGAAAGTTGGAGAAACTTCTGTAGGAGAAACACAGCAGTGAACTGTTGATTGTATTGGTTTGTGATAATTGTGTGATGGTTGTGATAATTGATGGCTCTGTGGCGCGGTGGCTTAGCAATGAGTTGCAGCGCTAAGGGCCGCAGGCTCGAATCTTACACGGAACAAGTATTTGTACGTACAAATAATGGTTCCGGATCTGATGTTTGTCCTTATGAGATTGTATGTAAACTGCCTCCACGATACAGGAGAAAATCATAATGTGGGGGTAACGTTTTTTAAAAAATAAAATAATGGTTTGTCGACTATAATCTTTGTGAAGGTGGTAATAAGCGTTTCGTCTAAAGAATAGAAGAAAAACATTTTGACCTTAAAACTTAATAAATTTATTTGTTTATGCAATATTTGGACACCAAGTACAGCCTTGGTAGCTCAGATGGTTAGCGCTCGCTGTAAATTTCACAGTACGCAAGCAACCCGGGTTCGATCCCCGCCGGCACCAATGAAATTGTTAATCGCAATTTTAAGTGCTGATTTACCACGTTCTCGGCGGTGAAGGAAAACATCGTGAGGAAACCTGCATGTCTGAGAAATAAGAAAAAATATTTCGAAGACATGTGAAGTTCGCCAACACGCCTTGCGGCAGCGCGGCGGACATTTCCTTGTCCTAAAACCCTCTCAGAAATAAGAGGAAGCTTGTGACCAGAAGTGGGACGTATATAGGCTGTAACTTTAACTTTAACTAACTTTTAAGTACAAAAAGGCGGACTTAATGCAACAAGGCATTCTCTACCAGTCTACCTCCAGGCTAAGCAGAGGAGATATTGTGGGTGCAAAGTGCAAACACCTAAGTTAAAAATATCTATGTCTACGTAATATAATATGCATAATAATAACCATAACTACAAACTATATGCTCAGTGTTATAAAGATGTTGAATTAAATAGATTAGCATTACTCAATAATATTTAAAGTAGGTAAATGCAGTTAATCCCAATTTTTGCTTAAGAAATTAATCGACTGGGCTGCAGCTATATTGCACTGCAGCCGGGCTCTACTACACATAAGTTTGTACCCTTCTTCATCGTTGGTATACCAGAATAATATTTTTATTTGTTATAAATTATTTTCATATATTTTTCATAGAGAATAACTGAAATAATATTGCGAATCAGTATAAAACTATAAGCTTCATGTCTAAAGCAAATCTCTACTAAAAGACACGCCGACAACGTAAATAATTCAACAAACATCTGTCAGCCAAACCTTAAAAATGTTTAATCAAATATTTTTAATATAGCAAAAGTAGGAGGTACTAAATTTATATTAAATTCGTAAAATAACATAAATTTTATAAGTAAATTAGACCTTATCATAAACCACAGTATTTCTTATTGTTCTGGATATATCGACTAAAACGTACGCTTATTTAAACAATAAGCATTTTATTAAACAATAGGCTGCGGTCAATGAATATTGGAGACTGTATTGATGTAATAATAGCTAGAAACTAACCTTTAACCATAACAGGGTAAGCTATGGTTAGTGGACTTTACCATTACACGGTAATTTTAGGCACGAATTTATTGTTTTTACCTACATCTACTCTTTAAGTTACAAATTAAAATACTTCAATATTCATATTTTTGTTAAATAATCATTATGTCATTAAATAATAATCATTACCAATCGAAATAAATAATCTTTTTACGCAATATTTTTCTTATTTTTATTTTATTTTATAAAGAGAAAGTCGGTAAAACGTATATGATAAATATTTATAGGTATAAATACTTTTATTTTTATATTATTTATTATAAAATTAACATTTATGATCTACTTGAAAATAAAAAGTACATATGTAGACTTCTCCAAAATATAAACGATTGTTAGTTATTTAAATATTAAAAAAAACTCTACACCCTCCCAAAATAAGAAAATCAGAGTTTATTTTCATGTAAAGATTCTGTTCATTTATGTATTCATGTTTGGAAAATTTAATTGACTTTTAACGGAAAATTTAAATAAAACTTAATATAATCTGTAGATAAAATTTAATGCGAATCTTAATTAACTGTAATACAGAAAAATGTTTAAAAAGCAAATAAAAACTGTTATCAAAAATATAAAACTCAACGGAAGCCAAGTTTAACTGACTGAATATCCTAATATTATATGAAAAAGAAATTTATTATTATGACACATATCGATGGTGAATGAAGCGCACATTTCTCAATACGACAAAAAAAGATAAATGACCATTCGGCAACGAAAAGCAGGCAGTAAATTATCATTAACTTCAACGAACAAAAACTGCACGCAAAACTTATTACTAAATTGTTAATTAGAACCAATAAAACAAATAACTAGCTAATATTATTTAATGAATTCTAAAAAACAGACGATTTACTAAAAAGCTTCGCTAAAAAATAGAAAATATAACTACCATAATAAATTATTTACTGCTTACCTGTTATATGTCCAACTGGAAAGTGCGACTGAAACAGGGGTCCAAACGAGGGTACGACAGACGGAGGTCCAGGCCAACCAAGACCATGATACGCAGCCGCTGCCGCCGCTAAGGCGCTAAATGGTGTCGGCCTTATTGGCCCTAGTCGCTCTTTTTCGGTCCCCGTTGACGACCTTTCTTCATCGTCACTTGCAATACCATTCTGTAGGTCTTCAACATCCACTATCGAGTCTTCTTGATTAACAGAATCTTCGTACTCGTCGTCTGATGATGTGACAGTTGCTGAAACGTTAAGATTTAAAGGAGGTGTTTGGGATGACGGTCTTGGAGACAGAGATTTTGCCCCAGGTAGCTCAGGCTGTGCCGCCGGTGACTGCCTAAGTGGTGACTCAGGAATTGTTCTATGATGCCGAATAATTTCAGCAGTTTCGTCTGCCTGGTTGGTCTTAGTATCGGCTAATATTGAAGCGACACTAAAACTAATTCTCGATGTCTTAGGCGGTTCAGTCGCCTCCGCCGGACTGCTCGGGTATCTCGAAACGCTCTGTATCGCCATATTCACGTCTCTATCTTCGTAACTTTGTTTCTTTAACATTGAACGCCGTTAAGTTCCATTTAGCACTGTTTCACACTGTGATCGCGGTCGATCGTGTACGCATGCGGACGCGGTTGGAGGTTGACTGGCCGACAAGCGGCAAGTTGGTCCCTCGCACCCGGATTGTAGGCGTGTCTTTGCGCTTCTCCGCCTTCGAAATAAAGCCGTCCCGCTCCGCCAATCGACCGTTTGTTTCCGAATTGATCCGAGAGGGGGCCAAGGGGAGAGCGATTTAGCACACTCTTATCTCGTTAGTCTCCTTTGTGATACTCGATTTTTTTTGTAGGAATCAAAACATAATTACCTTTTGTAGGGGTTCGCGCGTTTTGATCGCGCACTTTACGTCCGCCACCAGAGGTATAAAGTATAAAAATATAATGAGGAGTCGTGAATGCCGCTTGTTAAATCCTTTTGAGAGACTGGCTGGGTTCCCTTTATGAGATTAGTGCTTACGAGAGGGGCCTTTGGTGTATTTCGACCCGGTCGCTGTTTACGGATCCGTTTCAAATTAGTGCTCGTGATTTACTATGACAACATCAGCAATTGTATAGGTATTCGTGAATGATTTATTTATTTTTAATATTCTAACAATCTATTTTGTCGGTAACTTAGATCAATTAACTTAACAATAGTACTATAACACTGTGCGGTATCTACGGCGTAATTACGAGTATAAAGAATTATTAAAATTAGTTCGAAGTATGTATTATTAATTATTAATTTAATTATTATGGGTTGTTATTGTATTAGGTATCTACTTTCATATCTGCGATGAAAAACCTATATTGTGTATTTTTACTGTCATCTTTATTAACTTTATCAACCTCATTAACAATTCATTGTTCCAGTTGTTTCACCTACTTAAAATGGGCAGCATATCTTCCTAATAAGGACTAAAAATAAAAAACGGCGGTTGCCAAGCTGCCTGCCAAGCGTGGCAACTAATAGGTATGGCAAATATCCCTATGGGGCAATCTATGGGGGAGGCCTATGTTCAGCAGTGGACTTTAATAGGCTGTAACGATAACGGCAACAGTATTTTTTAGACTTGCAACAAATATTCGACTATGATTCGGTATTCGGCCTATTCGGCTACTTTTATCCTATTCGATCGAATACCGAATATCTAGGTACTATTTTTTTTTATTGGGACAAAAAACAGTTACCCATTAATGTTATAGGTACAAGACAAGTAATTTATAAAGGAGTACTTAACGTATAACCCACACCAATGTCCACAAAGTAATATTATATGCTTAGTCTTATGTTTAATACAATTGCGCAATTTATGAGAGTGTAGGTAATTACTATTCGGCTGAATACCGAATACTTAAGTAAGAGGTTTTGTTGTAGTCAGATAATTGGTAAAATGAAAATATTTATTTATTATATAAATTTATTTTCTTGTAATCATTAAAGTAATAACTACATTAATGATTACAAGGTACATAATCAACTTCCATAATATAAAAATTAAAAAAGAAATATCAGATAAAGTAATGTCTATGCACTCGAATTATCGTAGGTAATTAAAGTGGAAGGTAATGGTGCAGAAAGACTAATATTTCTTAATTTTCAGGCAGTAGTTTACTCCTTTCCTTCTCGTAGACAATCCCAGCTTCAGAGAATAGACGCTCTAGAGAATAAACACTACTTCCTTCGCGGCCGCATAGTTTTGCCTAATATTCGGCTATTCAGCCAGAATATTCGGTATTCGGAGTGTGGCCAAATATACTATTCGTTGCAAGTCTAGTATTTTTTAATAATATTTTTTTTTAATATTCACACATTATATGTAGGTCGGGGTAATAGTTTGTGTTACGCGAATTTGTATATATTAGAAACATCACTTATGTATACAATATAATATATATAAATTAATTATTAAAAATTAAGCATTGATGGTTTGGACACATAGAAAGAATTAATGATGAAATGGTGACAAAGCGAATCTATTCTTCAAAAGTGTGTGGTAGAGTCGGCAAGGGGCGCCCAACAAGGAAGCTTATCGACCAAATTGGCAATATATTGAAGATAGGCCAAATTAAAGTACCATTAACCGACGAACATGTTTGCGTAGAGATACGAATGTGATAGAAGCGAGAGAGGTGTGTCAGGAACGTGCCCAATGATAGTCTTCGTCTACCGATCTGCGTGAAAAATAATACGTTACAAAAAGGACCTTTTTAAGTTTAAATTTTTACTATTTTAAGTCGTCTTTGGAATTTTACAAGTTGGAGGTAACAACTAGAGTGTCTACTAAATAGTTACAACAAGTGGTAAAATAAAAAATTTTGTACAACCGACTTCAATATAAATTATTAAGGATAACTCAAAAACTACTGGTCAAACCTTAATCAAATTTATATGATTACATGAGAAGCACCAGCTTTTAAGTAAAAGAAGAATCATCGAAATCGGTTCACCAACAAAAAAGTTATGAGGTAACACACTAAAAAACATAAAGTCGAATTGAGTACCTCCTCCTTTTTGAAGTCAGTTAAAAACAAGTCCATCATCTATTTTGCCGCCTCTAGGAGAAGAATTTTTCTTCAAATGTAATGAAATGTATAATATAATAATTATAAAAATCATTATGAATAAGTTTAACTTTACTTGTTAATTAAACTTACGTGGAGATATAATTCTAAAGGAATGTGATCGAAAAAAATTTGTAGGATTAAAGTTGTCCCAAATAAACTTTATTTAAATTTTAAAGAAGAAAATCAATTATAGAGAACTGAACTTTGAAATACTTCTATTGTCACGCTAAAAGTAATGTTTTGAATTTATTCATATCCTTATAAGTGGAAAACTAACAAAGGAACAATATGAAGTAACTGTAATCGTTTATAAATAACCAGCTTCCTATCATTCACACTTGGTTACATCTCTAAATATAACCCACAAGAACGGACGGACGATCTCGGATGCGTCTAACCGCCCTAGAATCATTTCTACGCATGGAGTGAAAACTTTAGGGTTGGTATCCCTTTCTTACCTCTCTTTCACACCCAACATAATACCTATATTTGCTGTCTTCTAACAGACAGTCGGTACTAAATAGGTGTTTAGTATTCGGAAGGGAACACAGTTAATTACGTGGGGTGCGAAGAAAAATAGTATAATAGGGCCATAATATAATAGACGATATGACATTTAAAGATGTTGATATAAGGTTTAAAATGGCATATCTTTACTACAATCGCAGTTTGGTGATTTTATTAGGCATCGGTTTCTCGTATGAGGAAGGAAGATAATATTAAATCATTATATCCATAACATTGCTTAATAGAAATAATACGATCGTTTCGTATTACCTATAACGGTTAACTGTAACGTTTAGGCACTAATGTGTTAACTATGAATTTGTTTTTATTTTTTTTATTCCTTAAGACTGTTTAGTTCGTATTTTAGTGGAAATTTTGTGGGAACTCTGTTACTACTGCTAAAAAAGGCTGTGGGATACGTCTTGAGGCTACAAGAGCTTGGCTATTCCATAGTTAATCTAATTTAAATCTTCAAAATGGTGCTTCATCTTTAATAGAACAAATCATATTTTTTCATGATCATACTTTAATAATTTTAATTATAATTATTTTAGTAGGATATTTAATATTTATTTTATTTTTTAATAAATTTATTAATCGATTTTTATTAGAAGGACAAATAATTGAATTAATTTGAACTATTATTCATGCAATTACATTAATTTTTATTGCTTTACCTTCTTTACGTTTATTATATTTATTAGATGAACTTAATAATCCTTTAATTAGTACTTTTATAATCTATTGGACACCAATGATATTGAAGTTATGAATATTCAGATTTTAATAATATTGAATTTGATTCATATATAATTCAATATAATAAAAATACCGCTGAAAATTTTCGTTTATTAGATGTTGATAATCGAATTATCTTACCTATAAATAATCAAATTCGTATTATAGTAAGGGACGAAAATAGCCTCGAATTGCCTTTGTTCTTGCCGAATACGCTGTAGTCTAAGTTGATAGGAGCTTCTGGTAATAATAATGTCCACCAGATCAACGGAGGCCTGGACAGGAATGAAGTACACAGACTCTATTTCCTCACTCATAGGCCGATGTATCGGCTAATATACCACAAAAATTTTATGGCTTCTAATATACCTATGGTGGTATGCCATCTCGTTTAGCCAGATGTAAAATTCACAGACCAGCGCTGTACTGCAGCGTTAAAGGTGTAAGACATCGGCTTCTGCGATCGTCTATCCGCCGGTCTATCCGTCCGACTATCCGCCCGTCTATCCAGACAATTAAGACAAATCCTCCCCACAAAGGGAGAGGCTCATGTCCAGCAGAGGACTATTACGGGCTTATGAAGAAGAAGACAAAGAAGAGAAGTAAGGATGACAACAAGTGAAATTAAAAAAAAAGAATTACAAAAAATTTTACCAGGTTTTTATAATTCTTGCATCATATTCTTGCACTGTCATTCAAATTTCAAAATTTCAAGTTATCAGCTCATCGGGAAGTTAGTTTAAAATCAAGTACTAAATTCCACTCGGAACGACAAACAAACAAGCAAGTGACTTTATAAAAACGTGCTAAAATGATCACAATACGTCTCGTTGATAAGATGCTGTAGCCTATAAAGGCCTACATATATCCTCAATTAAGAGTCAAAATGTGGATGCCTTCTACTCCTGACAAATGAGATGGAACATCTAGTTACCAGTAAAATCACCTACGATTCTCAACACTCACAATATACAACTTTCTTTTAATTAAAAATGGGCTCACTCTTGACCTCCATCTGGTTTACCCAGGAGAAGCCAGTTAACACGCACCTTGAAGAGGTTAAGTTTATATGTACTCGGAAAAACAGACGCCGGCAGGGTATCCCACTCCTTGGTACACACTTTATATTCCACGTTGGTATTCTCGTAAGATCGGTAGTTCTTCTCCGGTTGAGCCCATGTTTTATATTGAACTATTATCCAATATTTAAAAAAAGTTTTTTTAAAACTTTTGACCAGGAGCATTTAGTTAAAAAAAGTGTGTGTTATTTAAAAATAACGTTAGTTGCCAATAGTAGAGAAATGGAGGAGAAACTAGTTTGTCTAAAATATGGATTAGTCGGTAAGTTACTAGTTAAAACTAAATTAAAGATCAATTTTGATACATTATTCATTTTACTTAAATTTATTTCCATTCTACTTTTAACATTTTAATACTAATAATAATTATGGAGGAGGCCCATGTTCAGATGTAAACTTTTGAATTAAAAATAATAAATATTTTTTTAAAGAATAAGGGTGACAAACAAGCACGCAGTCTACGTGGTGATCAAGTGGATGATGTGCCCCATAGGTATTTACATCTATCATCGATTAAGAATCAAAACGCATCTGAATTGACACACCTAATTTTCAGTAAAAAAACGGAAACATGAAGTACCTCATTTCCAGTAAAAAAACGGTCTCCGGCTCTCAAACACATAATACGAAACAGCAGAATTAAGCTGCTATTTAATGCTGGTATTCTATGAGAGCGTGGTCCTGGTCAAGCCGACCTGTTCGTGGTAAATATTAATAACAATACAAATATATTTATACGAATACTTGACTCTACACTATGTCTCTTGACAATTTGATTCTATCAAATTTCAATAGAGAAGATGGATGGCTGCTACCAAATGCTAAGGATTAAATTAAAAGCTTAAAATTTGTTTTATTCAAATAAAAAATAGGTATATATCACATCATTGATATTAATTTGAATAACTTCTACTTCAACCGCATACATTTTTTTTTTAAATAAAAACTAATGTTGTTAATGTTTTCTCGTGGGCATGTCATATAATCTGGTGCACATGTCGAAGTCCCCGAATGTCAATCGTTATACAAATAATGCGGTACACGTCCAAATACGGCTGCGAAACTATCACACAAATATGTTTAGAATTCGTTTGTATGATTTACGAACGCAAAAATTTTTCGGCGCGAAAAAATACACCTTACCATCGTGTTCACAGATTAAATTGTATATTTCGAAATGTACTTATATTAACTGTTATTTTGCTTATTTATACCAACGTATGATACGTTATGTATTATTACTTAGAATTCTATGAGACAATAAATTAGCAGCGTATGTTGGGTACTCTAAACATTAGCCAGGAGTGAAGTGAGATACTTAATTTATATATAACACACATATAAACTGGTAACAGCATTTTATTCTTCTTCTCGTTTTAGTTGATGAAAAAGAAGAATGCTTAGGAAAAGGAAGTTTATTTTAAAGGTTTTTAAATTTTTCTACGCGGTATAGACCGGGGAACGACTACGCTCTCAGAATACCAGCGTGAAATAGCTGCTTGATACTTCTGCGTTTCGTATGGTGAGTGTAGAGAACCGGAGGCTGTTTTTACTGGAAAAGAGGCATTCCATCTTAGTCATCAGGGGTGACAACGCATTCTTTATTTGGATTCTTATTCGAGGACAGATGTAGATGTCTGTGAGCCACAGCATCCACTTACCATCACGTGCACTGTGTGCTCATTTGTCACACTTATTCTACATAAAAAAAGTATTTTTTAACTTTTATATGTATAAGAAACATTAAAGATAGTTATAATGTTACCTTAGTCTTGTTATTTTCACTTTGTTGAAAACTGATGATAATGAGATAAATGTTTTAATTGAAATATAATATGTACCTATTAGTTATAAGAATGAAGGAACTTAATGTAATATACGTTTGAAATTTCAAAACACTTTTAACAGATTAAATATTTAAACAGTTAGGTATTTCTGTCACGTCAAAACTCATAAAAGCATCAGTTAAGTCGTTTGGTAGTCACTTTAACCCACACGAAAATTGAGCTAAATTTATTAAAGATTGAATGCCACCAGGGGCGTTGCATAGTATAAAAAATATTCAAAAATATTAGACATGACATTTTTTTATTTAAATTTATAGATTACATTTTATATAGAATAAAGTTGCTTACTAAAAGAAAACTTTAAAGTTTGTTTTATCTTTTTTTTAATAAAAGTGAAAACGTAATACTGTTCAATTTCTGTTTTAAATACATATAAGTACATAATATAATAAAATAATATTTAAGTTGGCAATGTAAAGAAATGGAAATGTAAAGAATGAATTGGAATGAAAACACACGAACAGCCGTTATATCCACTCCTGGACATGATCTTTGCAGGTTGTTGCGTGAATGATTTGCCTATACTCACGCTTGGCTGGTGGGGTATCTTCGCTTAGTCAATGCAGCTCCCTATGAAAAGTGGAAAAAATTAGCTTCAGCTTTTTTGAATGGATCTTGTACCACTGGTATGACATCAGAGACTCGTCTGACAATTGGTAGGGTGCGAAACACGCAAATGAGGTTCATATTCATATTAAGAAAATAAAAAAAATATTAGTCATCATCATCATTACAGCCCTTTACAAGTCCACTGCTGAACATAGGCCTCCCCCAAGGAATGTGACAAAGCACGGTCCTGAGCCATCTGTATCTATTGACTTCCTGGATATCCTACCAGGTCGTCACCCCATCTAGTTGCGGGCAGCGCCACACTCCGCCTACCGGTACGAGGCTGCCACTCGAGAACCTTTGTTCACTACCGGTTGTCGGTTCTTCGAGCTATATGGCCGGCCCATTGCCACTTCAGCTTACTAATCTGTTGGGCTATGTCGATTACTCTGGTTCTACCGTGTCCTCATTTCTAAGTTTTTCATGCAGAGAAATCTCTAGCATAGCCCTCTCCATAGCTAGCTGAGCAAATAAAAAAATTTGTAAAGCAAGGTAATTTTCATGGTAAAGAAAATATTAGTTTCATTCAATGTGTGTGAAGCTGTGAAGGTATGATAATAGTGTATTAACCTTAAAAATTCTAATATAATTATATTAAATCTGACGATATTATTCTAATATTTTTTATTAAAATAGCTTTCTTGCTCACTTGAACTTTGTGCTGAAAAAAAATAGTTTGATCGTTTATTTATTAAAATATGTTTATTTTTTATTTTACATAGATATTGTTTTTATATAATATACAATTTTAATGCAAACTTTTGTGACATATCTAAACAATATTAAGACACAGAATATAAATCATCTAAAACCGCATATTTCGGTATAATTAAGCGGGCAACTGTTAGAAGATACACGTCAATTAGCAGATATTTTGCCGCGCGTTTTTATTCATATGAAAAAAAAATGATTTATGCTAGCACACCGTAACATGAGACTCGTTAGAAGTAACAAATTGTGTGGCTTAGTTTAGTGGATATTCAGATTATTGGAGACTAATGAATGTATTTATCTCACAATAATTCACGCTTGGGCAATGGTTGACATTCATCATAATATTTTAAAATAATTCAGGTTTCATAAATAATCAATATATAATGAAATAGAATGATACACATTTTTTTTATTATTGCAACTTTGTTTAACAAAAAGTATAAAGACGGACTAAACGCATTGAGGCTTTTTAAATAATTTTCGTATTTTTTAATAATTTTCTTTTAAAGTTACTGTGTGGTGGCGGTGTAAGAGTAGTCATGATTACAGGAAATCTATTATGGCTTCCAATAGATAGCGGTTAACCATCTCGTTAACGCCAGGCGTGAAATATCTATCTCGAGACTATCCATCAGCGCTGGACAGGATTATAGTGCCCGAGTGTAGGCGCAAGCACAAGTGCACTCTTTATTCCCTTATTCTCATAGACCGATGGGACGGTAATCCGACACGACCAGAGAGAGATCAGACGCAAGACCAAAGGCTTTACGTGTTTTCCGAGGCACGGGGGTAAAACACCGCCAACTTCCTGGCTCTGGATTGCCACTGAGAATTTTTTGACAAAAAAACCCAATAATTGATTTTGGCCAGACCCGTTAATAGAACCCGGAAACTCATGATCAGCAATCTCGTTTACAATCATTAGCCCAATGTAGAATATGATGGAGATGGGGTGGGTTAATGAATCGCATGTTTTTTCAACGTTTACAACACTAACTTTCCGCTTTTCGTTGCCATTATCACAAAATGCACGAATGTCAACTTTATTTCACATTTATTAAGATAATTAGTTCGTTTCAAATAACATTTGTAAGATTATATGCTGTCTTTCGGTTAATTTATCCTGGACGGAAATATTTTCGTTCGGAAATACTTTGACATTCGTGTTAATAGATAGCAGGTGTGCCCTGGCATTTAGGGAATGCGATACTGACGCTTTTTGACATTCAGTGTAGCAATCACTCATAGCTATGGAAATATTTACATGCGGAACCTTAAAATCATAAGAATTATTAGAGATAATTAAGGTTTGTGGGAACTCTCTTGTCTCATGTGGAACGAGTTATGTGATTAACAATTTATACGTTTTCTAATTTGAAAACTTAATATTTAAGCAACAATATAAATTACTGGCTGTCTTTAAAGAATTGAGTCGTGATTCCAGGTTTTTATAACCAGTATTTTATTATTTCCTTCGTTTTAATTGATTGCACCTTTTTCTATCTACGAGTCTGTCTGTGAACGGCTTTTTGTGGAAGAGGGGTAAACGAGCATGCCAGGTACCTCGTGGTAAGTAATCACTATCACCCTTGAACATACGTTACTAGATGGTAGAACTCTTTTTCTGCCTAGGATCTGTTTATTTCTGCCGCCATACAGCCGTGCGTGCACTACTATGTTCCAGTCTGAAGGGTATATCCCGCCGTTCCGCGAGCCTGCATTACAGATTGTAAGTTAGTCCTCAGAGATAAAAAGGCATCTGTAGCCTTCTTTACTTGAAGTTGTTTGCAGGTGCCTTTGGGCTGCAGTAGCCACTTACCACCAGATGTTACAGTCCACCTAGTTCGTTTATCACTTCAACTTTATAAAAAAAAAGGCGCAGACCCTTTCACTCTATTATATTATTTCTGACGCTGATACAGTGAACTCACTGTTAGGCATTCCATCTTGGTTCTCAAAAGTAGCAACGCGTTCAATCACACTTTCTGTTTTTGGAATTTGTTGTTTTAGAAAAGAGGAAGGGTCTCAAACAACCACACAATCTAGCTGATATTTATGGATACTGTTGCCCATAGACACCTGCGTCTATTCCCATTAGAAATTAAAATGAAGATGCGTTGTCACCCCTGATAACAGGTACCACATGATTTCTTAAAATGTTGACTCTTAGTTTAATTAAATATGTTGTTAAATTAGCGTATGCCGTTTTGACTTGGAAAGGTTTTATTGACAAAAATTTAAATCAAGTATGATTGATGAAAATATTTGATAAAACAATTTAAATGAAATGTAAAATACGTCTTCATGGGTAAGTGTTGAACACACTTAAGAATATACAACTTTTAAGACCACATATTGTACATAATTGCTGAAATCTTTCTACGTTTAATTTAAAACAATCTCATTACCACAAGCTTTAGTCTCATAATGATCGGCCATATTTGTGATAGGTAACATTGCCATCGTATACCTACCTAAAATAATTTTCACATAATAGGAGTACATAGTTACTGTTACAGCTTACCAAAAGTCCACTGCTGAACATAAGCCTTCCAGATAGGGGATATATTTCTTTCCCATAGTTGCAACGCTTGGCAGGCGAGTTAGCAATCGTAGTTTCTTTTATTTTCTAGTTGTTACTAGGAAGGTGGTGCCGTCCATCTCCAGGTTTGTTTTGCTCTGTCATGATAAAAGTGACAGCTACTTTTGACCCACTGTTTTTTTTATATTTTAAGGTAAACATGCATATTATAACTTATATGGATACAATAAAAATAAACAAAACATAAGCTAATAAAGTTTCCACAGATTAAAACACCACAGGATAATTTATAGCAGAGAAGAATCAGCCGCGCTACTCCGATGCGTGTTAAAAGACTTAAAATGTCCTCAAAATATTTAATTAATCAGACGTACAAATTGATGCAAGTGCTAATGCAAAAATCATCAACACTTGCATCAGCAATTTCATTGGTGCGCTGTGTATTGAACTCGGTTTGCGCTCAAACTATAATATTTTAAAACAAACACTAATACCCTGAGGTCGTGAGCTCCTTATAAATTTGTTATTTATTTAAAATCCTTATAAATTTGTTTTTTATTTAAAATCAAAATGAATTCCAGGAATAGAAGATCTTGCTACAGTTCTACATTGTACTTAGACACTTGAGCAGACATAATTTTCCTAGAATGTCAATATCATAAAGAAAATATATTCTTCATTTTATTGTTAAATTACAGACGAGATTACAAAACTATCAAATCAATTAACATAATTTATATTTTAAATTGATATAAATTTTACCTATTCCGTGGAATTTTCAATGAGATCTAGCAACATTGGAAAGGTGTTCGCATCATTCTCGTAAGCGTAACTCGATAAAAAAGCGGCTATTTGTTGGATCTCAATGCGGTATTTTAATCGACGGAAGATAAAAGTTTTTGCGCCTTCAACTCGACGAACGAGCGACGTCCCCTTAAAAATTCTGCGAAAAAGGGCCCTTTATCGTACCAATTAAAATTTCCAACGCAAAATGGCTTCCTCGATCCGCCATTTTGATGTCGTGTAAAAAACGCGCATTTCAATATTAATGTTATCCTTTAACTTGAGACCTGTGATAGAAAAACTCGTCGCATCCTCGTTAAAACACTGTTTTTGTAATTTAATATTGCCTTTGATTTCTTTTGCTAAAACATAGTTCCTCTAACTAGTAAATCTGTAACAATATAAGCTGTTTATTATATTGTTACAGATTGTAACATAAAATAACATAAATTCAGATAGTAAAGTTCGTTTTCTTCCTAGGCGTTCGTTAAGGTTGATACCATCCTTATAGCTATTTTGCCACTAAGCGGCATAGTGCATTCACTGGAGGTTTTCGTTTTTATTTTAGGTATATAAAAGCACCGTTAAAAGGAGGTTTACAGGGCCAATATAATTACAGGCTATGAAGCATTCCATCTTAGTTCTTAGGGGTGACAACACAACAGTAACTCTTTTTGTTCGAACTCGATTGCAGGATTGAAAGTTCGTTTGTAGTGACAACATCTTATAATAACTTATACCAATACTTAAAACAACCTTCCTTAAATTGATCTAAATTAATACCTAATAGGTAGTAATTGTCATCACTACAGCTCATAAATTAATTCATTGATAAATAATGACTTATTATCTAAGCACAGTCAACTATTTGCTTCCATCGACTTGTTGATGTATCATCAGACCGTCACCGTACGAATTCGTGGTTCATCTATTCCATTACAGCCTATAAAAGTCCACAGCTGAACATAGCTTCCCCCATAGATATATTTAATAGACCACATAATTATATTTGATAGCCATAGTTGGCATGCCTGGCGGGCGGGTTGCCAACCGCGGTTTTTTTATTATTATTTATAGTAGTTATCAGGAAGATGCTGCTGACTATCACCTGTTTCAATTTTCCTCTGTTACCCACACCCACGGTACGATATGGTGGTGGATATTCTTACACCGCCACTACACGGCACGCGGAAATCGTGGTTACCTATCATATTTTAATACGCTTATCGTTACGAGGCTGCCAATGGAAACTTTTATTCACTTCCGTTTGAGTGCTGATTAACTACGAGCTCACAGGAATGAGGAAACATTCTGAGCATGAGAAAACATTTCGTATATCTTAAAATATTTCCAGAATATTGTGTAAAGTCCGCAAACTAGCACTAGAGTAGCACTGCAGGCTTTTTTCTGTCCAATACATCCGTTTAAAAGTAAGGCCTGTTTGGCCGTCGTAAGGAAAAAGGGGGATCACCCGCCGGGTAAGGAGTTCAGCCCGGGGAGCAGCCAATGCTCCAAGTGGTAGTTCGGAGCTATTCTATATATAGTGCTTTTCTTCGGAACTTTGATAGCACGATTTAGGTATCGATGTGTTTCGCTTGTGGCTCGACGACTGCGCCGCACCATCATCCATCACAATTAGCTACCGTGGGAAAATCTTTGTTTCAGAGAGCACGAGGGATCTGTGACAGAAAACATCTGGCTGCCGAGCTTCAGCACGTCGAGCAAGTATTGCAAGACAACAAGCTTCGGGTCCCGCGCCTACGTCACAGTGACCGAGTGAAGCCGGCCACAGTCGAGCGTGTGCCTGCTGTATTACCCTATGTCAGAGGAGTCACAGACAAGGTTGGCTATATTTTGAAGCGAGCTTCTATTAAAACATACTTCAAGCCGCCGAAGAAGATTAGTCAATTTTTACCATCCGTCAAGTGTAATATCCCTCTACAAGATGCAGGAGTGTACAAGCTTGATTGTGAATGTGGTCTCTCTTACATAGGACAAACAAAAAGATCCATTAAAACCCGCGTGAAAGAACATATAGCTGATGTAAGGCACCGACGCTCTATGAAGTCTGCAGTCTGTAAACATATTCAAGAAGAGACCACAAATCCTCGCAAAAGAACACCGATTCCTACCAAGGATGATTCGCGAGGCTATTGAAATTAAAAAACATCCTAATTTCAATAGAGAAGATGGATGGGTACTGCCATCTGCTTGGGATCCTATAATTAACAAAATTAAATTCAAACCCAAGCATACCACTGCAAGACTTCAAGATACTGTAAGCTCATTCTGCGTAGATCGGACCAAAAATTAATATTCAAAAAACTGAAGGTAGCCGGGCTAACTATGACATTAGGACGTCAAACACCTCAGTCCCCCCCGTGACCATGGGTGCTGTAAAGCACCCGAAACGTCGGGAACTAAAATTAGTAAAATTAAACGCGATAAAATCCGTAAAAATAGTTTTATTCAATCATAAATTAATAATATCAATGTTATCGTCACTTGACTATACTTCTGAGTACCCTTGTGAAACACTACAATATCTCCCTACGTAGTTGATGGCATCATTCTTCTAATCAATACTTGGGTCGTGGTAGCTCATAAACACTCGCCTTAAAATTTCACATTACGCCAGCGAACCCAGTTCCACTTATTAGTACTGATTTACCATGTGCTCGGTGGTGAAGGAAAGCGTGATAAGGAAATGTGCTTTCTTGAAAGGAAACATTAATATCCTCCAGACCGAATTTCGGTAACGGTAGCCACTCTCAACGGAGAATTACAGTGCACGAGTGTGTTCGCTAATACAGGTGATTTTTTTACTCTCTCACTCTCACAGTCCAATGGGACGGAAATTCGACAAAACTGGAGATATATGAGGCGCAAGGCCACCGGGTTTACGTGCTTTCTGAGACACGGGGGTAAACCAACGCAAGCTTCCTGACTCCGGGCTGCTATTGAGAGTTTCAACGGTTTAAGAAGAACTTTATTATCTCAAGAATTTTACATTCACTTTTGAGACTTACATGTCTATAGCTTAATATAAATTTGATTTGGACTATTCGTACAAAGTAACAATGCATTATAATTAAACTACCGAAAAATACAAAATGTAGGTGGTTATAAAATGTTTCTAGTGACAGCGATGGCTCGTTCCGAATTCGTGCAAATTTGACCCCGACTTCTTTATGCCGATTACATAGGTAAGCATTACTGAATGTGACTCGCACAGTTGAGTGGTACAGTTGATTAGATTTAATAATTTAGAGAAAAAAAAATCTGATTAAGTGTCGGTTATAATAATTTATATCTTTAGTGACCTATTGTAATATTTATATTATTTATTATTTCGGAATAACTTAAATAGTTGGTTATTTTAGTGTGTAAGTTTCTTGACAGAAAAACCCAATACTTAACTGTTTTTGACTCGACCCCAAGATTCGACCCTGGGACCACTGATCAGAAGTCGCGTTTACTACCACGAAACCACCGAGATAGTTAAAAAGAATAAAAATAATAATATTTCGAGTACATTTAATGTCCACTAATACGCACTGAGGCTACGCGGCGGGATTTCCCTGTAAAAACCATATTAGAAATGATAGGAGCCCTTTACCTGTCTATCAGCAAACAAATTTAATGGTTATTAGGTAGCTTTAGAAAACCCTTGTCAAGTACTTTGAGGAATAAAACTTTTGATTTAAAATATCTTCTCGTTATAAAAGTATTATTGCTAATTGAGGAAAATGCGACAGTACCTAAAAGATAAACCAGGCTTAGCAAGGCATAATTGTCTCGTGGTCGTTTCGTGTTTTTTTTATAGAATAAGGGTGACAAACGAACACATAGTCCACCTAATGATAAGAGGTTGCTGTGGCCAATAGACATCTACATCTGTCATCAATTATTAAGAATCAAATAGCTTAATCGTTAAGATAGAATGCCTTGTTACAAGTAAAAAGATTCTCCGGTTCTCTACACCCACCATTCGAAACACAACAGCATTATTCTGAAGTTTCACCACGGTATTCCGTGAGACCGTGATCCTACCTAGGTTGAGCCAACTTATTCGTGCTGCTATGTATAGCTAGCATAGCTGCAGCGTGGCTCTACCATGTAACAACTTTTTCTAAATAATGCTCAAGCAGAATCATATAAATTCATAACACAGGTATCATTTTCTATCCCTATATTAAGGTAAAATAGTAACGCAAGTTTTATTCCGAACAAAATATTTCAAAGTAATAAAGAATTTAAATCCTACGGTAAACATCGTTTTGTACTTTTCTAAAAATGTCGCCGAGTAGTCTAGAAATGGAGTTACAATTACAGAAGGCAATGATGTTTTTGTGAACAAACGATAAAACTTTTTGTATAGCTTTAAAGATATAAAAAATTGAGGCGTGTCAAAGTATTCATTAGAAACCAATTCGTTCTTTTCTTTCGGTGATTTAACCGCCGCATAGAGGTCTGGTAGCTTTTCGGTCATTTGTATAGTACATGCAAAAATAAAATACTGTTTTAAATTTATTAGATGTATACTTTACCCATTTTTAAGAAAGTTACTTTCGTTTTTGTAAATGTAATAATATTATCTAATCTACGGCGTGTTTTGATATTCAGCGTTAAAATAGATACGACTTTGTAAATGTAAATTATATCTGCAGACCATAATAAATGTATATTTCTATGACATTTAAAACTAAGCAATTGCTATGTCTATTGGGAACCAATTAAATAAATTATGGACTTTTCAAAATGGAGCGTACTGCACTATAACTACTGTACTGTATGAGCTGGCATTACCCTCTAAATCAAATAAAAATCTTTATCAACATCAATATTTGTGATCAAAATCAAATGGTTAAAATGGTTTTGGAAAAGAACAAATTAAATTTTTTCTGATTACATAACATTTAAATTGATTTACCTTCATGTACAAAAAAAGTTTAAAATTTTATTTATTTTGTCTACCATTGGTCTGCCTCTCTGTGGGTTACTAAATTAACGAAATTTAAATAAAAATCACTTTATTCTTCGAATCATTATCTTCGAAAGCATTAAGTCCATATCGTTCAAGAGACAATACGAAACTCGATAAACTTTACTTTTTTTTGTTAGTGTGAATGACTGTGCTGTTTTATTTAACTATTCCAAATTATGATTTTCTGGGTTCACAAATTGCAATTATACAGAGTAATGTAATATTACAATGAACCGTAAATAATCTGATTTCTTTGAATATACTACGCATCTCTATTGGTCAAGCCTTATAGCGTGGCATAGCAAAGTTTAACGACGACCACATGGCGCCTGATTCGGTCCAGAGTTAAATATGTCAGAAAAATTGTCGTATTTCACGCCTTCCATCTTTTCATTGTCCTTTTATTCTATTGATGAATTACAATCGAAAGTGTGATCGTATTATATCCTATAAGTTGGATCAACCTGTACAGTCTCTAACATTATTGCTACTTTCGATTTAAGGCACAGTCTACCGCATAAATTTTGCATCGTGTCACAAGTACCCAAACTCCTTAAAAATACTTAAATTTCTATTCTAAGATACAACGATATTTTGGTGAATCTTTCAAGGTGGTCCCTTTGTGCAACATTCATAGCCCAGCGGGATCTGCAGTGTGCGCAATATAACTTAAATTAGCCTCTTTTGTGTATAACCGCCTTTGTATATTCAAAGGTGCGCATAATTCCAAAGTGGTCATCTTTTGCCGTGACGTAATGATTTATTTCTAGCTTCAGTTATCGTGGCACGTGTTATTCTTGTAAATAGTATCTACTGAAACACAAAAAAAAACAAATGCTACCATAATAAGTATTGTTCATATTTGAAACAAAGATTGCGATTGCTCTAATATATACGCTAAATTTATGGTCTTTGGAAATCCAATAACTTTCAAACAAACTAGATCTTAATAGATAAAAAAGTAACGTTTAATAATATATATAAATTAAATTTAACACTTGATTATTCAATACTAAATAATATCGAATAATTCAATATGGACTAAATAGACAATATATTTGGCATAATTAATTAGATTAGTAAACAGATTACCAATAGCTGTAAAGAACATTAACTTTTGATAATGTCCCTCCTTTTTCTTTTCTTTGAATATAATCTCTGGAATAGTCTCATTCTACATGGTAGACATGGATAAGAAATTCGGGTGATATCTAAATGTGATATCACCCGGCCTTATAACACTAGATCACATAATATTACTCGAGTTTAGAAAGCATTACGCATTACATTACGCAGCCGTAGTTTTCAATCTGTATCATATCCATGTAGGCTCGTACTGGAAATGCTGTTCCCATTAGTCGTAGAATTTGAGCTAAGCTACATATATGGTAGAGCCATGCTGCAGCTATGGCATGGTTGTGGCACGAATGGGTCGGCCCGATCGGGGAACAGCAGCTTTATACTGCTTTGTTTCGTATGGTGAGTGTAGAGAACCGGACACCCTTTTTACTGGAAACGAGGCATTCTGTCTAAGTACACAAAGGTGACAAAGTATCTGCATTTTAATTCTTACTCGAGGATAGATGTAGTTGTCTATGAACCACAGCATCCACTTACCATCAGGTACAGTCCACCTGCTCGTTTGTCATCCATATTCTATTAAAAAACAATTTGAACCAGAGCCTTGTCCGTCAATAAACAAGATACACCTTGCGCAAGCAACGTTGGCATTGGAGTATTTCTTCATTGAGGAAATTCATCTTAGTCCTCAGATATAGCCAAACATCTGTAGCCTTCTTTGTTTGAAGATGGCTGCCTGTGTCTAAGGGCTGCATTAGCCACTTACCACCAGGTGGACTTTAGGTTTGTTTGTTATTTTAATTTTATAAGAAAAGCTGATATATTCACTCCTCTCCAAAGCATGAAAAAATAATTAATAACCGTTTATTCCAAAATCAAGATATATTCGTTTTGCTATAATATAATAATACTTTAGACATTGCAATACCCATTGAACTTTTATACTATTTGTAAAAGACACCATTCACACTGAATGTGCGTAGGCGCCGGTTAGTAAACAGGCTTTGAAAACGCCGCCGCCGGACTCACTAAGCACATTCTATATATATGTATTCACTATACGTGGTAAAACCACGCTGCAGCTATATTATAGTTGTAGCACGAATGCTTTGGTCGACCGGGGTAAGACCACGCTCTCACAGAATACCAGCATAAAATAGCAGCTTTATGCTGCTGTGTTTCGTGAGTTAGAGAACCATAGACCCTTTTTACTGGAAACGAGGCATTCCATCATAAGTCCTCAGGTGCGACAACCCATCTGCATTTTAATTCTTAATCGATGATAAATGTAGATGTCTATGGGCCACAGAATCCACTTACTATCATCAGGTGGACTGTGTGTATTTGCCACCCCTATACACAACAAATAATACGAAAAGTGTGTAGGGTCTAGCAAATGTATGATATCAAAAATAGTCTTCTTATTTAGTGATAATTTGTAAGGAACAACCCGTTCAAGAACCGTGATGAGTTTTTCACATATTACTGCGTTATATTATAAAATAAATACTGGGCCGTGTAGTGGCGGTGTAAGAATATCTACTACCTCATATCGTCCCGTGGGTGTCGTAAGAGGCGACAGAGGGAAACAAACCAGGAGATGGGCAGCAGCATCTTCCTGATTCTGCTGCCCTCAAATATATATACTCAAAAATACATAAACTCAAAATTATAAAAAACTGCGGTTGCCAACATGCCTGACGAGCACAGCAACTATGGCACAATCCCCTTATGAGGCAATTTATGGGGGAGGCCTATGTTCAGCAGTGGACTTTTATAGGTCTCGCTGCCCAATACGTATTGGTAGACTTCACGAACTCTAGATATTTTTAATTTCTTAGTACAGGTCGCGATGTTTTTCAGCACCGACGAGCACGTGGTAATTCGGGGCACTTAAAATTGCCAAACAAACTGTGTCCTGAGAGACCATAGATCCGTTGTTCTGAACAATGGCATTAAGATAACCAAAATCTCTGTATTATGAATTATTTAGTTTTTGAAAATTCTACCCTTATTTAGCTTCTATATCTTTATCAATATGTAAATTTGCTGGACATAGCCTATCCCATAGAAGGGAGGATTTGCTAGGAACATGTTTCCTTGTTATTTTATTGTATACTATCCATGTTGTTTTTGGGTAAAGCTCGACAAGACGCTTGTTACAAGGAAGCAAAATCGCTTTTGTTCAGGGGCTAGTATAGCATGCGCCATGCACCAATTATCTTGTACCTACATGATTATATCCAATTCACTACAAGTCAACGGTCGAAATGAAACAATTTTAAGGCAATTTCTAGTTTATTGCATGAATCTAAGAAATGTTATGACTTTCTAGTATGTTAGATAAAGAACAGAATAGAAAAAAAATCCCTACAAAGAATACTAATTGGAAGTATTTTTTACTTTTATTAATAGCACAAAACTTAGTCCTACGAAGAACTAACAAGAAGACTGACCAAAGACAGTTTTTTTTTTTCAGAATACTAACGAGCACACAGTACACATAATGGAAAGACGATGGCGAGACGGCCGTTTCCCCCTCAAACGCCTCCCAATCTGCCTAGTATAATTTAATATTTTTTTGATATTGTTGATATTATAAAATTTGGACTGTATTGTACGACATTACATCCGTGCACTACCTCCTAAAAGAAGATTTTGTAAGACTTGTTTAAGAAGTGAATCAATCACAAAAGAAACTAGGATGCATTGACCCTAACTAGCAGTACCACTATGAACTCCTCAAATCCTGCCGATGGAAACAAACAACGGCGCTCGACATTTCAAACAGAATAATAATTAACGAATTGCTGTATGTATGCTTAATCAAGTTCAAATATTAGCCCGGTCACGGCAATTAGTTGGGTGGAGACACCGTGACCCGGTGACGCCGTGGTAAGGGTGACCACATACACTACAAAGTTAGCGTATCTGTATTTTTGTAGTGACTTGACTACATATGACGCTTTTAATTTTAACGATGTATAACACTTGATTAAGGCGTATGAAAATATACACATATAGGTCACCTAGTATATTTACTGGTCAAATTAAGGGGGAATACCTATAAGTCAAAGGTCAATATAGCAATTATCATATGCATTCAATAGAGTTAAAATACCGAAAGATTTATTGTAAATAATAAAAATATTACAAAAGGCGAACATTACTGGTTTCTCAGGTACTGTTGACTTATTTAATTAATTCCGTGATTATATTTATTAGCACTATCATTTACTATCATTTTAAGAATCCAAATATATGTATATTCAAGCAGTAAAATAAAAGCATTTTTCAGTACCTACTAGGCACATACCACCCTTAGAAAGTATATAAAGTATATCGTAATAACTGAGTCCTCAATAGCGTCTTCAAGTTACTCGGGTATAACGGAATGTAATTTGATTAGTCTTAATAAGCAACATGGCTTTTACGCACACATTTATGTATAAATGTACGTATATAAAGTTAAGAAAAGTAATATGAAAGTTAGAAAAATCCAAGCAAAGTATTCTCGATGGTGGAGATCTGATGAAACATGCAGGGAGCCGATTAATGTAGACGGATCAAGACGTGTTTTGTGGCAATCTATGGGGGTGAGCTATATTAATCATTGGAGGTGCAATGGTGATGATGATGGACAATTGTGCATGTAGGCATGCTGATGATGATGGCAATTCTTTAAAAAGACTTTCTTAATATCCTTGCCAGTTAAAAATACGAAATAAACACCTTTAAAATTTAACAAGTTCAACATCTTCGTGGTCATCACGCAGAGTATTTTTCTTAATGACAGAACTCTTTGCAATCTATTAAGCAATTACTCGTAGACGGTTTCGTTGACAAGGCTATTAATAAAACAAACCGAATTAACATACAGGACATCGACGTAAATAAATTAAAAAAATGTACTTTTGAGCGTTAAAATACCAGAAACAACTTTGATTATAGTTTTAATTCATGTACTTGTGATTATTTTTCATTAATATTATATTCAAACCAACCATTATTACAAATACGATATTGTTAGGAAAGAGGGTAAAAAGATAAAATAAACTATAAAGAAAAGAGGGCAGAACTGTAGTCTCCCACCCGTTCTAGCAGTATAAAGTATCGCGCAGGCGACTAAGAGCGATCAGTCGGTAATTCTACGAGTCTTACTGTCGTTATTATGCCCGTTGGGGTATTGTACTGGTGTAGGCAAAGATGATCGTGTTGCTGAGAGGCTGCCCTGTGTTACATTGAGATGGGTAGTGTTGCTCTTGGTTTTCATACTTTGGTGTTATCATGTAATTGGGTCCTTCACGTTACACCGGTGAGTGATTGTGACTGGAACATGTTACGGTTGGTCGAACTGTATTGCTCTATGCTGAGTGTATGGTGTAGCGCGCTGTTTTGTTGCTGATAATGATCAGTTGCGTAAGCGGAAGAACAAGTTGAGTATCCGCTATTACACCTTTGTTATTTTTGGCAATTGGCCTCCAGAATAGTTTCTGATAGGTGAAGGAGCGTTTGTTACCTAGTAATATTCTTTTATTTAAATAGTTTTAAAGAAAATTTCTAACATCTGTAACATTTCTAACATTCTGTTTCTGTTTTTGTTTCATCAGAAGTTGGATTAAAGCTTTTTCTTGTAGCTCTACATTTTAATTTCTAACAATTTAAATATAAGTATAATTGAAGTGTCTGTCTGTAATATCAAAATAACTGCCCTTTCTTGAGCTAAGGGGGCTATTTACACGCCGTACCACCAATTTAAAAAAAGTCCTGTCTGTCTGTTTGTCCGGGCTAATACTTCGGGATGATTGAACTGGTTGTAATAAAACTTCACGAACAGATAGAGAGCAAGACTACTACTACTGGATCACTCCTGGACATTGCTCTCCTATTTATTTCGAAAACCTCGAAGATTTTTTTTGAAAAACTAAAAATTATTAAATTAAATGGTCTTTGATTATGTTAAATCAAAATAACGCCACATTAATAGATGTTGTTTTGGAATTTCACCAATAAACAACAATTGCGTATTGTTCTCTATAAATAAAAATAAATTGCTGTCCGTTAGTCTCGCTAAAACTCGAAATTGGCTCGACCGATTCTGATGAAATTTTTTGTATGTGTTGGAGTGGGTCCCTGGATGGTTTAGATTTACAATTGGACCCGGTAGGTAGAGCTGTTGTCGACATCCAAAAACCACCAGTACGAAGCCGGGGTGGATCGTTAGTTAGAGATAAATTTCCTTGCAACTTCTTATAACTTACGTTTTTTATATAGAATAAGGGTACAAATGAACACACAGTCTGGTATTCTGTGAAAGCGTGGTCCTACCCGAGCCATTCGTGCTACAACCATAATATAGCTGCAGCATAAGTAAACAACATCTTTTGGTTTACTTATAAGTTGTTTTGTCTAATTTACTAACAAACTGGTATTTTTATCATTATCATCATTACAGCCTATCACAGTTTAACTATTGAACATAAAAATACCACATATGATGGATACCTCACATGGCCGAAAGTCCATCTAAGGGATCCCCCCCCCCCTAACTACACTTACTGGTACAGGTAGACAGTTACAGTACGATAGTTACAGTAACAGTACGAGGCCTACACGGAAACATCATTATCCAATAATATTTATTCAAGTAATGCTGGAAAACCAGCACACAGCATACCTGATTGTCAATAAAAATTGGGGCACAACATCTATCTCTTTAAAAATCAATACGTAGCAGCGTTATCACCTATAAGATGAAATGGCTCATTGCTACAAAAATGTGCATCCGAATAATTTTACACTGGTGTGGTCTTTGGCGCTGACGTCATAATACAGTTGCAGCGTGGTTCTATCTTTTATAGAATGGTTTATTTAGAATAACAACAAATAATTGTTTTTTTAGAATTGGAAGGCGCCTAAAAGCTTCTAGTTTTTTAATAAAAGCTTTTTTTAAATAAAAGCTTTATTTTTATAAATGCTTCTATTTTTTTTAAATAGAAGCTTTTAAGAACCCTAAAATTAATTATGTAGAAGTGACGTGAAAGACGTGTTTTTTTACTAACGGCGTAGAACAAAGAATTTGAGCGTGAAATAGCAGCTTAATGCTGTTGTGTTTCGTATGGTGAGTGTAGAGAACCGGAGACCGTTTTTACTGGAAACGAGGCATTCCATCTTAGTCCTCAGGGGATAACAACATTGCATTTTGATTCTTAATCAAGAATAGATCGCAGCATCCACTTACTATCAGGTGGACTGTGTGCTCGTTGGTCACTTTTATTCTATAATAAAAAAATAAAAAGATACTACAGGTATTTTAATTTGATTTTAATTAACATCCTATGAAGAATTTATTATTTAATTGCATTTTACAAATTCATTGCCTTAGATGTTAACACGCTTTCTGTCTTCCTTATTGATACTCGTAATACGGTCATAAATATTAAATTGACTGCTTCTTGTGGATTTACAAATGCGTAATTGAGACAATATCAGTACCTGTATGATTATAAGGAGATAAGGAAGTTGATGCAATACGTACATAATACGAACGAATAATAGTGATGTTTGATAGTGTGAATAGTAACACATCAATGTTTTATGAGAGATGTTCTCGCTAAGACTTGAGGCTGAAAGAAAAGACCTTGTAGCCCACCTTTAAGACAAGTAAGTACAAGTCGCGGCACGTAAGTTTAGCGCTGAACGAAACGTGGAGGGGACGCGCACGAATTGAATTGCATGATTGCGACTGGAGAGCTAATCAGCGCGTGCGAACGATACGCACGAGCCAATCAGCGCCACTTATACGCAATAAGTCAATCATTATACGAATAGCTTTCCGCGAGTTCATTAGACTACGAATGCCGGGTGTTAGATCAGAAATCGCAGACAGCGGACATTATAAAGGCGGAAGAGTATTATACTATTAATACGTAAATTTTTTACGTTGCGCCATGTTGCAGCTATATTACTGGTATATTTGTAGCACGAATGGGTCAGCTCGACCGGGGAAGGGCCACGCTCTCACAGTATACCAGCGTAAAATAGCAGCTTGACGCTGCTGTATTTCGTATGGTGAATGTAGAGAAGCGGAGACCCTTTTTACTGGAAACGAGGCATTCAATCTTAGTCCTAACGAGTAACAACGGATGTACACTTTGATTCGTAATCGAGGATAGATGTAGATGTCTATGGGCCACAGCAACCACTTACCATCAGGTGGACTGTGTGCTCGTTTGTTACCCTTATCCCATAAAAAAAATATATCCCAGAGAGTGCAATGAGGAATTAGTTGTTTGGATTGGTTCCTGCAGCCAAACTCCATCATCTTACTCTGCATCACAGTTCCAAATTCTTAATCTTGATCATTGGCAATCTACCACCGCACTCTTTCTAGGAATTAGCCGCCACGTCCAACCCGAAATTTACTGTCCCAGCGGAGTTTCCGGACGGATATTACTTAGGAACTTTCAAAGAAAGAGCTTACCTCTTCCTAAAAATCTGACATCATCAACAACATTACAGCCTACCAAAGTCCACTACTGAACATAAATAGGCCTCCCCATCGATTGCCTCATATGGGAGATATTTTGACGGCTCCGTGGCGCAGGGGCTTAGCAATGAGTTGCTGCGCTGGGGGTTCGAATCCCGCACGGAACAAGTATTTGTATCACCTACAAATAATTTTCCGGGTCTAGATCTTTGTCCTTGGGTAATTTATGTTTGTAAACTGCCTCCGCGATACATGAGAAAATCCTTATGTGGGGTTAACGTTTAAAAAAAAAAAAGATATTTACCATTGTAGTCACGTTTTGCAGGCGGGTTTCACCTGCAGTTTTTTATTAATTTGGGTAATAATCAGGAAGATGTTGCTGCCCAGCTTATGGTTCAGTTTCCCTCTGTCCCTCTGTCCTCACAGTCTGTAATTATACTAGCTCACTTTACAGTTCTGACTGAAACACAGGTGTACAAGCAATGCTAGCTGGCGGCAGAAACAGTTATTTCATTCTATTTTATTTCATTGAATTCCATTTCTTTCCGTCTCCTCTCGTCCCGTCCCGACCGTTTAATTAATACAGTAGTGAACTTGAATATACATATAAATAATTATTACAACAGTGAACTTGAATTTAGACAGTGCTCACGAAGAAAAATAATTTTATATACTATTATTAACATTAATTTAAAATTTTCACAATTCTTTATAATTTTTTAGATTTTTGTTCCACCGCCCCCTGTACGTTTACTAGTTGACTGGGAAAGAATGTTTTAGGCATTGAGTCCGTTTTATTCACTTTATGGATAAAAGTGTTAATAAATTATTTAATTTAATTAACAAAATATATGTATTAATAAAATTCGTGTAACAAGTGTTCTAGATACTTCTCCTAAAAAACGGATTGACCGAATTTGGTGAATTTTTATGGGGTAGGTACATATGGATATCACCTAGGACCTAGGTGGTTCTTAGCTATAGTAGGATCCAGTAGGTGGCGTTGTTGTCGAGATCCTGAAATCACCTGTGCGGAGCCGGAGCGGATAGCTAGTCTAACATAATTAAACTAGTATATTAAATAAATTAAAACGAATAGTAGTAATGATTACAATAATTAATATGTGATAAAATCATATGTTAAAAATAGACATCGCTCTTCTCATGTTCCGCACCAATCCGAGTTAGTTATTGTGATGGTTACGGATTTCAATAACATTTAATTGAGGGCTGATAGGAATAGTTTGCAATTATTTGCAATTTTCTGTTGCCGGGAGTCTAACTTCAATATGTACATTTTATTAGTAATTATAGACGAAGTAATTCACAGACGAGTGAGTTATTTTAGTAAAGTCCATTATAAATAATTTGATTAGGATAATTGTTTGAAGATAAGATCTAGTAAAGGTTATTAAAGGTTAGTACCTTCTCACCTATTTCTGCCGCTATATATCTGTATTTCGACCTGAAGTGTATAAAGAGCCAGTATAATTACAGTATGTGAGGCATTACGTATTTAATCCTCAGAGGTGACCACGCATCTGTAGTCTTCTTTGATTGAAGTTAGCTGCAGGTAACTATGGACTACAGTAGCCACTTTGCATCAGGTGGACTGCAAGTCTGTTAGTATAATAACTTTTGGAGCGAACTTCCTTATCGGACGGTACGGATTTGGCGGATGGGGGCTAGGCGACAAAAAGTGTAAGATTTTTCCGTCACGACACGACCCCTTCTGACGTAGTGTAGACGACCTTGGCGGCTATAAGAAGCGAGATGGAATAATATCCATCTCCCTCGCACTTTTTCTTATCTTGCCATGAAAGAAATATTATTTTATTTTAAATGACGCTTCATTTTAATAGACGCTAGTAATTCATTTATTTGTATTTGTTAATCAATAATATAATACGTTTATCAATAATAATATACTACGAAAGGAACTTCGTTCAAACCGAGTGTTCCACGACACTCACGCATGTTTTTTTTTTAATTATTTTCATATTTAACTTTACCAATCATTTAATTATTATTATCAATTATCAGCATTACACGCGCGGTGCAACGGCATGATAAATTTCCTTTTTAAGATATCCGCAGCTAAACAATATTAACCGACATAATTAAGTTGTAGTGACAATGGGTTGGGAAAACAGTTCGTAGAACCGGCAAACATTGGGGAAGAAATGTTTCCACTGGCAGTCTCGGATTGACAAACAAGTCTATTTCAGGGTGGTCCAAAACAATGTTTTGTAATAATCTATAAATAGAGGCCTGGAATGGATTGAAAAGCTAGAAATGTTGCTTCAATATGATTTAGTTGGGTTGGCCCTTAATTATTCATGAAATAGAAAACTTAAAATTTCAATTAAACCATTGTATGAATAATTACCAGAAAATTGAGTAGGTGAATTGTCTAACAAGCTTTCTTCTTTTGAAGATTTTTTTATAGAATAAGGGTGACAATAGAACACACAGTCCACTTGATGCTAAGTGACTGCTGTGGCTTATAGATATTGCACGCCTCACAACGCGCGTGCGTGTATTTACATCTACCCTCGATTAGGAATGAAAATGCAGATGCCTTGTCACTCCTGATGACTAAGGTGGAATACCCCGTTTCCGGTTAAAAATATCTCCGGTTTTCTACAATCACTATACGAAACGCAGCAGCATTAAGCTGCTATTTATAATGGTATTCCGTGAGAGCGTGGTTCTTTCCCGGTCGAGCCGACCCATTCTGCCACTATAATATGACTGTAGCATGGTTCACGTATCACGTATAGAAATGATAAAAGATTAAGAAAAATAAATAAATAGAACCAACCAACCAACCAACTTCCACTGGCATATTGTCAGAAAGGCATTTGTTCAAATTTGGGCGGAAATATTTCAAGACGAAGAAAAGACGGAATTAGAATTCGTAGAAACTATCTTAAATTAAATGAAACTGATTTTACGGATTTCATGGCGTTTAATTTAACTTTTTAATTTCCGACGTTTCGGTGCTTTACAGCACCAGGGACTGAGGTGTTTGACGTCCCGATGTCATAGTTAGCCCAGCTACGTTCAGTTTTTCAATATATATTTTTTTAATTTTTGGTCCGATCTGTACAGAATGAGTATACAGGATCTTGAAGTCTTGCAGTGGTATGCTTGAGTTTGGATAAAGTTAAAGTTAAAGTTACAGCCTATATACGTCCCACTGCTGGGCACAGGCCTCCTCTCATTTTTGAGAGGGTTTTAGGGCAAGGAAATGTCCGCCGCGCTGCTCCTATGCGTGTTGGCGAAATTCACATGTTTTTAGTTTGGATTAAATTTTATTAATTATAAGATCCCAAGCAGATGGTAGCACCCATCCATCTTCTCTATTGAAATTAGAATGTTTTTTAATTTCAATAGCCTCGCGAATCATCCTTGGTAGGATCGGGTGTTCTTTTGCGAGGATTTGTGGTCTATCAAATCTAATGTAATGGCGGGGACGATCTAGGACATGTTCACAGACTGCAGACTTTCCGGAACGTCGGTACTTCACGTCAGCTATATGTTCTTTTACGCGGGCGTTTATTGATCTTTTCGTTTGCCCTGTGTACGAGAGTAACTATCTTAAATTCATGAAAGTATCTTTCATCGCCGGTGATCTTTTTCATGTTACGTAACGTTATAAAAATAATATCATCCGTCGTATTACAAAAAGTGGTTTATTGTGATAGTCTCGTTTAAAAATCTCCTTCTCACTAAAGAAGTGATGCCACTCACGGCTAAGCGAATTCTTTAGTTAGAAGTCTTACCAAAATTTGACATTTGTTGTCAACACTACATAATTTACATTTTAGTACTATTCGCATATTTCCGCGGGGTTTCTTACGTGAAACAGATTCTATATCAAATCTGAGACTAAATATAAATCACTTTTTATAATAAGGCCGCATGGGTTTGTTATAAAAGAATGTACAAGCACATTCTTATTTCATTCATTCGTAAATTAAACAAAATTTCGTTTTAGTAATTAAAGTTTACGAAGGACTATCCTCGCAGTCATCAATTTTAAATTATAGCAAGAAAACCGACCGTGCCCACATTCATCGTAAAACTCACTTAATTAATGAAATCAGTAATTAATTACAGGACATCGTGTTCGAGGCTTACAAAATTACCTCGTAAATAGCTAAAAGCGGCGGGTAAAGTTGTCAAATATCGATAAGGCAGTGTTCCTGCACTCGGCTCACCTCGGCTGCATTAAGCCCATTAAGGGTTCCTTAGTACAAACCTACCTAGGTTACTACTTGGGTGATTCTAAAATAGTCAATAATAACAAATATTGTATATTTATTATTTATTATCCATATTATGTACCTAACGTATGTTAATTAGAACCTAATAGATCAGGAGCTTTACGTTAGCCTTAAATTTTAGAGTACGCCGATATCCTGAGTTCGATCCTCGTCAAAAACACTGAAATTGTTAATGTTAATTTTCAGTACTGATTTACCAAGAACTTGGTGGTGAAGGAATATATTGTAACTAGATAAGGAGAGGGATTATGTACAAATAAACTCTGAAAACTCTAAATGCGGCAACGTAAATGAATCTTTTCTAAAACCCTCAAAAAGTGCTGTGAGTCATTTGTAAAGTATATTTTTATTTTATTAATTAACCAGCTGTTCTACGCGACTTCGCCCGCGTGGAATTTATTATCGAATTATTTTTCTTAAATAAAAGTAGCCTTAGTTGCTCCTTTTAACACCAACTATCTGCCCGTGAAAGTCCCGTCAAACTCGGTCCAGCCGGAACAAACAGACAGATAGACAGACAAAAATTAAAAAATTGATTTTTTTTGTTATACCGTAGGTATATACTTTCATATACATTAAAAGGCTAATATTTTGACATTACAAACAGACACTTAAATTTTATTTATTTGTATAGATATGTGGTATGCATATTGTCCCGTGTACGCTGAAAGAAGCAACTATGGGAAATGTAAAAAACATCACTGGGCCTTCTACGGCTATAGGTATTAACCATCTCATATATCTTCTTTCATTTATTAACCTGTTAAATTTCACTGCTGGACTTAAGCCCGTTCCGTTGTAGGAAGGATTTGATTTAATCGCCACGCTTTGCAGACAGACTGGCGATTGCAGTACCAGTACCGTCTTGCACTCTTGACGCTGCACCCTGTCACCGGACTGGGTATTTTACGATTACCAAAGAAAAATCCACAGAACAAAAGGGATGATCGATCCACTCGCGGCGCCACACGCTATACGCATACTCTGTTCGCTGATGAGGAGTAGAAATAGGGATGAAATTCTTCTGAAACATGTATCGTAATTTATACTAAGTACTATCTAGCAGTTTTAGAGCATAGGTACTTGTAATGAAATGTGGTAGAGCCACGCTGCACCGATATTATGGTTGTCGCCCGATTGGGTCTGCTCGACCGGGGAAGGACCTCGCTCTCACAGACTAACAGCGTGAAAAAGCAGTTGCTGCGTGCTGCTGCGTTTCGTATGGTGAGTGTAGACAACCGGGGACCCTTTTTAACCGACTTCAAAAAGGAGGAGATACTCAATTCGACTGTAAGTTTTTTATGTGGTCCCATATAAATTTGATCAAGGTCTGACAGTAGTTTTTGAGTTATCCTTAATAATTAATATTGAAGTCGGTTGTACAAAATTTTTAATTTTACCACTTGTTACTGAAAACGAGGGATTCCATCTTAGTCCTCAGGGTAGTAGACAACGCATTCTGCATTTTGATTCTAAACCAAAGATATACGAGTACGTAGATTTCTGTGAGCCACAGTATCCACTTACGATCAGGTGGACTGTGTGCTCGTTTTTCAACCTTATTATATAAAAAAAAAAGATTTCACGGCGTACATGGAACGAAATTTTGCCTACGTATTTCTTGTGTCGCCTCTTCTTTTGCAGATTATGATGTTATAATATATATTATCTTACATAAGCGGATTGTAATGCTCTAAAATTATTATGATGTTAAATTTAATATTGTTATTAAAATAATTTCTAGTACAAAAATTTGCAGAATAAAGCCGGCTATCACTGCAACCATCTGCAGTACACGCGGCGCGAGCATTCTCTAATTTGTAATTACGCCGAGCGCTGCTAGAGGGCACTTATTAAGTTATTATCCGAGCGCGACAATGCACGAACACGATGGCTCTGCTTGCGCAGTTCCTGAGCTCGGCTTCGAGTAAAATGGACTAATTATTACTATACAAAGACCTGCCTGGTATGAGTATTATTGTATATTACCGTTAAATGTTTATAGTATAAGCATATGTGCTCTGAATACAACGAAATAATTTTATAATGTCATGGTAGTTTAGTTTTCCTTATAGAGGCAGCGTGAGAGGCACTACCTCATATCCTCCCGTGGGTATAGTAAGAGGCGACAGAGGGAAACTGAAACACGAAATTGGCAGCAGCATCTTCCTGATGACGATTGAAAATAATAGCGTGGTAACTATGGCAAAATCCATTCCTTATGAGGCAATATTTGGGGGTGGGCTGTGATCAGCAGTAGACTATTGATATTTTGTAACAAATGATTAAAGTTTAATTATCAGATCTTCTAGATCACTAAGAATAATATCATCACCATTATATTAGTCTAAACCTAAGCCTAAGGGCATTTGGCTAAGGCCTCAGAGGAAAGAGTTCGGCGAAGCTTATAGCGTGGCGGCGTCTTTCGCATAAAAATTGGGCGGCCGTCATTATTTGGAACACAGTAGTACAGGAGCGTGTAATGTAATGCACGCCGTACGCCGCGCATCGCTGCATGTTTGTTACTCTAATAAGTGGCGTAGCTAGGCGTGGGCGAAGTGGGCCCTCGCCCACGGCCTCGCACTTAAAGGGGCCTCGTGAGGCCCCCAGACTTTACCACAGATGACTTAATTTGATCACTTTTACGCTCAAAAAAGAAAGTCACAAGTTTAAGTGTGCTTGTTTGGGGCCTCGCAAGAAGCCCCTCTTAAGTGCGACTGCGAGGCAGTTGTAACTACCTTCATACACCGCGACTGTTACATTGACGGAATATGAGACTTGTCAGGAATTAATAGATATGAGTAGGTATGTCGTCTCAAAGCATGTTTGGTAGGATAGATCTATTGGGTAGATCTTTGGAACGAAAGAAAAGGGGCCTCACTGATGCGTGTTATTGGGTAAATATATAGATATTTCAATTCCTAAATACATCATTAATTATTATTTTTCTTCGTATCATCATCATTTCTAGGCTGTTGATGAACAACCGATTGTGCGAGCGGTCATCTCGATATAGTTGATTTCCCCTATTTAGACGCTTAGGAAGAAATACTGTCTAGCACTTGTATGGGCGTGGTAGCTCTGATTAAAATTTCACTGTAAACGAGCAAATTATATCGAGGGATGCAGAAGGCCTAAGATCAGCAGTGGACTAGAGAAGAGTTGTAATGATGGTGTGATGATGAGTACATCAAGTTCGATCCTTGCTTGGATAAATTAATTTGTTTATTTCAATTTTAAGTGCTGATTAACCAAGTTCTTAGTTGTTGACCGAGGAAGTCTGCATGCGTGAGAAATTAAAAAAAGTTTCGACGACATATGAAGTTTGCCAGCACGCATTAAAGTAACGCGGCGGATTCTTTCTTACCCTAAAACCGTCGTAAGAATGAGAGTAGGGCTGTCCCTAACGATTGTAATTTCAAGACGAACGCTGTACGCTGTGAATGTACTGAGTTGCCACAATTCCGGAATACATAATATATACCTACATACAAATAACACCAAACACCAATTCAGTAAATAAACTATAAAATTATTGTATCAGGTAGCTCAGATGGTTAGCGCTCGCTGTAAGTTTCACAGTACGCGAGCAACCCGGGTTCGATCCCCGCCGGCACCAATGAAATTGTTAATTGTAATTTTAAGTGCTGATTTACCATGTGCTTGGCGGTGAAGGAAAACATCGTGAGAAAACTGCATGTCTGAGAAATAAAATTAAGACAACCTACCTGCAAACAAACATTTAAGAAGAATGTTCGAGATCATTTTCTAAAATTGTTTTACAACTGCTAAGTTCCGTCATCATTATAGTTGTAATCTCTGTATATTAGTTTCATCAGTATATTACGTATCTCTATGTATCTTGTATTATAATATTATATTTTCTTATAATATATAAATTTATATATTTGTGTATATTGATGTATGTATATATGTATGTACCTATGTATGTATGTGTATGTATAATATGTATATGTATGTGTGTATGTATATTTCTTTGTAACCGCCTTCGTAGTTCTATCACTGCCCTAAGGTTGACTGGCAGAGAATGCTTTTAGCATTAAGTCCACCTTTTGTTCCTGTACTTAATGTGTAAGGTTCAATAAAGTTTAAATAAAATAAAACAATAAAATAAATAAGAAAAAATATTTCGAAGACATGTGAAGTTATCCAACACACATTGGGGCAGCATGGCGGACACTTCCTTGCCCTAAAAACCCTCTCAGAAATGAGAGGAGGCCTGTGCCCAGCAGTGGGACGTATATAGGCTGTAACTTTTAAGATAAATTTTATTCATATGATTAAACACAACATAAATAAATTAAAAATTACAGTTGTACAAATAATATAGATTGTCATTGTCTCGCTTTTAAATTCAGTCATTCGATGGATAGCATCTATCTGTCGATTAAAAAACAGCCCTAAGTCTTTTTTATATTATAAGGTTGACAAATGAACACACAGTACACTTGATGGCAAGGGGATTCTGTTGCCCATAGACATCTACATCTACCCTCAGTTAAGAGTCAAAATGCAGATGCATTGTCACCCCTGTCTTATAACCTAAAATATAATTACAGCGTGTCAACACTTTCGGGAAAGGTCACGACTGTACTTTGTACATCCACAACAAAGTTAATCATGTGTGTTTTAAATATATAGTCCATAATAAACTTGCAAGAAAAAGCCGGGGTCCTATTAAAGCATTTCCGATAATGGCGCCTTATCGCGACTTTGTCCAAGGCGAACCATTAGCGAAACGTGCGCAATGTTAAATAGGACCCCGCTTGCCCTCGCCGGACCAGCACTGCTTGCCTATTGGTTTACCACCGGTAGTGTTCATGCTGCGTTTACAATCAAATATTTTATTGAGCAAGTTAATTCTTCTTCAACAATCAAGTCGACATTTTACGTTTAACAATCAGAATTTGTCGGAAAAGAAGGAAGAAAAGGAAGAAGTTGACGGCTCCGGTGCAGTGGCTAAGCATTGTGTTGCGGCACTTGGAGCCACGGGGTCGCATCCCGCATGAAACAAGTATTAGTATGACCTGCAAATAATAGTTCCGGATATGGATATTTGTTCTAGTAAAAAGGAGTGTGCATTTTTGTTTTGTGTTACCTCTCATAGCTTAGTCTTATTTTTTCTTTATTGTAGGGAAGTACATAATGTAATATAAATCGCACATGCAAAAATCTCACACGGAAAAATTATTTGTAAACCGTACAAATACTTGACGTGTGTGAGAATCGAACTCGCGGTCCATAGCGCTACTGCTAATCGCTTATCACTTGACTCTGCTATTGCTCGATATTATTTTGGTACGTGAAACCTGATAGGATGGGATTATCTTACACACGGAAATCATTGGCATCATTGAATTCTATGTACTACGTACTAGAGAAGCTATTCCAAACAAAAAATGTGCACTACTCTGTTTTCGCGCATGCGCGGGAGACAGTAGATTTTAGTCTATGATTGTAGATAGCGTGGCATATAAATGCAGAAATTTATTTTTTCTATTGTAATATTATTACCTATTTATTCGCTTGAACAACAAATAATTTTACTTATTTGACTACTGAATTATTAATTACGTTCAGGTTTAAACTTTAATTTGAAATCTCGTATTATTAGCGCAGCTCCACACTCTATGAATATTGAAGCCACACTAAATGACACTAAAGGTGTACGGATTGCAGTACAGTTCATTTGAACATAGTGAATGTTCGGAATGCCAAATCTAGTACGTAGTACATATATATCGATGATTGGCATAATATCTTAGGCTTAGTGCGATTATTACAAATAATATTTATGTTTACTGTATATACCGTGTAGTGGCAGTGTAAGAATATCCACCGCCCCATATATCGTCTCGTGGGTGTCGTAAGAGGCGACAGAGGGAAATAAAAAAAGCTCCCTGATAACAACTCAAAATTATTTATAAAATTATAGATTGTAATGGATGAATGAAAGATTTCTGTATCCGCTTGGGCAAGTAACTTAACTAAACACTACTTTAATGGACACAAAATCAGGCGGGCCGCCGCATCGTGACTGGCCGCTTGACGCGGTCTAATGAAGTCGTAAGGTGCTCCCTCGGCCCTGGACAACTTGGACAATAATGTGGAGATAGTTATTTAATTTTAAATTTAAAAAAAATCAGGTTTGACGGATTAAAACACGCGATATTAAAAAATATATAATAAAAGATTAATTAACTTAGATTAATTTCACAACAAATTAGAAGGTTTATATGATAACGACGATTACTAAATTATTGTGAGTTTTTAAATCTTTAAACTTCTGATTTCTTATATTTACGCGAACACTACACATTTAAATAAAACTAGTTTTACGGATTTTATCGCGTATATTGACTTATTTTATATTCCCGACGAGATTAATTTTTTTTAATCTGGAGGTAACCGTGGTTAACTATGACATTGGGACGTCAAATACTTCAGTCCCCCCCCGTGACCATGGGTGCTGTAAAGTACTCGAAACGTCGGGAATATAAAATAAGTTAATATACGCGATAAAATCCGTAAAACTAGTTTTATTTCTTTAAGCTTCTATTTTTCACAAAATTATTTTTGATAAAAAGCCTATTTCATACATCCGTAACTCGCGAGGCTGTCCCTATCTCTCTGGGTGGTTCTTATTATTACTCATTAGAGCGTCGGGACAGTCGGGCCACCACACAATTATCCTGTTTGAGTAAACTCTCGCTTGGTACCTAACAACATCGAGAACTAGATCGTTATTGTAAGCCCTAAAACATTGATAATTAGTTTTAATTAGAGCGTTGTTGGAAAATATTTTTTTTTATAAAAGAAAAAGCGCCAATTGAATTTACAGTCCCCTTATAGTAAGCGGCTACTGCTGTCCACGGACGCCTGCAGCTAACTTTAAGCAAAGATGGATACGGTTGCGTTGTCACCTGTGAGGACTAAGATAGAATGACTCAAAGTCTGTGACACAGCACACAGCAGTGCAAACACTTCTATTTTTCGGCAGTAATAGGAAAGAGGGGATACCTAACCAGATGCACTACTAGGCTGAAAAAGAGTGCTAATGTCCAGTTTTATAATCGTTTTTACAAATTAGTAAAAAATAACTATGTATGACCAAAAATACCGGCTGCCTTTACTCGCCGTATGGCTATGCCTCTGGGTGAAGAAACAATCAGCCCTCCTATTACCATCTTCAACATAAACAACCAGCCTCGGATATGAATCCATTAGAAACTTCAACTTAACAAATGCATAGCTGCCTGTAATTGTTTTGTCATTTTATCTAAAGAGCCAGTATAATGAAGGTCTGTAAGGCATTCCATCTTAGTCCTCAGAAGTTACAACACATCTATAGCCTTGGTTACAAGTGTCCATGGACTGCAGTAGCCACTTACCATCAGGTGGACTGTAATTTCGTTTGTCACTTGTTTTAAAAAAATGATTACTTTAGTTCCAAATTTTTGCTTGAGTACTCTGCTTCCTGAAGGGAAAGGTTCCGGCGACCGACTGATAACGGAAAATTTATTCAAATGTGCCGAACTTAAATCATGCAAATACGCCGATTAATGAAAGAAAATAGCATTACCAGTGCAAAGATATGTATTTAGTCAAGCACAGTCTTACAGTAAGTAAATAACCGGCTAAGTGCGAGTCGAACTCAAGCATGAAGGGTTCCGTACCATCGTAAAACACGTTCCTAGTAGGGGAGCCGCCTTTAGTTTTTAATTTATTTTTATTATTATTATTTGTTGCTATAGCGGCAGCAGATATACATATCCTGTGAAAATTTCAACTGTCTACCTATTACGGATCATGTGATACAGTTCGCTGACAGACAGACGGACGAACTGCGGAGGCTTAGTAATAGAGTCCCTTTGGTTACACTTTGGGTACGGAATCCTAAAAAGGCCGCTCGCTAATTCTCCTTCCCAATATTGTGAGTATGGACAAATCTGCCAAGGAATGTTTGCCAACTGGCGCAATCTTGGAATGAGCTATGTACAGCAGTAGACTTAAAAAGCTGGTGACGTGATGTCATATAAAACATAACATTTAATTAAAACCACCTTCCATTAAAGTCCATGCTCCTGCTATGTTATGGCTGCAGCATGAATGGGTCGGCACGACCGGGACAGGACCACTCTCTCACAGAATACCAGCGTAATATTTTTTATAGGATAAGGGTGACAAACGAGCACACAGTCCACCTGATGGTATATGGTTGCTGTGGCCCATAGACATCTACATCTATCTTCGATTACGAATCAAAATGCAGATGTGTTGTCACCCGGGTGGACCAAGATCGAATGCCTCGTTTCCAGTAAAAAGGTTCCTCCAGTTCTCTCCACTCACCATACGAAACACAACAGCGTTAAGCTGTTATTTTACGCTGGTATTCTGTGAGAGCGTGGTCCTTCCCCGGTCGAGCCGACCCATTCGTGCTACAACCATAATATAGCTGCAGCATGGCTCTATCACGTGTAAAATAGCAGCTTGATGCTGCTTTGTTGCATATGGTGAGCTTAGAGAACTGGAGACCGTTTTTACTGGTAACCAGGCCTTCCATATTAGTCCTCAGGGGTGACTACGCATCTGCATTTTGATTCTCAATCGAGGATAGACGCAGATGTCTATTGGCCGCAGCATCCACTTACCGTCAAGTGGACTGTGTGCTCACTTGTCGCTTGTGTCGCATGTTAGGGCATGGTCCTTCCCCGGTCGAGCCGACCCATTCATGCTACAAGTATACTACTAATATAGCTGCAGCATGGCTCTACCACGTAAAGATTGCTTAAAGTAATTTAATTCTTCATAAAATAGAAATAGAAATGTATTTTATTCAATATAGATTATAAATTATACTTATTGAATGTCATGTTTCATTTAACAATCGTACGAAAAATACCTCTGTCCTGGGAAGAACCAGAAACAAACCCAGCGGGACGTTTTAAATTAATGAATAAGCAAAAGCCGGAAGTTTTAGTAAGATGAAAAGAACATAACGATTTTCTTCACAGCACTCATAGTTTCCCATACATAATTTTCTCACAGCATTTGGCGTAGGCACACACAATTTGCTAATGTGATTTACCTCGTGTTTACACGCGGCTGTACCCACGGTGCATCACTGTTTGTTCACTTACCGTCCAATAGGAAGCTTTGGACTCTTACATAGGATGTTTGCTGGTCGAGAACCGTAAGCACTGTTAGATTTTAATTTCGTTTTTAGACACATTGTGAAAATGCATTTTGTAAAATTATTCATTTGCGGATCTTATAAAAAACCAGTTAAAAAAACAACCAAACAATTTTGATTTTTATCGTCTACAAGGAATAAGATAATACGTTATAACGTATTGTAATATGTAATTTTATCGAAGGCAAAAATTTCTTCCAAATTTAATACTACTAAAATGTTTTTAGCAAAATCATACAATTTTAGTCAAAATAGATATATTAAAATTAATAGTAGGTACACTCAGAACATGAAAGGAAATAAAAAATAATTTAACTAATATTCCTACGAAAACATAGCATAAACTGTCACCCAGAGGGGTAGGCAGGGAATACGGAATTCCATTTGGCATTATCAGGATAGGAAGTGAGAAAGGTGTCAGGACACACCTCTCTCACTTCTTTCATATCCATATGTACATACGCATACATACTCCTTTGATAAGAGTACTCTTAATTTGGCACATATTCAATACATTGACTACGTGATATCGTCTATGATCGAAAAAAGGCTCTACCAGGGAAGACCTACGGTTACACAGATTAGATACCAACCTAAAATAGCAGTATTATGTTGGTAAGTTTATTTTGTAGTTCCCCGTAATAAAACGCCAAAACTGCGTCACTGCATTCACTTACTATGAAGTGGTTGTGTGCTTATTTTCAGCCTTAATCATATAAAAAAAATATATTATGAGTTTATAAAGAAAAAATTATATTAAAAGATTTCTTAATTATTCATTCCCTTACTATTGATATTTACAGAAATATTATTTATGCAGTTTCAAAAGAAAGTAATTTTACCTTATTGATTAAAAATAAGCACTCATCTTGGTTCTTTTTCAGGGTTTCTTATGAAATCGAATACAAAAAGCGAAAGAATAGAGGAGCCTTCTGTATATTTATGTAGAGACAATACGAGTATTTCTCACCGTCGTGCGTTAACTCATGATAAGTAAGTTTATTCGTCGCGTACAACATCTACCAGATGGGATCCCACTGTTATAGGTTTTGTTATCACTAATTAGGGAAATTAGAGCAAACGTCCATCTTTCCCTGTACATTAATGGAAAAGGAGAGAACCAAATTATGATTACTTACGAAACCGGGCTACGTACGTTAATTGACTTTGAACTGCCTAAACGATATTTAATTGCATTTGTTTTCATTAGTTTCTCTCGTCCGTGTTTCACACACTTCGCAGAGTAATTTTGTTAGAGTCGATAGTGTTATTATTGCGCACAGACGTCTTTGTAAATTGCAGCCTTTGTAGGCATCGTCATCATCAATGTTTTATAACAGACCATTACTGAATATCTTCTTAAATAAAACTAGTTTTTAACGGATTTTATCGCGTTTGATATATTTTTATAAACCCAATGTTTCGTGATCTTTGCTACTTATAAGATCTTTTTCTTCTTCGTCCCCGCCTCATCCCACTCTACATGGGGTCGACTTTTCCAATCCTGAGGCACCATTTGCTTTCCTGAAAAGCATCATCAACAGACAGACCCAACACCTTCATGCCTCTCTAGACATTCGTCGCCAGGTCGTTAGCGGTTCACAACTAAGCATTCAATCTTATTCTTTACAACTTGTAGTACGACGCATTCATGCCAGCCGTTTCGGACAAGGAGTTAGGAGCTTCGTATAATTATGGTCGAACTTCACTTAAGGTAAGTCCGTTTAACAATTTAATCAAAAATAAGCCCACTGATGCCTACTCATTCCTAAAGGCCTGCATTTATCTGCAACTCTTCTAGTGTTACAGATTTTTATGGCCTACGGCAATATTTTTCTAACCTCACGGTCACGGACAAGTAACTAAAAGACGAAAATATCATATTTAGTTCCTCTTCTAGACAATTTCTTAACCAAAAGTAGCAAAACAATAACTTGTTTGTTTTTCGTGCCGTTTACGTCATAGCAATAACTCATACACTGGCAGTTGCTAAACAAATCACTCCCACATTCAGATGCGATCATCACTAACTGAGCGTAGATAATTAAATATTTGTTTTATTACTACATCCTGATGTGTTAGTTCCTTGAAATTGACATGTTTAGTCACTTCAATGGTAATTATTCTTTTACTTACAATACTGTTAGAAAAGAAATCGTTTAACGGGTAAATAATATGAAAATTGCTGTTTACAACTGGTAAAATTAAAATTTTCTACAACCGACTTCAGTATAAATAAAATGAGAACATTATCAATATAGGTAGTCGAAGTCAATTAAATACGCATTATTAAGGATAACTCAAAAACCACTGGTCCAGATCTTGATCAAATTTTTGACTAGATCTTTATAAAATAGAATCATCAAAATTGGTTCCCCTAGAAAAAAGTTCTGAGGTAACACACAAAAAAATACACTCGAATTGAGTACCTCCTCCTTTTTGAAGTCGGTTAATAATGTCTTGTACTGCGATAGCCAATCCCCCTGCCTAAAAAAAACTAAAATCCCGTTTAGTTAAATACTTAAACTGAAGTTCTAAAAAGGCTGGTGAAGACTAAAAGTAATATTACCTGTATTTATTTATGAATGCAATATTTTTTAACTTATTATTGTTTTAAGAGTTGTAAATACATTCAGCACAAAAAAGTCTCAGTTATTAATTGTATCTTCTTGTTATTCAAAAAATTATCTAACACGTTTAAATTTGCAAAACATGAAAACAACAACAAAGAATTTCAAAGAAGAAATGCTTTAATATGGATACTAGATTTTTTCGAATATTACCAATTTTTTTCTGGATCTAAATTTAAAACATAAAAAGCATTTATGACGGTTATAAAAAATGGTTATAATTAAAATATTGTATTAATTAATACAAATGTATAAATCAAAACAAACGTAATTTAGGCATTTAACATCAAAATTGATTTCGGTTGTTCGGCTTAAGTTGAAAGTGTTCAGAGTCAAGAGTCTCATTGTTTTTCTACGTCTACTTCAATTTTTCTACTTCTTTATCAGCCTTTTTAAACCACTGCTGGATAAAGTTACCTTTTCAAGAATGGTCCGATTGGCATACCCTCAAAGATTCCCATAATCATCATCCTAGACAGGCGGGTTGTAAATCGCAGAGCTGATACTGGCCGATACCTTTATACAATAACTTGCTTTAGAAATTAAAAAAAAATGACTTAGGTTTTGAAAATGCTGAATTAAAAACATATTTATATCTATAATACACAAAGACATTGATTATTTCTATTATTAGTAATAATATATTTTCTCAATGTACTTAAATGTATCTAATTTATTTTGTATGAATTTGATACAAACTTTCAGTAAGTAGTTAATGAAATGGATCATAAATCATGTATGATTAGGGAAGGCGGACAGATAATTTGGTTTTGCATAAATTTGTATTGTCCTTATTAAACAGGGTTATTTTGAAATAAGCGGCCTAATTTGCAAAGAAGGTTCGGAATAAGTAATATTGGGGAAATGGTGAAGAAAAATTAATTAAAAAAATTCTCAATAATTCTGTTCCTTTTTTAATTCAAAATGCGTGGTAATGCATTATTTTAACTGATTTTACTGCGCACGCACACATTCGTAAGGGTCGATCGGTATGCAAAAGCGTTGTTGCCCATAAATCACATTTAATTTGTGATAATTTCATATAAAAGTAGAAGCCTTATTCACCTGTATTTTACAAAACAACAATAACGGTATATCATTATTTATATATTGGAACTTAAGTTTAAAATTTGCCTACTCTTTGAAAACTAATCCTGTGATTTAATCTAGTCAGTAATTTCTCGTATAAATTTGCTTACTATATTTCGTTTAAAAATATATAATAGTTAAAATTTTTGATATATACTGACGAAATATGTATTTATAGCTATGATTATGACACTTTTGTGATTATTTATTAGTATTATCAAGATATAGGCATTAGGCATATTAAGCACTTCGGATTAGACGCATCGGGGAAGTGCTAAACAGGTACTATTTGTGTTCCAGCGATTTATAAAAGAGCATACAATACACTCAGAACAACAAAGGGCGATAGACAGAAAACTACAAACGTTTCAAATGACGCCAAACCCATGCTTAAATTATTGTAAAAACACGCACTCACGCTCACATATGCATCTTAAATCATTTGCAACTAACAACAAGTTATGAAGTGGTGGTCTAAGAATATTTACTACCCCACATCATCCCGTGGGTGTCGTAAAAAGCGACAGAGGGAAACTGAAGGGAGATGGGTAGCAGCATATTCCTGATTGCAATTGAAAGTAAGAATAAGCTGTGTTTGTCTAACCGTCTGCCATGCTTAGCAACTGTAGCATAACTTAAATTAACTTAAATATGATACAATCTATGAGAGAGGCGTATGTTCAGCAATGAAATTTTATTAAGCTGTAATGAATAAATACCTAAATAAAAACAAGCGTGAGTGTCGTGGAACACTCGGTTGGAACGAAGTTCCTTTCGTAGTATATTATTATTGATAAACCTATTATATTATTGATTAACAAAGATGATATTATTCCATCTCGCTCGCACTATAGGGTCGTGACGGAAAAATCTTACACTTTTTCTCGCCTAACCCCCATCCGCCAAATTCGTACCGTGAGATAAAGAACTTCGTTCCAATAACGAATTATAGTACATTACCAAAATTAAAAAGGGCTTTTATTAGCCACCCTCAAGATTATTCATAAGTTTTTCCCCTTGTGAAAATACAAAATTATGTGAACCTATTAATTAAGCATTCAAGTTGAGAAAATTTGTCGGTGTCTGTTATTATTAATATTGTAAATGGAAATGGACAGTCGCTGTATAAATGCGTTAACTCAAGAACATCGCAAAGCCATTACAAATGCGTGCCTCCATTTTCCATCTACCCGTCAGAATAATCTTTTAAGCTTTCTGCAAAGACTTTGTTTTTAGCAGCGACAATTAGCGATACGTTAGCGATAATTAATGCAAACTGCATGAGAAACGCCTTTGTCCCCGGAGCCCTCAGACAACAATGGAAACAGAGTTGCAGCTAATTATCTTGTATCGACTCTTAACAATACCTATAATATACAATTATATGAACTTGAACAACGTGCGTGGATTTATTGATCCGCTTACTGGAAAATAACATCAAGAACTCAAACTTTTAAATCACTATTTCAAGTTTGTATTGAGTAATAAAGTCGAGTAATTCAAAATAATTACAGCTTTGTAACGTAGTACCAACGTTTGGCTACGACGTTGCAAGGCTACAGATTCGAATCCCGCACGAAATAAAAATGTTCGTATGGCCTACAAATAATTGTTCCGGGTCTGGTTGTTTATCCAAGTACAATCTATGTACGTAAAACGCCTGTACTTTATAAATATATAATATGGTGCTTAGAACATGCTTTTTTGTGCTGTAGGAATCGCTGAGGTCAATGTAAACTATAAGAAAACACCTACAAGTTATAGAATCGTTTTATATCTTTCACGCTTAGTAAAAAAATTATCCCTTTAAAAATAAAAAAGATATCATATAAAGACTCCATATTTTATAAATATTTTATAAAACTTTAATTGCTACCTTAATCGTATGAGTTACTTAATATGCTGAACCATATCAATGCGGTAGTTCAAGAAGGAAAAAAAAAACAAATCCCACACGGGGTTCATTAATATGGTTTCGACAAAGGCCACTAATGCGCGGCACACGTCCACAGACGGCAGCTAAAAAAGAAATTATTCTTAATTCAAAATTTCAAAATAAATATCCCTGCGTTCGTTTTCGTAAAAGGGAACCTCCACCGTCAGTCACAATAGGATCGGCTCCACGAGAGCCCGTCTCGAAGTCATTTAAAATATATTGAGTCGAACGACAAAGAGTCGATTGTCCAGGTGGTTATAAGTCGACGTTTTTCTACGGTGAATTAGTGAAGATTATATTCGAATAGAGACTAATAAATCTTTGCTATAGACGAAGCTCGAGTGTCCATTGATTCCTAAGAGTAGGCGTGATTGTCGATGGTAATCTTCATAAATTTTATGAGCGAAAATCGATGGCACAAAAGACATTTCAAAAGAAGAAATGCGCGCTCATTTCGCATAGTATTTTGCATTGTCGAGTTTCTATATTAATTATGAGTTACGATCATTCTTGTTATAGAAATGATTTCTTATGAATTATAAAACTATTTAAACGTTATAATACTAAAATTGCTAAATTGGATTTATTTCGTGTTTAATATCTTCATCTGTGGCTTCATCATTGTAGTAGATCTTATCATAAGTAAAAACGTAATATTCATTATTCGTTTTTTTTTAATATTCCATTCCTTATTTCTTTGAATAATCTAGTGGCGGTTAGGATATAGTACATTTGTACGTGGTAGAGCCACGCTGCAGCTATATTAGTGGTATAGTTGTAGCACGAATGGGTCGGCTCGACCGGGGAAGGACCACGCTCCCACAGAATACCAGCGTAAAATAGCAGCTTAACGCTGCTGTGTTTCGTATGGTGAGTGTAGAGAACCCGAGACCCTTTTTACTGGAAATGAGGCATTCCATCTTATTCCTCAAGGGTGACAACGCATCTGCATTTTGATTCTTAATTGAGGATAGATGTAGATGTCTGTGGGCCACAGCAACCATTATCATCAGGTAGACTGTGTGCTCGTTTATCACCCATATCCTATTAAAAAAAAAGTTTTATTTTAATTTTAATAATAAAAACAAAGTTTTTCTCGTGTGTATCATCAGTTTTTTTTTTATTATAATAAACATAATATATTTATGTCAGGTGAATTAGTAGTCGAGCACTTGAATTGGCCAAGATTGGTCAAGCATTGCATTAAAATTGTATGGACAAAGTAAAAACTTAAAGGTTAAACAATAATTAAGAAAACCCAACTGCGTAAAAAGTTTGCTGAAAAGAAAAAAAATATAGCCATGTCACTCCCACAATTAAGACGAATCTAACGACACCACATAATATGTTAAAATCAATCAACCGTTTAGGCTACAAAGAAATAGACATACATGTATAAATCCTCTAGAAAAACATTAGCCTCCTTCTAGAGCAGTAGAAACGAGTGAAAAAATAAGAAATAATAGCTGCATAATTTACGTGTTATTACTCCTAAATACTGAAAATGTGAGAAGAAGAATGCCTCCTTATTAGTTTAAAGATTCTCAGGTTTTCTACAACTTTATGCTGTTATTTTACACTGGCATTTTATCAGACCTTGGTCCAAATGCGATTATGTCGCTGTATTTTGAACAATACTTATAACATTGCTGATATCCCCGTTATACACTTCAAGTAATCTTGATACTTGTATGAGAAACGGTTCACAGCAGTTCGCGATCCGTACCCTTAACTCTTAGATTACTACCGTTTAACATTAAACACGAAAAGTCAGCATTGTTGGATAAAGCATTACGCATAGTGCCTTAACTTTTTTGCAACCGGACTTAAATCGCTAGTGGAGAAACGGCGAGGATTAGCATAAAGTTGTCTGTTGTCCGGCGACGGCGGACACCAACAAATGCCCTTATCTGGCGCCGAGGAGATTGCGCCGAACACTCCGCTTAATTGCTCATCAATATACGACCTAATAAGCTTTTAAAGCACAACGAAAGTACTGCACTGCGAAATTAGGGTAGCAATGGATGTCGTAATAAATAATTTGCTAGGACATAGTGATTTATATTGCAATTTAAAATGCTGATTCTATGAAAAAAATCTTTCGAATACATTTAAAGTCCGGCAACACGCGCTGGCGATGCGTGGTAGACTAATTGCTACATAACTCTCTCAGAAATGAAAGGAGGCTTGTGCAGTAGCAATGGCACGTACGTACGTAATTTTGTGGCCTTCTAAAAGTCCGTTTGAGTAAGTTAACATATCCGTCACTAACAGTAATGTTTCCCCTGTTGTGATCCAGTTTACAGTGTATAATTACAGCATGTAAAGAATTTCGCTTTATTCCCCATAAGTGAAAAACCGTCTGACGTCCGTCGACATCACATGGCGTAGGAAATCCATCACTACAATTCGTACCGTAAGTGCTATAAGAAAGAAGACTGGGATGGGATGCCAGAAAGATTTTATGGCTTCCGATAGATGGCGCTATAAGCATATTTTTTACGACACACCTAAAGTACTCCGACTGGCGACGGAAACTAGCGTCAAAATTGTGAAATGTCTGGTACTGTAATTGTCAATCCGCCTGCCAAACGGATCTCCCTTTAATTAGGGCAAGCTCTCTATATCGGGAGAAGCCCATATCCAGCAGTGGACTATTTTGGCTAGATGAAAAAGAAGAATCCAATCACTTACCTCTTACCAACTGTCAGCTCAATTGTGACTTTGATATGAGACTATTTGATATTAGATATTGACTTTCACAACTATTTAAAAAATATGGCTCTTACGCCACCATATTTTTAAATAGATGTAAAAGTCAATTATAGAATTCTTTGGTTTATTTCCCTAATATGTGTACTCGTACATTCAATAACGCATCACAGGTTTTTTGCATCACATCTGCTCTGTTATTAAATTCAACGTACATTATTATTAAATTACGAGTATTCTGTGATTTGTTGTCACTTTTCATTGACACAAAAACTTACAGCCCATCTGATAGTAAGTGGTTACCGCAGTCCATAGACACTTGAAACTAACTTCAAATAAGGAAGTCTACAGATTGGTTGTCACCTCTGAGGAATTAATGCCTCACAGCTTGTAACTATACTGGTTTTCTATACCTTCAGACCGGAACACAGCAGTGCATGCACTGCTGCTTGCCGGCAGTAATAGGTATGAGTGTGGTACCTACTCAGACAGACTCCTAGGCCTGCCTGTTGTCCTAACAGGTAGAGAATGATGATGAATGATAATGATTGTATTGATTGGCGGGTCTTCATTAATTTTGACTGTACCTCTGTCTCTGATAAGGTATCGTGAGCTATATCAAATAAACTATAGAAATATAACAGGCAAAATAGTGTTTAATATTAGAGCGTACCACTGCGGCAGTTACTCATGCATTTTGTACCCTATTCTGTTAATACTTTCATTATTATTTCATTGTTAACACAAGCCGTGTAGTGATGACGTAAGAAATCCATCACTCCTTTTCGTTCAGTGGGTGTCGTAAGATGTGGCTATAAGATATTCCAGAAACATATTTTTATATAGAAAAAGTATAATAAACGAGCACACAGTCCACCAGATGGTAAGTGGATACTGTGACCCATAAAATCTACATCTATCCATCATGAATCAAAATCAGATGGTTTATCTCAAAAAGGGTCTCCTGTTCTATACACTCACTATATGAAAGCAGCATTAAACTGCAATTTCACGGTGGTATTCTGTAAGAGCGGACCTTTCCCGGTCGAGCCAACCTGTTCGTGCTTCAACCATAATATAGCTGCAGCGTGGCTCTGCCACGTAAGATGATATTCTGGTTTCCAATAGATGTCGGTATAACCATTTCGTCATGTCAGACGTAAAATAACATAATACGTTATAACATTAAAATAATATGAATATTAATAATCCCATACAACATAATTTTACAACTTATGAATAATTATTATTTGTATCATTAAAATGCTAATTATCTTTTACTGTTTTAATTTATTTGGAAAATAATTATTATCTTCTCTCCTTTTACTTATGTGTAAGTTTATTAAACATAAACACACAATATATCCACCACAACGAATGAATAAATATCTCCATCTTGATTAAGCCGTGGTTTCAAATCAAAGCAATTACGCAAAGAACTAAGTTGAAATGTTAATAGAGATCGCACAGCCGATTGTTTAATTAAAAGGGACCTTAAATTATTATTGGCTGTTTGCCGCTTCGATATATTTTTTTAATTAGTTAAACATCTTAATAAGCCAACGCAAACAGGATGTTCGGATATAATTTATGAATTGTGCGAATTTAAAAGTACGGGTAAACCATTGTTCAAAATAAGATACAAAAATAGAAAATAAATAATGTTGAATATTGTTAAGATCTTATTTAATTCTTTTTGATGTAAACTTTTGATTAAAAAGCAATAATATCGTTTGGTTTAAAAAAATATTTAAGAAACAATATTCAAATTCTTCTTTTTTCTCTATGAGTCCTCTTACACCGCCACTATATGGTAGTTAATAAGTAATACTGCATAAATATAATATAATACTGCATAATACATAAGAAGAGATGAGGCAGACCGCAGTCGTACCGCGGCGCGGTATTTACTCTATCGTAGCAGTGCACTCTGTGTACATTCCGTGAAGCAAAACTGGAGTCGATTAGACAAACATAAATAAATAAGAGCTTTAAGATTAATGTAGCGTTATTTAGATTTATTAATTTACCGTTTATTTTGTCAATTTTTCAATTAAAAAAGAATCTCCAAGCTTTTCACAGAAAATATATAGCTAAAACTCTAAATCTGTTTGTGAAATTTCATCACAATCAGTTTAGCCATTCCGATGATTGGCCCAGACAGACACACAGACAGACAGTTTTTTTTTATAAATGGTTCTTCATGTCTTAGACATGAACCATGACCATTTATAAAAAATAACCCCTTAACTCGATAAAAGGTAGTTCTTTCGATATTACAGACAGACACTTCAATATTATTTATAAGTGTAGATATAGATAAATAGATTTAAAAAACATGATCACACATTTATACACGTAATACGTAAATAAACGTGACCGTTATTAAATTGCTGTTTCGATAATACAGGCCATCACTAACGTAATCGGACCACATCATTAACCCGCTATTAATCTTAGGGAATCACTTATCAAGTCCCAAAGATTAGCTTCCCGCGTTGAAAGATTAAAAAATAAACTTTTGCCGGTCGTTAGCAAAGGCGGTAACCCTTTTGAGGGTGAAAATTAAATATCGAATGTCGTAAATATTGCTGAACGCGTTAAATATTGGAGCAATATTTGGCGGCTGCGAAGTTATATCCCTTTGTCGCCTTTTAACGCAACATGAATGAATGAATTCAAACTTTTTTTACTTTTAAACTGTAGCTAAAATATTTTAATACTTATAAAGCAGGAGTTAGAGTTCAAATTTTGATATCCGCCTGTTAACATTTCCGTTGATTTCATCAAAGCTAATACGGCTCGTGCGAGGTACGAATTTAGAATTCCCTTTTAAAAAAGATATATAGGTATGAGCCGACGTTATTTTGTTGCGTTTGTCATTTTTTTAGTTATAAATGATATCGAAAACCGTTTTGACATTTGGTTTCCTTAAAGTTGCAGACACGGAACACAAAAAGGGTGTAGTTTTAAATATAATTGCAAAAAATATGGTAACAGCAAAGCCATTATTTAGCAAAGACACGAAGTTGTTTTGATAAATAAAGTTTGTAAAGCTAAGCTAGCGCGCTTTACCATCTAGGGCTGTATCACCACTTACCATCAGCAAGGGTTATAGTAATACATTGGCTTTAAGCATAAGTAAAAAAGTTAAAATTAATGAGTAATGTAAGTTCCGAAGCAATACACTTATACTAGGACAAAGTGCACTTTTTGTGTTAAAATTTATGGTTCAGAAACTTTTGATCGAGGAATTAAATATCGGGCATATATATATTATAAGTCTGACTATACTCATAAGTAAGAATAGTAATACTTTGTAATATAACAGTAGCAATACAGGAGTCAAGTATGTTTTAAAGATACATTAAGACACATTTAAGTTAATATTTTACACATTTCTTGGCGTGGCAGGCAAATGGGTCGGCCCGACCGGGAAGTACCACGCTCTTACAGAAAACCAGCGTTAAATATAAGCTGAGCTTGAGCTAGTCGGATAAATAGCCTTTAAGAAACTGACTTTTTATACTATAAAACCACAAAAAAGTGTTTTAATGTTTACCAAAAGGAATTTGAAATTATTGATGTAGCCTCTATTGTTTAGTAGAGAGTAAGTAATTATTAAAAACGAATTCTGCTTGGGCCATGATTTCAATCATTAAATATAAAACTACTTTTTTTCATGCAGAAAAATATTTAAGATACTTTCTTAACCACCAAGTTTTTTAGGTCCAGGCTTCATGTTTCTGCTGATAATACTGATTTGTTAAGTCTGGAAGCGACATCTTAGCAAATTATATTTGTTCAAGGTTAACATTTTCTAGGTATTGAAATAAATAGACATCTATTTTGTCGATCATAAAAATTATACTTTTTCTGGTGTTTAATAGCTTACTTCTGAAAAGCGGATGTTGCTGCTTCACTGGATTTACTTGAATTATCACGATCGTCTACAAATTTTCTTCTGATTGGCAGTTACTAGTTAGCATGCATTACTTGGAACCTCACCATGATATCCAGGTTGAGTTGGAAAAAGAAGAGGCAACACCATATCACATTCAATTCTATTCCTCATAATCAGTCGGTAGCCACTGCCAAGTCCATCAAATAGTGACCGCATGTAAGAGAGATTCGTATTATAGTGGGGAGCCCAAGAGGGGATTTTTTGGTATTACTCAAGCGCGTCAGATTAAAGTAAGGTGGGTAAATTACGAGCTAAAAAGAGTGCATTTAGAAAATTTGAGCGTAACGTGAGGGAGTGGGAGGGTTAAAAAGTTGCAAAAAAGACGTTGTCTTGACATTCCCGTGCGTGGTTGTTTTTTTTAAGTAAATAATGCAAAAAAAAAAACCATAATCTGCCGATTTCCACGAGCCGAAATACTAAAAATCGTCTATGAAGATGAGAACGTGCAGCTGGAGTAAAACAGGTATACCTCACTCCGCGCCTCTCTTTCCCTTTCACTTTTTCCCATCTCTGACTCTTTTGTGGGATGACATCATCCCCACCAATTCACAGTCACATTTTATGGTTATTGAGATAAAAAAAAAGTTCATAAAAAATTCATTAAAAAAATTCTAGCTGTCAGATTATTAATATCATAACTGGGACCTCAAGCTGAACCTTCTGTATAATAATCAGACACCCTCGAGTATTTCAATATGGCGATGTTTTTCGCATTTTCAATAATTCCTACGAGCTTGCGTCACTTCCGAATCGTCAGTCTTTTGAATGGGTGCATTTTTAGAATTCACTTAACATCCCCTTTCAATATCTGACGCGCTGGAATTAACTTTTGAACATTTGTGTTTTAAATATGTAGACGCTTCCCCCACCACTGGAAGGGGAAACATTATATATAACTTTTTTATCTTCCTACAACTAATCTACAAAATCTAATAGATCCCCACGACGCTCGAGTAAATCCCTATTTAGCATCATGGGCTCCCCTACTTAGTATAATATATTGATAACTATACTCCCCGTACATACCAACTTGAAAACAATAAAAAAATTCTATAAATTGTATTATATGTACTTTACGCAAACAAAATGCATGGCACTTCATTTCATAACACTAAAATCATTACAATAAAAATAATACTTTTCCTCAGTTTTCTTATTTAAAATTAACAATAACGCAAAGGCATTTAGCATCGTTGTGTTCAGAAATAACGCTCATGTAAAAGCACATATTAAAATCGTAAATAAATAGCACTGGATGTCGGCTTATTCTTTTCACTTTCATCTTGTTTATTGCATGAATACTAATTTAATTTAAAGCACGGTCCTTTTGCCACCCGAGGCGAGCTCCTTTGCCCGCTACCTGTACACAGCGGTTTGCGGACACGCTTCGTTACTCAATTTGCGGAATGGGTTCCAAATTTGAATTATTGCGAGTGGCCTTAACTTTACAGACGAAACGGCGTTTTTTTTTTAATTTTTTTAAAGTTAAGGAAAGTAATATACAGCCTGGATTGTTAATGTATCTAATTGATTAATGATTTAGGATCAATTCTTTGAACTTTAATGCCGTTGAATTTACGGACCTCTATACGTTTGTTAAGGTTAATAGTAACAATGAGACTGAATTTGAGACAATATTCGTATCCAAATACGTAGAATAGCATAGAAACCTATGTTTCGTATTATAAATTATAATAATATACGTGTAATTTATACGTGGTAGAGCTATGCTGCAGCTATATTATGGTTATAAGTTATAACACGAATGCGTCGGCGCGACCGGCGTAAAATAGCAGCTCAATTTGTGTCGAATGGTGAGTGTAGAGACCGGAGACTTTTTACTGGAAACGATGCATTCCATCTGTCCTCAGGGGTGACGACGCATCTGCATTTTGCTTCTTAATCGAGGATAGATGGAGATGTCTATGGGCCACGGCATCCACTTACCATTAGGTGGACTGTGTGCTCCTTCGTCACACTTATTCTATGAAAAAATGAAAAGAACAGGATCTTATTCCTAAGGATTGACAACGCGTCGGAATTTAAATTCTTAATCGAGGATAGACAATAACAATCAGGTTGACTGAGTGCTCATTTGTTACTACCTTTTTTTTAAAGAAACATAGCACTGATTCTCGTTCATGGCTTTGTAAAAAAATATGAAGACTCCTCCTATATGTGGTCCTATAACTAGGTTAGGTGTAAAATGCTCAGACCTGTGATGAGAAACTGCGCCAATGGTGTGAGACGTCTTGTACTGCGATTACCATTCCGTGAGTGTGGTGTTTATAGCAAACCTCTATGAGCAATTTCATGTTTGTAGTTGTTCATAGGCGGCGGTGGTCACTTACCATCAGGTGAGCTGAATACTCGTTTGCCTCTCATATAAAGAAAATGTCTAGCAGGCAAATAAAAAAGATAGAATGTAACTTTTTTAAATGAGTCATTAAACTTTTATTTCATTCCTTGAGCCCATCGATTTTTTGAATTGGGCGTTTCTGCATGAAGAAGAAGAAGAAAAGTAGATATTCATTTATTCAAGTAACCAAGACTCATATCTTGTTAGTATTACTTATAACTAACTTATAACCAGGTTAGTAGACATAATATTATTATTACAATAAAATGTATGACGTTTAAGATCCAAGTTACACGGATAGAATGAAATCGAATCGGATGGAATCAAAATTTGAACCGAACATATCCTGCAATGTTAGCCGCAGCAATAAATATAATACACGAATTAACTGTCTACCTGATGGTAAGTGATTACTGCAGTCCATTAACATCTGCAGACAACTTCAAACAAAGAAAACTATTTTTTACGTGGTCACCTCTGGGAACTTTTTTTTTTATAGCACAGCGGGCAAACGAGCATGCGGCTCACCTGATGGTAAGTGACTACCGCCGCCCATGAACAACTGCAACACCAGGGGAATTGCAGACGTTGCCGGCCTTTTAAAAAGGAGTAGGCTCTTTTCTTGAAGGATTTTTTTTAAGATGGAATTTTTCACATACTGTAATTGTATTGGCTGTCTATACACTTGAGACCGGATTTGGCAGCAGAAATAGGTAATAGGGTGGTAACCAACCAGACGGACTTCCAGACACAAAATTAAGGGCTCCTACCCTACCACCTGGTACATTTCAAGTGACGCAGAAGCTATGCTCAATTTTTATAAAATGAGAGTGACAAGCGAGCACACGAGCACACGAGAGTGATGGTAAGTGGATGCTATGGCTAATAGACACCCACATCTATCCTAGATAAAGAATTTTTTAATGAAACTATTACAGATTTTATCGCGTTTAATTCTACTTATTTTAATTCGGACCAAAAGTAATAATTAAAAGGCACATTAAGTACCTTCAGGTACTCGGGACGTCAATCACCTCAGTCCCCCGTGACCATGGGTGCTGGAAAGCACCCGAAACGTCGGGAATTAAAAATAAGTAGAATCAAAAACGATAAAATCCGTTAAAGTAGTTTTATTCAATGTATTGTCAATGTAGTGTTCGCGTAAATAACTTAAGACATCATTAAGAATTTTTTAAGTTAAGTTACTAGTAAAAAGGGTCTTCGATTTTTTGCACTCACCGTACAAAACACAGCCGCATTAAACTGCTATTTTAAACTGGTATTCTGTGAGAGCGTGTTCCTACCCCGGTCAAGTCAACCCATTCGACATCGCAACCATAACATAGGTGCAGCGTGGCTCTACCACGTTATACTCAACTTATTGCAATAACACGCACTCACTCACATATAAAAGCATGTTGTTGGATTTCAAATGATATTAGGTGCACTTGAAATCTACTGATTTTTAGTCTTCTTTGTTAGTCTGACTGCGACATGAAATCGAAGACACCGTCCGATTTTTGTACTTTAGCCGACTCCGAATCTGATTTACCTAAGATGGGTTTTTCATAACAGTTACGCTTTTCAGGCATATTTGCGATCACAGTTTCAGACATCTTGCACCTTTAACGATGATTTTAGCGTCATATACCAAATGTCATATCATCTTCTTGTCATTTCCCATAGAGTCGCCTCTTATGACACACATGGGAAGATGTAGACCGATGAAACCAAGCCTATACGTCCCACGGACACAGGCCTCCTCGTGTAAGTGGAAATTATTTTCGTTGCAAAACATACTATAAGCATACGAATATAAATTAAAGTTATAGCAAACTTAACGATCAAACACATTCACCAAACGCGTTGTGCAAAACACAGGTAGCGTTTTTTTTTATTAATCGTTTGTCACACTCCAACTTTTTGTTTTTCGTTATAATAGTCATTTAAAGGTAAATTGGTTACTGCAGCAGATAAATGCTTGGAACCAAATTTTACGAAAAGGGCTGCAGATGCCTTGCTACACCTATGAACGATGAAATACCTCGCAGCATGTGACTATACTGGGTCTGGTGCACTGCCACTGGCTGGCATAAAAGGAATAATATTATAGTGATAACCACGCAGACACGCAGATAGCAAACGGGTCTAATCAATAAAAAAATATAAATGATATCGGTGAGCTTGCTGAATTTAAATGTTCTAAGACACAGTAGGTTCGGAAATACATTTTACACAGATGGTGACTTTTTGCTAGGAACCAAAAGGATTATTATTTATAAGTCGTAATTAAACTTCTAAACAACACTGTAAATATCTTTTAAAGATATAACGGAAAATATGATGACGTTTTCTCCAAACATCGACGATTGTACGAGATTTACCCTGGTGATTCAGTTGAGACTCTACCGACCAATCCCCGTAGACTAGTTCGCTTGTGCCCGAAGAGTACCGGTCACCCTTTCATGAAATGTCTAAGCATTGACAATCTCCTTCTTTACAGTCAAATAAAATTCAATCTGTTACTTCTTTGGCGAAGAAAATCTAACAACAAACAACGGCAAATAAACCATAGAAGAAAATCGTCGGTGTCAATATCTGAAAAATGTGTTTGAATACGAAAAATATAAACGTTATTTCTACCCATAAATATAGAAGGACCGCAAGATATCCGCCCACAGAAAAATAGGGATTAAGTAGGATATCCTCCCCAAACGCTACCATGGTTCATTTGAATTCGGTGCTATTAAATTACCTCTGAAGTTGCCTGGCAGACTTGTTGGGGCACGGGCGCTACAAGTCAACTGACCTGTGACACTTGGCGCCATGTTTTTTTATAGTCTGGCGTTAGAAAATGTTTTTTGCTTTATCTGTACAAATATGTTAAAGATGTGTGTTACTAATAAACATTGCATGCTCTTCTATTTATAAAAAGTTAATCATATCTGATTACAATCAAATCTATTCTATTCTGTTACTTCTATTCTGTTCTATACAGTAACAAGTTTTTTCAACAACTTGACGATATGGTTTTATGATATTTTTTACTTCTGCGTATTTGTGAAGCTACATTGTATAGAAATATTTTCATTTTATTATTATATAGTCTTGCGTTTCTTTAGCAATACGAGTACCTAATATGATAAACATAATGTACATTTAATATCATGACAATGCACAATAGTACTTTTTATTTCTTCCTGTTAAAAATTATCATTATTTTAATATTTAAAGCATTAAATAATTGTTTTAGCTGACCTTAAAAAAGGAAGAGTTTCTCAATTTGACTGTATATTTTTAGTTTCTTTTTACCACGTTTATTTAAGCCACTTTCTTGTATGTCAGTCTGTCTGTCGTTCCGGGTGGAATGTTGCAACTCAAATTTCGAGCACTTCCCAAATACCTAGAGACTTAAAATTTTGAACATAGCGCATAATCGGATGACAATGTGGGAATATGAAAAAAACGTAGTACATTATATTTTTTAGTACAAAATTTAAAAAAAATCACTTGTATATTTGATACGCGATATCTTTGTCAATTGTGAACCGATCTTGATAATTTTTTTATTAATAAATAGATACTCTTCATGGTTTTAATTAAGAGAAAAAAAATCATCCCTAAGAAGGAAAAATAAGGGCTGAACTAAGTTTTTAATGTAACCAGTCAGTTGAAAGTCAAAAGTCGTTTTAACGTTATATTTTGCAATAATTTAATTAACGAAGCACAAAACTTGTTGAATCAATTAAAATACATGAATAAACCATAACTCCAAAGTTCATCAGCGTCTCCTTTCGTCCACACCGAAATTTTTTGCCGGGGGCCCATTTTTTGCCGCGCGTCGCATGTTAATTTGGTGGGAAGTGTCAAGATACAAAAGCGCGTAATTAGCAGGACACCGTTTGGATAATTATGGTCGAGTTTGATTTTTTCCTGTGCTGTCATATTTAATATTTATTGCTGCGGCTACCATTGCAGGATGTGTTCGGTTCAAATTTCGATTCCAATCATCCGTGTAACTTGGATCATACAGAAATGCCCAATCAAAAAAAAAATCGATGGGCTCAAGAAATGAAATAAAAGTTAAGTAACTGATTTTTATTTGTCAAATTATGACAAGCTTAATATTTCAGGACTTAAAAATGACCTCCATATCGAATTTCGGTCACAGCGGCCAGTCTTAACGCACTCTCTATTTACTCATAACACGACCGGAGAGACATCAGGCGCAGGACTAACTGCTTTATATATTTTACGCGGCACGGGAGCGAAACACCGCCAATTTCCTCAGGCTGCTACTGAGAACTTCTTGAAAGAAGAACTCAATTACTGATATTTTGGCCGGCCCCGGATTCGAACTCATGACTTCATGATCTACTCTGTTTTTTTTAAATTTACGACAACAAGACAGTCGTACGAATCAACTGCTACATCTAACTCCAGCTACCGCCATAAAATGCACGGTTCTGAGCCACCTGCATTAATCCATTATCGACATTTTTTGTCGCGTCTTTATTCCAACCAATAGGGCCGCCAAATGTAAATATAATATAATAATTTACATACCTACATACATACACATTCAGGCATCCTATTAAAAACAGTGGAACATGACTGTATGGGCTTTAAAACGTCTGTTGAAATTTGGACTTTCAAATATCAAACCTTTTAAAAAGACTTTTAAACAAGAAGGAATATATTAAATTTTAACAAATTATTCTTAATAAAATATTAAAATATATATATTACGGGGCAGCGCAGCGCAGCGCCGCAGCTATATTATGGTTGCAACGTAAATCGGTCAGCTCGATCAGGATAGACCACGTTCTCCCAGAATAACATCATAAAATAGCAGCTTAATGCTGTGTTTTGTATGGTGAGTGTAGAGAACCAGAGAACCTTTTTACTGGTACTGAGGGAATGTATCTAAGTCATCAGGGGTGATAACGCGTCAACATTTTGATTTTATCCGAGTTATGTGAGTCCAACAGCATCCACGTACCATCAGGTGAATTGTGTGCTGTTTTAGTGACGTTACAAGCAACATACATCTAGTAATTATCTGTAATTGCATGCAGCTTAAATAAGTCCCACGGTTGAGCACAAGCTTCTTCTTACAAACTAGATAACTAACAAGTGGTAAAATTAAAAATTTTAGAAAACCGACTTCAATATAAATTATTAAGGATAACTCAAAAACTACTGGTCAGACCTTGATCAAATTTATATGGGATCACATGAGAAGCACCTGCTTTCAAATAAAAAATCATCAAAATCGGTTCACCTAGATAAAAGTTATGAGGTAACACATTAAAAAAATACAGTCGAATTGAGTACCTCCTCCTTTTTGAAGTCGGTAGTTTTCTACCGACTTCAGGAGTTGGTCCAGCGCACTTTTCCAGTGCGTGTTGGTGAATTTCACATGATGTTTTTGAAAAGATTTATTTCTCAGAAATGCAGGTGCAGCTTACATGTTTCTCAAGATGTTGGTCATCGCCAAGTCCGTGATTCTTTTTAACTTCTGTGGTACCGGCGGGCCCCTAACTTGCGTTGCTAGCTTACTTATGACTTACGCCAAACGTTAAACCTCTCAAGTTATGTTAAGAGTAATACCAGTAATTCCTGAACTTGACAATACCTTCAATGTTATTAATAAGCATATTTTAAATGCTTCATATTATGTTGAATTCCTACGTTTATGTAAACATCTATAACACTATACATTTGAATATAAACCAATAAAATAAATCTAAATAAAATGGTCTGACACCGGAAAGACATTTTTATCTCTTAAAAATAAATTCCCACTTAAAACCTATTAAAAATGCTTTATATTATATAGAAAGTTTTCTGGTAAAATGGCCGTAGCCCGGCGTCATTAAAATCAAATTCATTGACATACGCAGGAGCAACACCATAAAAAGCATTATACAGCGTTTACTGCTCGAGAGTTATTTGTAATAAATTATAGAATAATTCCAGTGCAGCACAAATAAATCCTTAATAAGGTGTCGTTAAACTTATTATTTAGTGACTGACTCCACTTAGTTCTATTGTTGACTTTTTTGCTCTCGTCAGACATCTGTTAGGGTGCGTGTGCATTGAAACTTTACAGAGAAAATATTTTAATAACGGCGCAAATAGAGGTTTTTATAATTCTGACACAACTTTAATATTTTTGAGTATTTTTGCAGTTCTATAGGTGTGTTGAGGTTGCTGACTGAAAAAAATTAGTATACAACTAAAGTTCATCTCGTAACTAGAATTGACCATCAAAGAGAATTAAGTGCGCATTATTTCAGTTTTATATTAAAAACTAGCTGTTCCCCGCGACTTCGTCCACGTGGGTACACGTTGTATTATGAAATACAGTATCACGGTTGTATTTCATGGGTTTTGATTTTTCGCGAGGAACCCTAATTGTTTTTCTAAATTAAAAGTAGCCTAAGTTACGCGTTATAACATCAGCTATATCCCGTCAAAATCAGTCTAGCCATTTCGAAGATTAGCCGGAACAAACAGACAGGCAGATAGACAGACAGACCAATATTTTTAAAATTGTTTTTGTTATAAGTTCCGTATATACAATTTTTTTCATATGCATTTAGTAAAACAATGTTATTGTCACATTACAAACAGACACTTCAATTTTATTTATTTGTATAAATATAGATTAAAGTTTGATATTTAGGTCTGTAGACATTATCATTTAATTTTTTTAATTTAATTTAAACTGAAATTAATAATGATGTCTTAATCTTGGAAGTATAATTAATTACAAATTGGTTAATTTTAGACATACAACCATTATAAGTAGTACTGGAGATAATTTTATGAAGAGATTTGATTTACCTCTCAGTTGCCAATAAAACTTTAACCTAGCCAACTATATAATCGGTAATATTATATGGTAAATGGTTGCAAACTCAGCAACTATACGGGGATTATATAAAAAAATATTATAAGTGCATTGTTACTAATAAAATTAATTTGAATACAATTAACATAAGAATTTAAGTTGTTTGTCTTTACTCAAATAATACTTAGCTCTCGTGTGACTGCAGCATCTGCATTCTTTACGTATACTGATACCGTGACAATATTTATAGTTTATAGAGCGTCCATTATGCTACCGTACACCCGAATAGTTATTATTTAATAGCCGCTCCATACGCTTAATGTTCAGAGATTTCTACGGTCGAAATAATTGTGTTCGTGATATATAGGGCTGATAAAACTTGGTCTTGTTACAATTTTCTAAAAAGTTATATTTTACTTAGTATTTGTAGTAGTCTCTGTGTGTGTGTGTGTGTGTGTGTGTCTGTTTGTGTAGTAGTAGTAGTAGTTAATAGTATGGAACTACTAGTAGTAATATATGATAGCCTGTTTGTGTAGTGGTCGTAAACGCAGTTGCTGATCGTGAAGTCCTGGGTTCGAATCCCGAAAATTAGTTATTAGGTTGTTCTATTAGAAAATTCTCAGGAAGGGGTCAGGAAGTTGGCGGTGTTTCACCCCAGTGCACCCAATAAGTACAGTACTTACTTATTCATTGAACATATTTATACAGTACAAATTCATACAAAAAATAATGACTTTTGAATTCAATGTAAAGTAAGTTTTAACTGTAGTAAAAATTTGGTATGAAATTATGAATGAAGTACAAAAAGATTCGTCGAATCATCTCAAGAGATGTAAATTCGAAACACTTTAATGGCAAAATGACGACGTCGTTTTTGTCAAATGAAAGCGTAATGGAATCATTAACAAATGGTACGCCATTTTACTTTGATTATAGAAACGCCGACGCTAATTTTGCTTAATTATTTCCAACCTTATTCCAACTGCACAAAGTATATAGTCTCATGAATTACCAAACTGAGTGAGATACAATGAACATAACCCGATCATTTACAAACTGTAAAATTCGAAATTTGAAATTCAATTAATCTTTTAATTGTCATTACATTCGATATACAGTCGTGTTTACTCGTGCACTATCGTATTACTTCATTTTCTCTCTCTTTAAGTCTCATTTTAATGATTAATGATTGACTGTAGAATTAATGATTAATGATAGTGGGAGCGATGAAAAGATTGCAGTGGTGCATGTGTTGAGCGACTCTAACAGTTACGGTCTCCAAGAATGTCAGATGTTTGGATTCTTTACAATTTGAGATAGTCATTCATAACTCGTTATTAATGGTTGTAGGAAATGTTACGGGTAGTATCTGCTACGCTTGCGCTATAACCATTTCTACAAAAACTTAACAACCACGAAATAGTGGCGACAGAAGTAGATTTGTCCAGCGTTTTTATTTTCTATCTCTATTTTAGAAGTGTCAGTAAGAAATAGGTAAGTACTTCATTTATTTCTGACTACCTATTAATAGAGATAGAAAAAACGCTGGACAAGCGTTTTTTTCTATCTCTATTTTATAAGTGTCAGTAAGAAATAGGTAAGTACTTCATTTATTTTTGACTACCTATTAATAGAGATAGAAAAAAAAACGCTGGACAAGCGTTTTTTTCTATCTCTATTTTATAAGTGTCAGTAAGAAATAGGTAAGTACTTCATTTATTTTTGACTACCTATTAATAAAGATAGAAAAAAAAAACGCTGGACAAGCGTTTTTTTTTCTATCTCTATTTTTAAGTTTTTAATAATTTGTTATAAACTTTATTAATAACTAGCGATCTGCCCCGGCTTCGCACGGGTGATTTCTGGATCTAGGCAACAGCGCCACCTACCGGGCGCCAATTGCGAATCTAAACCATTCTAGGATCAGCTTAATCACACACACAAAATTTCATAAAAATTAGTCCACCCGTTTCAGGAGGAGTTCAGTCATACACACGGACAAAAGCAGTGTTAAAGATGCGAAACATCTGATACTACGATTGTCAATTCGCTTGCCAAGCGTGGTGATCAAGGCAAATCATCACTACAACGAGAGGGGTCCATGATGAAGAAGACTAAGAAAGTTTTATGTCGGATTATACAAAGAACCCTGTCTGCCTAAATAATTAAAACATTAAAAGTAGTTATGAGTATGCTAGCTCTGGCAAAATAATTCCGAAAAGAGCAAACCTATGCCCTACACAATATACGGGCTATAGATGATGATGACAGTGGTGTTGATGATTATGATGATGATGATTTTACTTAAGCGGATTTTGCCAACGTAGATAATTTTTGAATACTGTCAGTTGTTGTTTGTCACTTCGCAAGGTACAGTGCCACAGGTGATTTAAAAAATGGCTCAGGCAACTTAACCAACCTATGTTCAATGTAACGCTAGTGCAATAAACTAATAGGTAAGTTTCGATGCAGTATCGCATATACAGGCACATTCACAACACATAAAGACTTACAAATAACATAATTATATTACTAAGAAATTATAGAATAACTAGCGATCCACCCCGGTTTCGCACAATTGATTTCTGGGTCTCGACAACAATGCTACCTACCGGGCCCAATTGTGAATCTAAACGATTCTCTAATCAACTTAATTACACACACAAAATTTCATCTAAATCGGTCCAGCCGTTTAGGAGGAATTCACTCACATACACAGGGACAGAAGAGTTATATAATATATAATATGTATGTATTAGAAATATAAACCTTTCTCTTAAATCATTCTGTCTATTAATGGAATTCGTATCAAAATTCATAACTTAGTTTAAAAGATCTAAGCGTACAGACGGCGGAAAGCGACTTTGTTTTATACTATATAAAAGAGATATTATAATAATATAGATATTATAATAATATAGATATATACCTATAAAAGTTATTTACAGTCCACGTTCCACTCCTCTAGACACAGGCCTTCTCTTATTTCTTAGAGGCTTTTAGAGCAAGGTAGTGTAGTGTACACCGCGCTGCTCTAATGCGTATCGGCGGATCACACTAAATACTTTTTTAAATTAAAAAAGTAAATTCTCATACATGCTGGTTTCCTAACAATTTTGTCCTTCACCACCAAACGCGGTAAATTTGCACTTAAAATTGCAATTAACAATTTCATTGGTGCCGGCGATGATCGATCCCGGGTTGCTCGCGTACTGTGAAATTTACAGCGACCACTGAGGTACCACGACTCTCCTCAGTTCCCACTGCTCGTATCAGATTGGAAGAACGAACTCATATTTAACTGAAATAGTTTTTTATCCAGCATTAAATTCATGAAAGTAATTGAAATTATTGCGATAGTATTTAGTAACCCTAATCAATGAATTTTTATTTTGAAGATTTTTCGCTTATATTTACTGCTTACGAGTCCGTCTGGGTAGGTCCGCTGTGTTCCGATCTAAAAGGTGTAAGATATACAAATGCAGTATATTAATGTCCCATTAGTTGTTGTACCCACTTAATTAGTGTTATATTTTTCTTTTATATACTATACCATATATATACTCGTTTGTCTTAAGAAGATTTTGTATGTTACAAACATACTGTTGTTATAAAACTCACGTTAAACTCATCCGAGTAAAATTCAAAGCACGTAAGTAATGAAAATGCAGGACGGAAATTAAGAGAGCGCATTAAATCTCCTCCCGCCGTGTAACGATATAATGAAATAATGATACGAGCAAACGACAAATGCATTAATGAATCCAAATAGCTAAGCGACGTACACCCTCCGTTTATTGGCTCAGTTGACTGCGTTAAACCAAGTTAAGCTGTTTTATCCTACTGCGTTTGATGTCTTTATGCAAGATAGACGGATTTTTGTGTTAATGAATGAATTGATTTATTTGAGACCAGGTTCATAGTTTTGTTAGTAACAGTTATAACCTATATAATAAGCTTATTCTATGTTAGTAAAAACAAAGAGTGTAAAAAAAATTGGTAAAGACGGTAATGGCTGGAATAAAAGTCAGGCCATGACTGCTCTCACGCTAGGCCCGCGCGACCAGGCCTTAACTGTTCTGGAAGCTCTAGGTAAGGAAGTGACTTACGAGCAACTCCTTGAGGCATTGGAGGCGAGATATGGCGACGCTCACCTGGAACACGTCTTTCGTGCGCAGCTCAAAGATCGCGTGCAACGCAGCAACGAAAACCTGCAGCAGTGGGCCCTTGAGGTGGAGAAGCTGGTTCGGAAAGCATACCAGTCTGTACCTGCGTTCATTGTAGGGAACTAACTAAACTGATGCTTTGGCGTATGAACTACGTACCACTTCTTTTTACACTATGCAGACGTATACATAGGTGACGAATCTTGGACTTATCCTATTTAACATAACGATCCAGAATCCAGTGCGAGTTGACGGTTTGGCTGTTCTAAAATGTGCCCACGCCTACCAAAGTAAAGCGATCGAGAAGCGATGGAAATATTTTGATCGCATTTTCTTTTGAATTGACGAAATCGAAGTAGCGACTATGCCGATTGGTATACCCTCTGTAGGTGAATGACAATGTGCACAATGCGCCACAGCATCAGCGAGTCCCACCTGGTTGGCAAATACGCTCAGGATGCTATTTTGCATGTTAATGTAAAGTTTGATTTTGTTAGATTTTTTAGAGATGTAAAGCGTAAAGAAATATATATATATATTTAATAATATGATGAAATAATTTGATTTTTTTAAACAATATTTAATATTATGTCTAGTAGGTACATACATTACAAAATTTATACATTACACACCTTTATAATATATTATACAAAATTGTGCGTCTGTTAGTGATCGTGAATTTCCGGAAGAACTTAACCGATTGGGATCATATAATCATATTCACTCAATATATTTGACAGTGGTTCATAGCTCAGTCCGGATCTGATAGGTGTCGCTATAGTCAAGTATTAACAAATTCTATATTAATGGACCAAAATGAGTCATGAAATGAAAATGAAATCACAAAATCTCATACCGATAGGTGCTGTGGTTGAATACATTTTATATTTACATTACAGAGTAAACGTATCATTATCGAGAACGTAGGTGACTGATAGACAGACAGTATCTGTTTGTCACCAACCTGTTTCGAGGTCTCTGACAGGGCAACCGTCAGAAAACTGTAAGGTTTTCCCGAAATTTGGCATGGGATACAGTCACGTATTTGAATGATGTTGGTTAAGCGAAGTCCATTTGATTGTCGGTCTGCATGTCTGTCTGTCTGCACGTCTGTCTGTCTGTCTGTGAGTAGTCTGTCTGTCTGTCCGGGCTTATCTACTGAATAGCAGAACCGATTGTAATGAAACAGATAGAGAATAAACTGGGCTATATTATTTTTGAGAAATCGAAAAATTTATGAAGACCCGAGGCGGGTCAAAATATATATACAGAAATATTTATAACAGGAATATCTTGCATAGCCCTATTCAGTATCTCCCTCTTGCCACAACCCCGCACAATGATATGGAAAAATATCGAATTTAATACCAACTAAACGCATTTACCGTCGCCCAGGGACGCTGCGACCCTAGTGCAATGCGAGGGTTGATATTAAAATATGTTAGTTGACATAGATTTACATATGCCTTGAATACTGATTCTGAGATCGTGGTCACGTTCTAAAGAAGTGGAAAAATTCAATCCCGAATTCAAAACATACATATTTATGAGAGCTGACAAAACATTGCTTCCCTTTTTAAAATGCTGTGATTCGATATACTGAAAACAGAAGCTACCAACAGCTATTTTGCATTACCATCTACCATATTTTAAATGTAGGTATAATATTAAAAGTAAATAAGCAAGATCTCTTAGATTCAAGGTTCAATCTTACCTCTTCTTTGCTTTTTTGGATGAAAATCTTGTGTGATAAAAGATATTTTAACTTGTTAATAGTACATTTCTAATAGTGGATAATGTAACTGGAACTTAAAACAAATTCGCTTTTATTTTACAGGAGTCTATGTTTTGTATTTACACACTATATAAAATATTTTCGAATGCTTCATATCTCACACAGTTGGGTAACCGTTATCACATAAACAAGATAGAAAAATGTGGTTTAATTGAACCAGTGCTAGAGGTTATTTTATAAAACTGAAGTGACAAATAAACTTGCACTCCACCCGATGGCAAGTAGATATTAGTGGTTACTGCATAGTTATATGGGTTACTGGATACTGTAGTCCTTTAAGACCCGATGCTACAGAATGCTACAGATGCGTTGACACCTCTGAGGACTAAGATGGAATGCTTCACAGCCAGTAATTGTAATTTGCAATTTGCAACAGTGCAATTTTTCTACTGGCGCGGAGAGTATTTTGCAATTTTTTCGCGTTATATCGCCAGGCTGATCGACTAAACAAAGTATCCGCTTGCTTTTAGGCCAGAGACGTTGACGTGACAGTGTCAAGTTGCTCGTCTCGATTCCCAAAATTATTAAGTAGGAAACCATTTTGAAACTTGCTCTGTTGTGTTAGTGTTTAAAAACAATCGATGTATGGAAAACATCGATGTATTTTTTGATATATCGATATAACATCGGTGCCACTTTGCGATGCAAGACATCGATGTTTTTGACACTGATTTATTTTTATTATATATTTTAAAATTCGAATAAGTGAAGAATAATAGGAGTTGTCTACCCAGACATAGACCGCCACATACTCATGATTTTGACGCTTTCTATATAAAAATTAGAACGAGCATACAGTCCAGCACATAGAGTAACGCACACAGTACGCAGGTAGATGCTGTGGCCCATAGACACCTTCATCTATACCTGATAATTTATATCGATATATATATATATATATATATTTACCCTGGAGAAAAAGACGGAATACCTCGTTACCACAAAACTCTACGGTCTACGGTGCTCTTCACTAACCATATGAAACACAAAAGCGTTAATCTGCTATTTTATTCTGGTATTCTGTATGAATGTGGTCATATCCCGGTCGAGTTGACCAATTCGCACTGCAGTCATAATACAGTCGTTGATTTACGTAAAACGAAAATAAAAATAGGCTTGATTAATTTAAAGACAAAATCAATTAATCAATCTAGATTCGATGTGCGCTTACATCAACAGTAAACTGGTACCATTATTAAACTCGTACAACTACTAAGTACCTATTCCGAACAACCCTAATCACTTAAAACCAGACCACTTAAACGGACCAACAACAATTTAATTCAATAAATTCACAGCCGAATATAATCGTCGAATCATTCACTGTACGCTTGTCCTTTCGACCCGAGCGTTTTATTTATGCTCTCAATTTATAGAAGTAAATAAATATACAATCAGTGTTAGAGTGCGGGCCCGTATGGCGGGGTCGATTGAATGAGGGTGCCGAGTCCCTATTATGGTTTCTTTAGAATGAGTTTATGCGACCGATGGCCGATTTGTGACGCCAACTTTTGACTTAAGAGCTCTTTTTGTGTTTTTATGTAGCGTATTGTGTAAGCGCAAAACCAAAGTGAATGTTTCAGAAATTAAGCGATAAGTTCCAGCGAAATGCAAAACACCAGCATATTTTTCCATTACTAATAACATTAAATATCGTTTATGTGAGTCTATTTTTATAGAATTAGGTTGACAAACGAACACGCAGTTCACCTGATGGTAAGTAGGTGCTGTGGCCCATGGACATCTAGAATATACGATACATATATTCTTGCTTAAGAATCAAAATGCAAATGCATTGTAACCCCTGAGAGCTAAGATGGAATGCTTCGTTTACAGTAAAAAGGGGTCTCTGGTTCTCACACGTACGAAACACAGCAGCATTAAGCTGTTATTTTACGCTGGTATTCTGTGAGAGCGTGGGCCTTCCCCTGTCCAACCGACCCATTCGTGCTACAATCATATTATAACAGCAGCTCTACTACGTCGAAATATATAAATCGTCATATATATGATATGGGCCGGCCATATAGCTCGAAGACCCGACAACCGTTGGAAACAAGGCAGCCTCCTACCAGTAGACGAATTGCAGGTCGACCCTCACTAGATGGGTGACGACCTGGTAAGACATGCAGGAAGTCGATGGATGCAGGTGGCTCAGGACCGTGCTTTGTGGCATTCCTTGGGGGAGGCCTATGTTCAGCAGTGGACTTGTGAAGGGCTGTAATGATGATGATGCTGATATATGATATTCATGTATGGTATGTCTCTGATCAAAGAAAATTTGTGAAAAAACGTGAAAGTTAAGGAGAATATTTAGTTTTTAAGTATACAATAATAGATTTAAGAAAAGATTGTTATTTAATTGTGTTTAAATAATGCTCTATTACAAAAGCAGTAAAGCTACATATAAAATATTGTCTTGCAAGTTAACAACTCGTCAATATACTGCTTAGTATCACATCAACATCATAACAACTTTTCACAATTCCACTATTCATTATATGCCTCCCCCAAGGAATGCCACAAAACACCGTGCTGGGCCATCTGCATCCATCGATTTCCTGCATGTCTTTACAGGTCAACCCTCCACCTCTGTTTAGCGATTATCACTTCATTGTTACATATAATATTAGAGCCGTGGTAGCTTATCATCTATCCTCGTTTGCGAATTAAAATGCAGATGCGTTGTCAGCCAGCCGTGAGGACTAAGATGGAATGCCTCTTTTCCAGTAAAAACACTCTCCGGTAAATCATCTTACAGATAACAATTTAAAATTATAAAAACTGCGGTTGCCAACGCAACTGCCGAACGTGGTAACTATGGCAAAAAGCTAGGCAATATAAGGGCTAGGCCTATCTGCAGTAGACTTTTTGGTTGCAATGGATGAATGGACATAAATAATTTAACATGCACTGAAGCAGCACGGCGAAGTAATTGGTCTATAATTTATTCTTTAAAAAAATATAGGAGGTCTTCAGTTAAAAGTTGTACGTATATGGTCTGTAACTATTTTTGTTTTTGCATATTAAATGCGAGATCCTAGTTACTACGTAGTAAAGCCATGCTATATTATAGTTGTATCACTAATAGGTCGTCTCGACCGAGGAAGGACTACGCTCTCACAGAATACCAACGTAAAATAGCAGCTCAATGCTGCTGAGTTTCGTATGGTGAGTGTAGAGAGCCTGAGACCCTTTTTACTGGATACGGGGCATTCCATCTTGGTCCTCAGGGTGACAACGCATCTACATTTTAATTCTTAATCGAGGATAAATGTAGATGTCTATGGCCCACAAGATGCATTTGGCTGTGTGCTCGCTTGCAACCCTTAATCTATAAAAAATAACTAAAAAAAACTACGTCGTCAAACCAATACCTTATTGAACTACGCTTGTCCTAAAATGCTATTATAATACCTATTTCTGCTGTCATATAGCAGTGCTTACACTGCTTGTGTTTTCACGTAGTAGAGTCATGCTGCGGCTATATTAGTAGTATAGCTGTAGCACGAATGAGTCGGCTCGACAGACCACGCTCTCACAGAATACCAGCGTAAAATAGCAGCTTAACAGTGTTGTGTTTCCTATGGCGAGTGTAGAGAACCGAAGACCCTTTTTACTGGAAAAGAGGCATTCCATCTTAGTCCTCACGGGTGACAACGCATCTGCATTTTGGTTCGTAATCGAGAATAGATGTAGATGTCTGTGGGCTGCCGCAACCACTTACCATCAGGTGGGCTGTGTGCTCGTTTGTCGCCCTTATCCTATATTGTTCCGGGCTGAAGTGTTATAGAGAACCAGCATAATTACAGACAGTAGTAACTACAGGCTGTAAGGCATTCCACCTTAGCCCTCCGAGGTGGCGAAGTACCTGTAACCTTCTTTGTTTGAAGTGGCAGGTGTCCATGGGCTGCAGTTGCCGCTTACCATTAGGTAAATAGTAGGCTCGTTTGTCATTAAGTTTATATATAAATAAAAATCCATAGCCGCATATATGAAAGATTATCACTTGAGAACGGCCGAATTTTTTGTGTGTGTTGCGTTGGAGCGGGTCCCTGGATGGTTTTGATTCACAATTGAACCCGATAGGTGTCACAGTTTTCGAGATCCAGAAATCACCCATGCGAAATCGGGACGGATCCATGGTCTACATGGTCAGACGCCACTCAGAACACTAATAAAACAGCGTGTATTTTGTTTTGACGCCATAGTGTACGCTAGGTTGAACATTCTCTACTGAGGCCTTAACCTTAAAATGTGCAATACGTCAGAACTGTCGATCAAATTCTGACGTATAGCTTGATCTTGAACAAGGATAATTTCGCTCCAATTACCGACTTCAATAAAGGCTCAATCTTCACGACAGTCATTAATATATTTCGAAGTATTTGCGCTAAAACAAAACCTCAATTTATATACCTACCTACTCGTCCTTATTTTCACTATTAACAGAAATATTTTTAAACTTCTTTTCTTATTTTTCGTCGTCAGATGTCTAGTACTAAAGACGTTGCTTCCGTAGATGGTCAGGGTATATTATTAATTTCGAGTGGATCCCCATAGTTTATCTCATTAGTGAATATTTGCCATAGTTGCCAAGTTTGGCGGGCGGTTTGCCACAGCATTTTTTTATTTTCAGATTGTTATGCTGCTGCCTATCTCCTAGTTTGTTTTTTCTTTTTATCGAATTAGCGTGACTAACGAGCACACAGTCCACCTGATGGTAAGTGGATACTGTGGTCCATAGACATCTACATTAATATTCAATTAAGAATCAAAATTCAGATGTGTTGTCACCCCTGAGGAATAGATAATAAAAATAACCGTAGCGAAATATTACATGGAATGCCTCGTTTCCAGTTTGGGGGCTCGATGTGATTCAAGGGCCCCTCAGAAGGAGGTACGAAACTCGGCTTGAACCACTATCGCCATGTGGGAAAACGGGTCGGAAAACTAAAAACGCCCTCGTACGGGGTGTATCTGTAACCTCGCATTGGTGTGTGCCCTAGTGTCTGAATGTGAGTGTGTGTTAGTGTTGGACAAACGGACTCCCTCTCGAAAGGAGGGATGGGGGGGAGAGGCTATGAGGCCTACGTTCTCAGCAGTGGACTGTAATGGGTAATGGAAAGAATTTAATTAATCAACATTTGAAATCGTTACATGTTGAACGAAACAGTGTAAATAAACTCATAAATTGTGTCGGCACGAGTTGTAAAATTAATATCATTCGGTGGCAACTGTAATCGACGTCCGTTGTTATCGGCTACAATGATATATATTTCGCTACGGTTCGCCAGCGGTTTTCAATCGGCTTTATTGCATAACAGTGTGCTAGACTTAGTTATTTACTCTATTTTATCTATTTTATACTATTTGTGGTATATTGTGCGTGCGGGTGATTTGCTTATGCAAATAATACAGCTTCCACACAATATGACAAGCTGCAGCTATATTTTGGTTGTATCACGAATAGGTTGGCTCGACCGGGTAAGAACCACGCTCTCACAGAATACCAGCTAAAATAGTAGCTTAACGCTGCTGTGTTTCGTATGGTGAGTGTAGAGAACCGGAGACCCTTTTTACTGGAAACGAGGCGTTCCATCTTAGTCTTCAGGGGTGACAACGCATCTGCATTTTGATTTTTAATCGAGAATAGATGTCCATGGACCACAGAATCCAATTACCCTCAGGTGGACTGTGTTCGTATGTCACCCTTATTCTATAGAAACAGAAACAGAAACTGAAACTTTTTTATTCAATTTAATATAGATTATAAATAATACTTATTGAAAGTCACTCTTTTGTTTAATTTACCACTGGTTCGGAAAAAAACATCTGTCCTAGGAAGAACCAGTAAGAAACCAAGCGGGACTTTTTTAGAAAAAAAAAAACAAAAATCTTAAAATCATATTATATTACACCATTAACAACACAAAACAAATTAGAAATAGCTTGGTAGCGATCATCTCATTAAGGCGCGGTGAATAGACGACTTTAATGTATTTGAGGTGAAGCAGATGAAGTAAGGGACTACTAGTCCCGCCCACTGCGGGTGCACTGTGAATCGCCGTCGCTCGACGTAAAATGTACAATTGGTCCAGCGCCCGCTGTCCGCCTCGCACCGCGTTTCCGCTATGACTGGTGGTTCGAATACCATCAGACGTATATTTTGTATTCGTATTTTAAAATGTTTCTACAATTATTTTCGTATTTAAAGTATGTATATATTTTTGTTTTGTTATTTAAAATATTATGTACCTACATAATTTAGTGTTGTTATTTTTAAAATATGTACATATTCTATTTTCTTAATTTTAAAATAATCAATAATTGTTATTTTGAAATTTTGTAACAGATTCATCAAATGAATAATAAATTAATTCTTAAATAAATGACTTTGGACCAAAATGGTCAATCATAGAAATGGCCAATTCTCGAAACGGCAAATTGTAAAAATTGTGAATTTATGAAAACAATCATTTTATTCGTATAGACATATTTTTCTTCAGAATCAAGAGTAAAATAAACCATTGAACAAATTTTACTATAGCGCTAGCCTAAAATCGAAAAAAACAGCTGTTTATAATGTTTTTCCCGAGTGTATTCACTGGAAAACATATCTTTTGCATAAAACAGCAGTTTTTTTTAATTGGGTTATTTGAAGGATACATAAAAATTATACAAGCTAATTATTTTAATTTAATTTTATTATTTTCATGTATTTACGCATACGGAGCGAAATCTAATTATATAAATTGCGGAAAGAAAATAATTCAGTCAGGATTTTTCTGTGCACAGGCATATTTTGTGTCTTTGGCTGCCACATTATATATTGCACAAATTGCGCAGCACATGGTTTCGGCATTCAACTTTTGAACGGTATGATTCAATGACAATGCCTTATAATTATTTCCGTAGGATCGCGATGACCAATAGCCGTCGGTCATCGCGATCCTACGTCTAATAGAGGTTCCGAGATCTTTGCTCAGTGTTCCTTCAGCTATCGCTGCATCACGCTCACGCATAGCTGCTGCCGCCATGGATTCGACAGATGTTGACTCCCATTTTTCATAAACTTTGTTTTGAACTTGAGCATAAGTTGTTTTCGTAAATATGGGTATGTAATAGAAGTAATTCCTGTAACGGCACCCACGTTAGTGTTGCCATTATGTGTACTTGATAAATCTTCGCTTGTGACAATAAAGACGCCAATCCTTTTTTCTCCTATGAGTGATATTTGTGAGAAACCGCAATTGAACAAAGAACTGTGGCCGCATATAGTTTGCAGCTGCTGGATAAAATACATTATTTCAACGACTCTTCGACCATGAAGTGGTGGGTATATATTATCTTCTTGAACTTCGGTCAACGGTTCATCGAATAAAGCAAATCGCCAGTGATTTCTCTGAAATAAAAAGCACGTTATTTTTATTTTATTATAAAGAAAAAAAGAAATCATGGCTGGTGGGTATATATTATCTATTTGAGATTCCGTCGACGAATAAAAAACGACATTTTGTTTTAGCCGTGGTAGCTCAGATGTATAGCGCTCGCTGTAAGTTTCACAGTACGTGAGCAACCGGGTTCGATCCCCGCCGGCACCAATGAAATTGTTAATTGTAATTTTAAGTGCTGATTTACCACGTGCTCGGTGGTGAAGGAACATCGTGAGGAAACCTGCATGTCTGAGAAATAAGAACAAATTTCTTGTTCTAAAACCTCTCAGAAATGAGGAGGCCTGTGCCCAGCAGTGGGACGGTATATAGGCTGTAACTTTAACTTTTACTCGTATGTATAAACTTACCCGAAAAGTTTTCCGATGGTTCATATACTGACGGATTGCTCGCTAACCGTTTCTTTTTACTATTAAAAAACAATAAAATTGCATTATAATCATTTCAAAATACGAAAGTCAAAAAAAAAAAATAACTTAAAATTTATGTCAATTAAGAAAAACAAACAGTTACTTAAATAAGAAATCAGCAAAAGTATACCCATGTTATGTGGGATTAGAACCCGGGATAGACATTGATGCAAAAACTAATTCAATGCACGGGACCGCTATACCAAACGTGCTACTGTATAGATAGTCTATATAAACAAAATAAAGAGTGCACAAAAAGTTGGTGTACTTACTTTACAACTTCCATCATGTGTTTTGTTTCATCGAATAAGGTCTCTTTATTGCCCTCCGTATATTTTATTGTTGCCCATTTTTATAATGTACCGACACTGATTGTTTATTTTACAACTTACGACTAAAACCGAAATCGAACAAAAGTTTACACCAACTTACAATAAAATATCTTTTAAGAACAAACAGATACGTAAATGATTTTTGAACAAATTGGTACAGGTCCGTCTAGCAGCGTGCCTCAACGATCACTGTCGCTCCGCGTAGAAATGAAAGAGAAGCGAAAAGATGCCACGATGGCGCGATGTGAAACATCGATTCGTTCGAGCTATTTTCATTAAATATATTAATACTACAAATATTTCATTACAATCGATAAATAAAACAACAGTTCCCTTATTATTATATATTACACCACTGTTATTCATTTTATTAAGATTTGCTTATAAATAATACAGTTACAATTGCTAGAAATTCAATTTCAATGGCTATTTTATGATTTTTTCTATCGAGAAAATTTACTGAAAACGTGTTTTGAAAACAATGGTCCACCCATAAATGTGATCAAGATTAACATATATTTATTTTGCAGCTCTAAAATGTATATATTTTGTTAAAAACTGTTTTGTAAAGCCTAGTTTGACTATGTACAGCGCCTTAACAGGGTTATTATCATCCATAAATTCCTTAATATTATAATAACCCTTTTCATACAACTTTTTTTAATAAAGTTTTTGAACTTTTAAGAGGTAAAATTTTGTATTTTTCTGGGATTTTGTTGTAAAAGCGGATACATCGCCCTAAGTATGAATTAATAACTCAGTGGATTCGAGTAACTGGTAATACTAGCTTCTGTTCCTAGTATTTACAGAATGAATATCACTATTTTTTTTAAACTACTAATATACCTACTATAAACTACTACAAAAAAAACTCGTGGTTGTGTATTTCCAACTCTTACACAAGACGTATTACCCACTGACTAATGTATTAACGTCAGTATTATAATCGAACAAATTAATTACAGTAAACATACATGAAAAACAAATGACCACAACTGATAGATTTTTTTCAATCTAATTAGCCCAGTGACGTTGTGAACGTTAGATATAACTAATTGGAGGAAATAATAACCTATTAAATTATGTTGGTGAATATTTAATTACTATGAACATATTTTATTTTAATGGTTTTCCTGTTTTCGACAGTAAATTAAGATGGATGTCATTATTCACATACTAGCACATTATGTAAAAGGAAAGGTAAGGTGTCGTAGTTATGTCAAACTACGACAATCGACAATTACTTTTTAAAATCTACGCTTTGATGCTTAAAACGTAAACATAAAACTATTTATACTTTTTCAAATCTTTTACACTACTACGTTATAACAATACTGATCTTGTTAAGACTCCTCATCCAATACGCAATTCTTATGATTTTTTTTATATTCTACTAAGCCAACGCTTATCTACAATACCACCTGATAGTAAGTGGTGATGTAGCCTAAGATGGTGAAGCGCACTGACTTAACAAAAGCCTATTCACTCTTGCTTGAAGACACCCACACTGTAATCGGATGGAAAGACAGATGCTGGCAACTTATTCCACTCCTTTGCCGTATGCATGATGAACGACGTAGCGAACTGTTTAGTTCGAATGCGTGGTAAGTCAACAACGAAAGGGTGGAGACTGGCCGAACGTCTGGTTGCACGATGGTGGAAGGTAGGGGGAGGAATTAAATTATGCAATTCCTGCGCATGATTCTGCTACAGAGCATTTTAAAACATTCTTTTAACACATGCTTGAGAAGATGTAACGTTGTAAAGAGCCACAATTTTATATGTGGTAGAGCCATGCTACAGCTATATTGTGGTTGTAACACGAATGGTTCGGCTCGACCGGGGAAGGACCACGATCTCACAGAATACCAGCGTGAAATAGCAGCTTAATGCCGCTGTGTTTCGTATGGTGAGTGTAGAGAACCGGAGACCCTTTTTACTGGAAACGAGGCATTCCATCTTAGTCCTCACGGGTGACAACGCATCTGCATTTTTATTCTTAATCGAGGATAGGTGTAGATGTCTATGGGGCACAGCATCCACTTACCAACACGTGAACTGTGTGCTCGTTTGTCACTCTTATCCTAAAAAAAAAACGCTGCGATTATGACAAAGGTTAGGTCAGGTTACAGCACAAATGGATCGGTTTGACTGGTGAAGGACTAAATACTAAATACCATCGTCCAAGTAGCAGTATAGTACTGATGTGGTCCCTATGGATAATGACGAGAGTTGATTGCCTCGTTGGTCTAGTGATCGTAAGCGCGACTACTGATAAGCAGGTCCCGGGTTCGAATCCCGGGTTGGGCCAAAATCAGTTAATGGGTTTTTCTGTAATGATTTCTTATATTTACGCGAACACTACACATTGAATTAAACTACTTTTACGGATTATATCGCGTTTAATTAACTTATTTTATTAATTCCCGACGTTTCGGGTGCTTTACAGCACCCATGGTCACGGGGGACTGAGGTGATTGACGCCCCAATGTCAAAGTTAATCCGGAGTACCTTCAGCTTTTTTAATTATTAATTTTGGTCCGATCTACGCAGAATGAACTAACTGTGTCTTGAAGTCTTGCAGTGGTATGCTTGGGTTTAGTTTTAATTTTATTAATTACAGGATCCCAAGCAGGTGGTAGTACTCCAGCCTCCTCTCTATTGAAATTAGGATGTTTTTTAATTTCAATAGCCTCACGTATCATCCTTGGCAGGAATCGATGTTCTTTCGCGAGAATCTGTGGTTTATCAAATCTAATGTAATGGCGGGGGCCGTCTAAGATATGATCACAAACTGCAGACTTCCCGGAACGTTGGTGCTTCACGTCAGCTATGTGTTATTTTACGCGGGTTTTAATAGATCGTTTTGTTTGCCCTATATATGAGAGATCACATTCACAATCAAGCTTGTACACTCCTGCATCTTGTAGAGGAATATTGCACTTGACGGATGGTAAGAACTGACTAATCTTCTTCGGCGGCTTGAAGAATGTTCTTATAAGAAGCTATGTGTTCTTTGTTACGTCGAAGCTCAGTGCCGAAATTAAATCTTCCGAAGGATGAAATTAATGCATTGAAAAACTTACGCAACAGACCAGATTTAACGATTCTCCGCGCAGATAAAGGTAATGCTACGGTTATAATGGATACGTCGGACTACAATTCTAAAATACAACAACTTTTATCGGATGAAAGTACGTACGTAAAGGTCAAAACAGACCCTACAACTAATACGCAAAACAACTAGCGATCTAATTAAGAAATACCTGAGAAATTGAATCTAGACGTCAATTCGATAATACCTGCGTGTGCAAACCACCGAAGTTGTATGGGTTACCAAAATACACAAACCGAACGCTCCATTACGTCCAATAGTGAGTCAGATCGATTCGCCAACTTACAGATTGGCTCAACTCTTAGCAAAAACACTATCACCACTCAGAGGACACACAAGAGCACACACTAAGGATTCATACCATTTTGTTAGTGAGATAAAAGACCTATGTCTTACTGACAATGAAACTATGGTCAGTTTTGATGTTCAGTCTCTATTTACATGCCTACCTGTTTAAGACTGCATCTCAATTGTAACTAGGAAACTAGAGGAAAACAACGTGCCAGCAGAATATGCAGTACTGCTTGACATTGCCTTACATCTGGCTATCTATTGTGAAGGAAGAGTTTTACAAGCAAGTAGATGGTGTTGCAATGGGCTCACCGGTATCTCCCATTGTCGCCGATATTTTCATGGAGGACTTTGAGGAGGAAGCCCTGCTTACTGCACCAGTAACTCCAAGGTTCTACAAGCGGTACGTAGACGATACTTTCACAATTTTACCATCAGACAAAGTAACTGCATTTTTAGAACATCTTAATTCCATAAACTCTAAAATTCAATTTACTATGGAGTTAGAGGCAAATAATTCTTTAGCTTTCCTAGATGTATTAGTCATTCTATCCTAACAACACCATAGGTCACACCGTGTATAGAAAAAAGACCCATACAAACAGATATTTAAATGGTGAATCCCACCATCATCCTTCACAGTTGGCTACCGTGGGCAAATCTTTGTTACAGAGAGCACGAGGGATCTGTGACAGCAAACACCTGGCCGCCGAGCTTCAGCACGTCAAGCAGGTTCTGCACGACAACAAGCTTCGGGTCCCGCGCCTACGTCACAGTGACCGAGTGAAGCCGGCCACAGTCGAGCGTGTGCCTGCTGTACTACCATATGTCAGAGGTGTCACAGACAAGATTGGCTACATCTTGAAGCGAGCTTATAAGAACATTCTTCAAGCCGCCGAAGAAGATTAGTCAGTTCTTACCATCCGTCAAGTGCAATATTCCTCTACAAGATGCAGGAGTGTACAAGCTTGATTGTGAATGTGGTCTCTCATATATAGGGCAAACAAAACGATCTATTAAAACCCGCGTAAAAGAACACATAGCTGACGTGAAGCACCAACGTTCCGGAAGTCTGCAGTTTGTGATCATATCTTAGACGGCCCCGCCATTACATTAGATTTGATAAACCACAGATTCTCGCGAAGAACATCGATTCCTGCCAAGGATGATACGTGAGGCTATTGAAATTAAAAACATCCTAATTTCAATAGAGAGGAGGCTGGTACTACCACCTGCTTGGGATCCTGTAATTAATAAAATTAAAACTAAACCCAAGCATACCACTGCAAGACTTCAAGACACAGTTAGTTCATTCTGCGTAGATCGGACCAAAATTAATAATTAAAAAAGCTGAAGGTACTCCGGATTAACTTTGACATTGGGACGTCAATCACCTCAGTCCCCCGTGACCATGGGTGCTGTAAAGCACCCGAAACGTCGGGAATTAATAAAATAAGTTAATTAAACGCGATATAATCCGTAAAAGTAGTTTAATTCAATGGGTTTTTCTGTCAAGAAATTCGCAGTGGCAGCTCGGAGCTTTGTGATAGTTTTACCCCGTGCCTCGAAAAGCACGTGAAGCTGTTGATCCTGCGCCTGATCTCTTTTCGGTCGTATCAAATTACCGTCCCATCGTACTATGAGAGTGAACAGAGAGTGCATCTGTGTTTGCGCACACACTCGTGCACTATAATCCTGTTCTGCGCAGATAGCTAATCTCCGCTGAGACTGACCACCGTGGTCGAAATTCGGTCTGGAGATTATTATTATTATGTAGAGTGACGAGATCCGGAGAACCTTAATTTAAAAAAAATATGGTAATTGATAGACGCATCTGCAATTTTATTTTTAGTCGAGGTCAAATTCAGTTCTCAGCATCGACTTACTATCAGGTGAACTATTACTTGTTTAGAAAAAGCCGGCCAAGTGCGAGTCGGACTCGCGCATGTAGGGTTCCGTACCATCATAACACACGTTTCTAGTATAGGATCCTCCTTCAATTATTAATTTATTTTTATTATTATTATTTGTTGTTATAGCGGCAACAGAAATACACATTCTGTGAAAATTTCAACTGTCTACCTGTTACGGATCATGAGATACAGCCCACTGGCAGACAGACGAACGGACGGATGGACGGACAGCGAAGGCTTAGTAATACGGTCCCGTTGGTTACCCTTTGGGTACGGAACCCTAAAAACTAGCTGGCCCGGCAGACGTTAGTCTGCCCTTTCGGGAAGGTGGCGCGACGAGTCCCACTCCGGGCTTTTTACAGTGTATGCGTATGTATAGACATATAAATAAAATTGAAATGTCTGTCTGTAATATTTAAATAACTACCCTTTTACTGGAAAAGAGGCATTCCATCTTAGTTCTCACGGGTGACAACGCATCTGCATTTTGATTATGTAGGATAGATGTAGATGTCTATGGGTCATAGCAACCACTTACCTATCATCAGGGGACTGTGTGCTCGTTTGTTACCCTATCCTATAAAAAACTAGCTTCTATTACGCTTAGGTAGTTCTTTGCATGGTATTATGACATAAATAAACATTTTTAAAATTTTTGTCTGTCTGTCTGTCTGTCCAGGCTAATCTTAGTAATGGCTGAAAAATACAAGAGAGCAATGCCAGGAAGGATCTAGGCTATATTTTATCCGAAAAACTGGAAGACATTTTTGAGAAACCGAAGTATTGATAAAATGAATGGTCTTTGATTATCTTATATTTAAATAACTTCACATTAATAGATCCTACCCAGGCGGAGCTTGGACGGGTCGCTAGTATAAAATATATATATATTAATAACTTGACACACAGCTGTACCTATCGGGTACTTACAGATTTTGTGATTTTCTGTTCTGTCTGTTCCTGTCTGTTCTTTCTGATCTGTCTGTGACTCTAAAGCAATATACGTAGGTCACTCAATAAGTTTTGAGATGCTTGAAATTTAAAAATGGAACGCACCCGTGTTATATGTTTCTAAAAAGCAAATTTATTTAAAAATAGAACTCCATAAGCCAATTGCTCAACATTAAAAAAAAAAAAGTTCTATTAATTTTCCTGGAACGCTTCCCGCGCTTTTCATTTAAAACAATGGATCTTAAACGTAAACATTTGCGCGCTATGTTATATTATGATTTAAAATTTGGTTTAACCGAACAATTAAGTTTACAACGGTTACAATCAGCATTAGAGGACTCAGCTCCATCAGGCGCAACAATTTTAGGTGGTGTTAAAGGGGTAAAATTAATCTTAAAGGTGACCAAAGAACCGGGGCCCCGCAAACAGCAGTAACGGCAGAAAATGTATGGACTACTGAAATGTTGGTGCGAGAAAACCCACGAATCACATATACGGACATCGAAAAGATTGTAGGCATTAGTTCGGGAGCATTCGCCATCCTACATCAACATCTTGGAGTGAGGAAGCTTTGTTGTCGATGGATCCCTCGTTTGCTCTCCGAAAGCGAAAAACAGACTCGTGTGGGTTGATGCCATGAAATGCGTCTACGTTTTCAAAACGGGGCATCTAAGCGTGTTTCAGAAATTGTTACTGGTGACGAGACACTAAAAGAACTCTAAGTTCTATGTGGGCTGGTATATTGAGGTTCATAACGCGTGTGTGCTGCTTGGGTTGTTTTTCAATATACGAGTAGGTATTTCAATATACCATATTAAACGATCTCTTCCCAATATTTTCATACAAAAAAGTACGTCATACTCATAGCCCAACAGGATAAACTAAATTGCCATACCAATTACGATTGAAAATAATTTCTTATCAAATTAAATTCATTTCCTCGTAACATAATTAAGTTAATTATTAGGTAAAATTAAATATTTTTGTGTTATTACAACCTCGTGGTTATTGCATCAGAAAATCGTACAAATCAATGACATTAGGGTGGGGAGGGGGGTGGGGGGAGAATAAATGAGAGGATGTTTAAAAGTCAAATCTGCAAAATAATCATTAAATATGGACTTATAGATTTGGTTATGTACGCAGTACGCGATTGCAAAATATTTTCGTTTCAAGAGTTAAAGTCTTGGCATCCCATAGTTGCTGGAAATAACCTAGCCATACAGACCGGAAACTGAGTCATTCATCATTACGGCCTATCAAAGTTCACTGCTAAACATAGGCCTCCCCCATAGATTGCATCGTAAGGGCAATAAATCTAGTTGCCATACTTGGTAGGAGTCTTGGAAACCGCAGCTTTTTATTATAATTGCGTTGTTATTAGGAAGATGCTGCTGCCCATCTCCTATTAAATTTTTCTTTTTTGTATATAATAAAAGTGACAAACGAGCAAACAGTCCACCTAATGGTACGCAAATGCTATGGCCGATGCACATCTACATCTTACACGTTGTCACACCTGATGACCAAAATGGAATGCCAGTAAAAAGGGTCGTGTCACCGCTGAGGACCAAAATGTAATGCCTTTATTCCAGTTAAAAGGGCCTCCGGTTCTCTTCACTCACCATACGATACACAGTAGCATTAAGTTGCTATTTCACACTTGTATTCTGTGAGAGCGTGACTCTTTCCCGGTCAAGCCGACCATTCATGCTACAACTATAATATAGCTGCAAAAATTCCCTATGTCGCCTCCTACAACTTCCACGGGATGATAAGGGTAGTGAATATTTTTACGCCGCTACTACACGGCTAACTCAGTCTAATATTATACACGTTTTATATTTGTAGTGTTTTTATTAGTGTTTTTATTACTTTTTTATTTCTTTTTTTTTCTAAAAACGTTACCCCTACACTAGGATTTTCTCCTGTATCGTGGAGGCAGTTTACAAACATAAATTGCACAAGGACAAACATCCAGACCCGGAACAATTATTTGCAGGCCATACAAATACCTGTTCCGTGCGGGATTCGAACTCGCGGCCCCCAGCGCAGCAACTCATTGCTGAGCCACTGCGCCACGGAGCCGTCAATACTCTACTATAAAGCCGTGGTGGTTCAGTTACGTGTAGTTCAAAAAGTACGAGAGACACGCGCGCTTGACTGCCGACGACACTACTAAAATTGATAATAGAAATTAAAATGCTGATTTACCACAAAGAGAATATAATAACTACGTTTATTACCATGTCATCTGTGGTTGATTTGAACTCTGCGTTACTAGGCAGAGTTCACTTGTCCTGAAGATATACTTACATGTATTGAGACTGTGCTTACTGCAAGACTCTCTCAGAAATTGGGGGATGGGCTGCACCAGTCGTGAAAAGTGTATAGGCTGTTAATTTACTTGTCTATATTTGGCGATGGCGTACTCTTTTTGAATCGTGATTCAAGCCTTTTTTATTTAAACCTTAAAACGAAAGTAGGTAGGTATATGCTCCGAAATGAATAAAGACAGCATTGTGTATATTATAGTGTACTTAACTAAATACTTTAGTCTTTTTGTGTTTTTTTTTTTGTTGTTCGGTTCTGATTGCTTGCAGTTACTCCACTCTTTGCGCCTACATATTAACGAGGGAATTGCGATGTTGAAACATCAGGCATCGTTTTAAATTAAAGGTTGCATTCAATATCTCAAAAGTTTACACTGCTAGATGCGGCGACAAGTCTATGAAGGAATTGCCATGATGATCAGGCAGACGCTAGCTTAGGTATTTCGGGTCTGTCGAAATCGAAATGATTATTTCCACCGATTGTCGGATTTTTTTTATTATAAGTCAGTGTTTGACCACGATACCACCTGGTGGTAAGCGGCGATGAAGCCCTAAATAGTAAATCGCACTGTCTTAGCTTAACAAGCATACTCCATAAGCAGGACATATTTTGATGACCCTTAGCAAACTTTTACGACACCCGCAGGAAGAAATGAGACGTTGAATTCTCATAACTTAAAAGTAAAAGATAAATGAAATTTTGTAATCAAAGGTATAAAAGATTAGTAGAATTTATAATGGCAACATTACTTCTACTCGTTTAATTCTATTCACCGTCCGTTTCAACCGACATCACGAATTCTCGAATCTATGTCACATAATTTACGCACAACGCACGCGGCAGTGCGTTCACAAACTCAACGAATTATCGTTTAATGTAGCAGAAATGAGCAAATTCGTTTTTAAACGGCTATCAGCCGGTCATTACGGTGGCTGTGAATGGTACGCACATTCAGAGCGCTCTCTACGGCTGTATCTTTATGGGGTGTGGGAGGTGCATGATTTCCGAACGAATTTGGGATGTTATTGGGTAATTTGTTATCGATTTTGAATTTCAGCTGTTTGTTAATTTATATATAGCTCATGATAGTATAAGAAATACAGTTTCAATTTACACCTGTTATGTTTGTTCAACAACATTTGAAATATCTATTAAGTTCGTGATGGTTAACATTTTATAATTTACAGTGAAGAAAAGCTTTATAAACAAAAAAAAATATTCTATACCTAGGTATAATTTTCATGACCCCACTTGTGAGGAAAACAGAGTTTAATTTGTATATTCTAGACAGATGCTATCAAGTGAAATTGGAAGCGATTTTTAAACATGCTTTTATTAGCTTGGTATATATATCTATGTATCTATGTAACGGAACTTTGGAATGTGATTTTCATCCCCTTCAAAACATCGGATTGATTTGAAACTTCGCACACTTATCTAGGACCGATGACAATGCAATAATTTAAATAGTTTGTGTCATTATCCTTGCCACAGCGAATAGTTCATAAAACAACTACGATTTCTGCCAGTTCAATCTACTGTAAGCTGCGTAAAAGAACTTCGTTCCAAAAAAAACACGCTTTTGTAGTTAGCCGCACTAAAAAATAGAAAATAAATAATAGTTTAAAAAAACTAAAGAAAAACACGCTTTTGCTTGTTTAAAATAAGAAAATAGTGATTAACAATAAAACAATCCTTTTGTTGTAAAAAAGCGCTTGATGTCATTCGTTGTAAATATTTTTGTGGATATTTGTAAAATTAGCGTCATCATAAAAATATCTGAAAAAGCACCCCATGCTTTTTTACAATAAAATAATTTTTTATGTCAATCACTATTTTCTTTATTTAAACTTATTGAAAATTATTTTCTACTTTTTAGTTCGGTTATCTACAAAAGCGTGTTTTTTAGTTTTTTTTTAAATTATTATTTATTTATATAGTAATCGTCAAGAGTTTTTTACTATTATTTTTAGACGTAAAATATAAAATTAAAGTATTTTTACTCAAGCAGTCTATTTTACATTAAAACATATCAATCTCTGATGATGATGAAAACTATTATAATGATGTCTTACTCCTATTAGCTAAAGTATACTCCGTCTTTGATAGTTAATTTGTTTTTCGTATTAATCCCATAGATTTCATAAAAGGAGACTGAGGAAAATGAAAAAGGAATGAGCAGCAGCGTTCCTAACAACTAAAATAATAAAAAAACTGCGATTGCAACCCTTCGGCCAAGCGTAACAAGCATCTTAAATATCCAGGCAATATGTGGAAAGGCAAGCAGGGGACTTTTGATGAGCTGTAATGATGACGAGGATAATGATGATACAAGAAAGAATGACATTCTCACTCCTGAAGACTATAATAGAATTCCGGGTTACTAATAAAAAGGGTCTCCGGTTCGACACTCACTATACGAAAGGCAGCTACATTACACAACAAATATGCGTTTTCAAATTTCAATCTTTTTATTGATTTAAATATAAATACAAATCCATAAATATTTTAGAAGACACCAATCGCGTTAATTTTGAAGTATTATATGCGTATCTTTTAATTAGCTCTTGCGTCCCTCTTCTAAAATTTAATCTCTTCAACTTCAGTATGTAAATATTGAAACTATTAATTTTACTAGAACCGTAAGCATTGTCACCGTACACTAGTAGTTTATGTGTATTAAGTAGGTGCACTCAATAATGGGACGGAGTGACAATAGCACCACGTTTGTCATGCACAATGGGCTCACGGAAGACTCGCTCGATTGTTGTTTGGACATCTGGGGTTTCCATTACAATCTTCAATTGATGTTTTTTTTTAATTTTGACTTTAACAAAATCTGCAGTTTAAAGAGTTGTATCTAAACCTTTTCAATCACATTAATATAGAAATAATAACAACAAAATATCATGATTAATATGTTTGATCTAAAATATTTCTGCATCATGATTGTACCCACCCACTCGCTCACTTTTGGGGGAGGTCTATTTTCAGCAGTGGAGTTTTTTTTAATAGAATGAGTGTGACAAACGAGTTCACAGTCCACCTGATGGTAAGTGGATGCTATGACAAATAGACATCTACATTTATCCTCGATTAAGAATCAAAATGCAGAAGCGTTGTTACCCGTGAGGACTAAGATGGAATGTCTCGTTTCCAGTAAAAAGTCGGTCTCAGATTCTCTACACTCATCATACAAAACACAGCAGTATTTATCTACTATTTTAAGCCGGTATTCTGAGAGCGTGTTCCATTCCCGGTCGAGCCGACCTATTCGTGCTACAACTATAATATAATTGCTGTATAATGTTCATAATGTTCTGTCGGATGTCACTAGATTTTCTTACTCCAGTTAATAATAGATTCTCCTATACTAATACAAGATGAATTTCTAACGGATATGAAGAATGTTTTCCAAGAGTATGTCAAATATTGACAAAAGTCACAAAATGATCCCTCAAAAGATTGTAGGACTAAAGAACTAGAAGTAGTTATTAACTTATCTTAAAATGCTTATTTTACATACATACATACCAGCCGAAAGTTGAGGGGGTTAGTTCATATATAGATATAGTGGATGGGAAACATAGTGAGAGCACATGAAGCTCGCTTCTATTGCGAATCTTACCTATACGGCGTTTTTCAGCCAAGACAGCCAAAGACCATATATTATAGACCAGCAGTGGAAAGTTGTGAGCTTGTGAGGTTATGTAATTTTAAAAATAAATTACTTTAGTAAACTGGTGCTCGACTCGTGCATGTAGTCTGTTAGTGATACCGTAACTTCTGAAATATTTTACATTGTCGTAACTTTTTGTCATAGCTTTGCTAAAATTGGATAGATAGCGCTGCAGTCAAGTTATAACAAATTTTTATATCTATATTTATGAGCCAAAATGATTTATATTCACAATATATATTAATTTAGTGGCAAAAAAGAATTTATTGTAATTATAATATAAATTTAATATTTACACTGTAAAAAGTTCGGAGTGAATTCGTAGTGAAACTTGTAGTGCCATCTACCAGGAAAAGAAGAACAACGTCTCCCGGTTCATCTAGTTTATTTTTATACGTGGTAGAGCCATGCTGCAGCTATATATTAGTAGTATAGTTGTAGCACTAATGGGTCGGCTCGATCGGGGAGGGACCACGCTCTCACAGAATACCAGCGTAAAATAGCAGCTTAACACTGCTGTGTTTCGTATGGTGAGTGAACCGGAGACCCTTTTTACTGGAAAAGATGCATTCCATGTTAGTCCTCACGGGTGACTACGCATCTGCATGTTGATTCTTTATTGAGGATAGATGTAGATGTCTATGGGTCACGGCAACCACTTACCATCAGGTGGACTGTGTGCTCGGTTGTCACCCTATCCTATAAAAATAAATAAAAAATATAACATTACTAGCTGACCAGGCAGACGTTGTTCTGCCCTTTCCGATACCTTTGTCCTATAAAAATCCTTAAATTCGCAATAAAAAATATTGACGGTTACTTATCGGGATAAAAACTATCCTATCTCTCAAGTTGGATCAAGCAATAGATACACATTTACAAAATTTTATTAAAATCAGTTCAGTAGTTTACAAGCTCATCTTCATCGCAGACAAACAATACGACACGTAATTTTTATATATACGAGAATATAAAGATATAAGCTATTATTTACATAAAACAAAATAAAGATATAAATTTTTGTTTATAACAATCGCAGTTAGAATAAAAGTCATTAAGAAAATCATGGCGACTATAAATCCTGAATCAGCAATTTCCCTAAAGGCCGAGACCATTTAACGCAAACAAGCAAACAAGATCGAACAAGAGCATTAAATTTCAACAAGTCTGTAATCATACGAACACTTTAAAACACCCCTCTTCGTTATATTTGACCAAATTAAAGTGATCTAGCCACCACCCATTCTACACCCACTTTCTATCTTAAACTTCGCAACCCAGAGGGGTGGAGAGGTCGAATTAGAGTGGCGTAGGGCAGTACCCCCGTTGGAAGCCCTATTAAGTGATGGGTAATTTAGGAATACATAAAGTACATAATAGGGTCCTTAACTTGGGCTTAATGAGGTGAAAACTGGGCCGTTTACTCCGAAGGCTCCCTCCATTGATATTGAGACCGTTTCACGCGTTAAATGATACATGATCCCTTACGAGTATATTTACATAGGTTTAATTTATGCTTTAACGAGGCAAGCCCGCGGTTTCTTAAAATTTACGTGACAATGAGTAAGTTAGACTCAGGTTTACTTTCATTCATTACAGCCTATGAAAGTTCACTGCTGAACTAACTCTCACTCACTTACTCACTTATATGAGAAATATTTGCCATAGTTGCTACGTCTAACAGGTAGGTTGGCAACCGCATTTTTTTTAGTTGTTGTTAGGAAGACGCTATTGCTCATCTGGTTTATTTATCTGTCGCCTCTTATGACACCCACGGGACGATATAGGGTAGTGGATATTCACACCATCCGTAGACAGTACAGACACAGGTATATACAGTGTTTAATCGAAGGTATGTATCGTGATAATTTCATCATCAACAGACTGCGGCAGTCCACTGCTCATAGGCCTCTCCCAGCTGCGCCACCTAGCCCGATCTTTGGTTTCACGCATCATGCTGTTGCCAGCATTCTTGCGAAGATCGTCGCTCTATCTAGCCAGGAGGCGTCTCACACTGCGTTTACGAGTAGGACATGCACGTCTACTCCAACGGTTATCACTATCGTGACATATGACTGGCCCATTGCCACTTCAGTTTGTAAATACGGAAGACCTTGGCCTCTGACTTGGTCCTTGGTTCTCTGGCGGATTTCTTCGTTACTTATATTATCCACCAGAGAAACTCCGAGAATGGCTCTTCCGATCGCTCACTGAGCGAATATGAGTTTGAAGAGTACTCGTAGAGTCCACGTTTCGACACCATATGTGAGTACAGGCAGAACCCACTGGTACTAGGTAGGTAGGTACTAGGTACTTTGCGGAATGAGAATAGTTAATTTGATGTTAATAAATTATTAAAAATTTTCAAAAAATTCAAAAACTATGTCTTCAATTTTTTTTTTAAATTTGGCCTTTGACTTAATAACAAAGTGACTAACTTTGAGGAATGCAGTATTTAATAACAAAAACAAAATATGACGTATAAATTTTTCACTTATGTAACATTTTTGCTAAAAAACGTTACACAAGTAACGGAGGTGTGAAAGGCCGAAAGGCTCCACATACAGAATTTTTGACAAAAGTACATAATGGAGAAGGGCATCGCATCCTTTTCCGTAACATATTGTGTCTCTATAGCAAATTTTATTTCAATATAACAATTTTAAATGAACTGCGATCATCTAAAAACACGGCAATGTGTCAGCTAAGTGCGTAAAACCCAATTACTCTCTACCGCGAGGTCAGAACGATCGGCACGAATCAAACTTACTTGCGAACTCCCCCCGCCCCCATTACTAAGGTCCTCTTAAATATCTAGAATCCTAAATTTTATGATAGTTCTTGAGTTAAGGTCTCAAAGGTACTATTTTTGTCACTCACTCACTCGTCAAAAACCTATGCTATTAGGCATAAACAAAGGGAAAAATCATAAAGCTAGAAATTATTGAACTTCGGTGTTGAAATAGTGTCAACAAAGTTATTGGTGACCCCACCAATAACTTACTCGACATTTAGTCTATGAACGGTTAACGCAAGAAAAGAAGTTGCAAGTCGTGAATTTATTTAGATTAATAAAAGAATAACATTTTTTTTAAATAATGATATAGTATCAAAAACATAAATGTAAAAAGGAAGACCAACCCCGACCAACGTTTGTCGACGAACGAACCCTTGCGAAATTTATATTTATGGTAGGTTATCTTCTAATGTAATTGACTTACTTCTAAACGTATTAAAATTCATTTATATTATTAATAAGATTAGCCAAAATCTTTAGTCAGCAAATGAAACAATTTTGAAAACAATTTTTAACGTCAAAGGGTTATTTCACAATCAATGATCTACAAGGGAAATTAGATGTGCGTATCAGCATGGTATACAGAAAAATAAACCCTTTTCTGATCCTTCATCTAATACAATAGGAGCAAAAACACAAAGCAGATGCTTCCCTAGTTTTATTACGATTTAATGCCATAAATAATTTGATTAGTTGCGTATTTATCAACATAAAACCATCACATGGAAAAGTGTCAAGCATTCTTAGAGAGCGTTCATTCAAGTCCGCACTACATGGGTCCCTATTGATGTCCGGGACAACCGTTTAGAAGCCGCTAATGTTATCTAAATATCTTCACGGCAAAGAAGACATCATCTTTTATTTTATATCACCTAGATTCATAAGAAAAGTTTTTTAACTTTAGACTTTATTACGTCGTATCAAAAGCTCGTTTCTTGCTAAACAAACTTTGAAGTAGTCGGTTATAATTTTATTGTACTTTATTGGAGCTTTTTGTGTCATTTTTTCATATAAGATTCTATGTTAGCCTGGATACCTTTTGAAATAATACAAAAACATTTGCACGTGGGTCCAAGCACGCGATAAAATGACTTCAAAATTGTAGAAATCTGTTGTGTTTTTGAAAGATAAATATTTTATGACCCATTAAAAAGTTTTCTTTATTACACCGAAACTGTAGCAAATTAGCACCGACATTATAACAAGAAGAACAGGAATAAAGGAAATTAAAAAAATATAGAGAGATTAGATCAAAATAATGAATTAAGGGAACTGGCAGAAGAACCGTTTGTTGTAAGTATTTTATTTTCAAACTAGCTGTGCCCCGCGGTTTCACCCGCGTATATCACACGTCTATGCCTCGCGACATGCGAACTTCGAGAGAGACATCACGACGGACGGTTGCTGAATTAACAAAGATCTAAAAAGTAAAAAATGTTACTTAAATTACATGGTTAACGTAATTGGTGGTTATGCATGGTACAGGTACAATATAGTCTTGAATACAAAGTTATTTATTTGGATATAAGGATTAATACCAAGGTACGTACGTATGTGGCCTAGTTTGTACCGGCGTTACTATTGCATATTTTAACATGAAAAAGTAGTTATTGTGACATAACTGTAATAGTTAGACATATAGTATCGCAGACTTTTTGTAGATATTGATACCCTCTATAAAACTGTTGTACATCACTTTGCTCTATTCTCAATAGTTTCCGCAGCGTACGCGATATAAGGATTTTCGGGATTACTATTGCATATTTTAACATGAAAAAGTAGTTATTATGACATAACTGTAATAGTTAGACATATGGTATCCGGATTTTTTTTGTAGACATTGATGTCCTCTATAAAACTGAAGTACATCACTTTGCTCTATTGTCAATAGTTTCCGCAGCGTACGCGATATAAGGATTCTTTTTGGTATTTTTTTCGCACCTTGGGTTACATTAACGAAGTTTTCATACGGATCCCTAACTTTTTTGAAAATATTCTATCGCCTATGTTCATCAGGGATAATGTAGGATTCTAATGGTGAAAGAATTTTTCAAATCGGTCCAGTAGTTTCGTAGCCTATTCAATTCAAACAAACAAACAAATCTTTCCTCTTTATAATATTATAGTGTAGATATCCATCAACATCCTTTCGCGTTTATAACTGCGTATTATTCTTAACACGATTTTTTCTATCTATCGTATGTAACGGAATCTTTTAATGTAATTTTCACCAACTTGCAGACGGCCGATTGACTTGAAAATTTGCCCTCGTATCAAGGACCGATGACAATACAATAATTTAATAACTTTATTCTAGTATCCTGAATCACCAGGATAAAATAAAATAATTCGCAGGATCGTCACAGCTCATAACCAATGTGTGTTGTTTATTTTTTTAAAACTCTTATATTATTATTGTACAAAACAGCCAGTATTTATTTTTTGACAAGTAACGTCTACATTTATTACACATTGTTTCTAAAGGCAAATATTAGATGAATACTTGCCTTGTGGCTGCATATAATAGCAAAAGAGTTAAAACAGATTAAAAACAATAGCTGTTCAAGTGCAGACCACACACGAAGCCTTCCTAAAAGCACAACAGTAAAAGGTGTTAATGCGTAATGAACACAACAGTCCCATTTTTGTAAAGTTAACAATCGAACGATCGCTTAAACGCCATAATCTGCTTAGCTCGGTGGCGCCCTCGCTTATTTGAAATTAGGGGTAGTGATCGAAGGTACTCAGTAACGTTTATTTCTAGTCGATTTCTCATCACAGTAAAACCATACCAAAAACCACAAAATGATTAGATAATAGATACTTATATTAAATATCAGTATACGAGTATATAATGGTTAGGTATCTGTTTTAATAATTTGGATATCTAATTTTTTTATATAGTAGGATAAGGCTGACAAACGAGCACACAGTCCACCTGATGGTAGGTAAGTGGTTGCTGTGGCCCACAGACACCTACATCCATCCTCGATTACAATCAAAATACAGATGCGTTGTCACCCGTAAGGTCTAAGATGGAATGCCTTATTACCAGTAAAAAGGGTCTCCAGTTCTCTACACTCACCATACTAAACACAGCAACGTTGAGCTGCTATTTGACGATTGTATTCTGTGAGAGCGTGGTCCTTCCTCGGTCGAATCGGCTTATTCAACCCGATCGATTCGACCAACCACCACTATACGGTGAAATGACTCGTATTCACAATAATTATGTTGATTTATAATAGCATATCATATCATAATCACTCACGCCTGTCACCCAGAGAGGTAGGCAGAGACTACGGTCTTCCATTTGGCACGATCCTGACATACATGTTGGTTTAATTAGCCAAAAAATAAAATAACAAAATTTGTACCCAATAGGTGTCACTGTGGTCAAGTTATTAATAAATGTTATGCACCTACTTAAGGAAAAGGGTAGAACGTATGTCGGACCAGCTATATTATATTATACACAGTCATATTAAATATTTTTGAGCACAGTTTTTGTTCGGCCATGTTGAATAATATTTACTGACTTAAAATATAAATATCGCATATTCATATTTTAAGTCCTTTGCTTCGATTTCATCTGACAACCCTACTTAAGCTTGTTATACTTCCCTGTTCTTTGTTCAGATGCTGTTAGAAGTTTTATTCGAACAATATTTGTTGAAGACATAATGAATAACGCGGCCAATTTAAACGTGTGTGTAGAAAATGTTCTGATTTTAGCATTACGTTCGACGCAAACTAATATAATCTTCTTCCTAGACATTAAGAAGGATGACTGCTTAAGCTAGCCTCTGCCTCAGGCTACTACGCCGTGGATCTTGGACTTAAACGTCAGTATAAAGCAAACGTGTTGATAGAAACAAAATTCTATTGAAATTTGGAAATTATGTTAATGCCCTTTGTAGAGGTCGATGTTATTTCTATCTGGTCAATTTGTGGTATATCTCGTAAATTGTACTAAACCAATTGGTTAGCTTGATCATAAAAGGCCAGCGCTTTCACAGTACCTATATCAGCAGTTCTGCTGTTTCGTAAGCAGAGCGACGTGAACCAAAAACCCTTTTAATTATCGACTGGGCATTCCATACTAGTCCTCAGATGTGACAACGCATTTACATTTTGATTCTTAATCAAGGATAGATACCATGCATCAGCATACCATTAGGCATTAGGTGAAGTGTATGCTGGTATGTCACCCTAATTGCCTGCCTAGCTTTCTTGGTATACCATTTAAACGTATATTAGTTTAATCTTACTGACATTTAATCATGAATATTAACTTTACTATGTCGTGACGAACGAAAGGAGGGGTCTTGCTATAGTGGTTACTTAGTGTGATGCGCTTAGGTAGGAGCACGACGTTTGGTTGGTTGTTTTAGGGCACTGTTTGTTTTTGACCTTAACCAAACTAGTCTTTAACGAGGTGCAGTTTGCTTTGCGTTTGTACGACAAAACGAGGTAGTCGACTGCATAATGGAGTTTGCGTTTTCAACTAAATAAATAGGATTTCCTAAAATCTTGGCTAAAATTGTTTTGTAAAAACTGACACTTTCTAATTAAAATTCATACAAGTTGTGCAATTTGTCATTACTTCTTTTGAAAATTTCGGCTCAGTAATACAGTGGCTAAGCGTTTGGCTCTGGCTTTGTGGGCCGCAGGTTCGATTCCCGTGCAAAACAAATATATATATCTTACAAATAATTGTCTGGGTTTCCCTTGTGTAGTTTGTGTACATAAAATGCCCCCACGATTAAAATTATAATCGCCATTCTTAGCAGCCGAATTGGCGATTGTCGTACCCATAAAATCGCACATTAAGCGTTTGCTTCTTCACATCGGCAATATTTCGGGAATAGTACAGTTCTTTAAATTTATTGATAGATGAAATTAAGTCATCATCATCATCATCACAGCCATTCACAAGTCCACTGCTGAACATAGGCCTCCCCCAAGGAATGCCATAAAGCACGGTCCCAAGCCACCTGCATCCATTGACTTCCTGCATGTCTTACCAGGTCGTCACTCCATCAAGTGGGGGGACGCCCTACACTTCGCCTGCCGGCACGAGGCTGCCACTCGAGAACCTTTCTTCCCCATCGGTTTTTGTTCTTCGAGCTATATGGCCGGCCCATTGCCACTTCAGCATACTAATTCTTTGGGCTATGTCGGTTACTCTGGTTCTACTGCGGATATCCTCGTTTTTAAGTCTATCACGCAGAGAAACGCCGAGCATAGCCCTCTCCATAGCTCGTTGAGCGACTTTGGGCTTCCTGATACGGCCAGCAGTGAAGGACCACGTCTCAGATCCATAGGTCATCACTGGCAACACGCATTGGTTGTACAATCTGATTTTCAAGTTTTGAGGTATACCTGACGAGAAGATGTGCCGTAATTTTCCGAACGCTGCCCAGCCGAGTTGAATCCGTCGATTGACCTCTCGGTCGAAGTTGGACTTACCTAGTCGGATTATTTGTCCCAGGTAAACATATTCGTCAACAACTTCGAGCTTAGTGCTCCCAACAACTACCGGCATAGGTGTGACATGGACGTTAGACTCTCGTCTACGTGCTCTTTTCGAGAGTCATTACGAATCGTCTCGCACGCAGACTCGAGGACTCCCAGCCTCAAATTGTACAGAAGACCGTAAAGTACAATCTGCCACTTTGTCTTGCGTATATGTACTATGAGAAAGCCTTTGACTCCGTCGAAGTTTGGGCGGTGCTGCAGTCCCTGCAGCGGTGCCGAGTTGATTGTCGGTATATCGAAGTGCTGAAGTGTTTATACAGTAGGGCTACAATGGCAATCCGAGTACAGACCCAGAGTACGAAACCAATCCAACTGCAGATAGGTGTAAGATAGGGTGACGTAATATCCCCTAAACTCTTCACCGCTGCATTGGAAGACGTTTTCAAGCTACTGGACTGGAAAGGATACGGCATTAACGTCAATGACGGGTACATCACTCACCTTCGATTTGCCGACGATATACTCCTTATGGCAGAATCGCTGGAGGACCTAAGCACTATGCTCAATAACCTCAATAGTGTCTCCCAACGGATAGGTCTTAAGATGAACATGGACAAAACAAAAATCATGTTTAACGTCCATGTCACACCTATGCCGGTAGTTGTTTGGAGCACTAAGCTCGAAGTTGTTGATGATTATAAAATTAATTGATGCTTCTTAAATAGTAATCCCAAGGACGGAAGGCGATGAATACTTTAAAATATGTGAAGTCTACTAACACGCATTGGGGCAGCGAGGCGGACATTTCCTTGTTCTAAAACCCTCTCAGATATAAGAGGAGGCCTATGCCCAGCAGTGGGACGTATATAGCTGTAACCTTACTTTACTTTACTTAAGACTGCTACTAACATGGTTTGAAATGAATAACAGTCATTATCGTCTTTGGTTCGATTTCGATCATCCACGAAGCTGGTTTTTAAACTCGAAATTTCTTAAAAAAAGAAGTTTTCAACAACGCGCTATACGTTCATTTAGGTCTGATCTATACATTTCATCGCCATGTTTAGGCGTATATGCATCATTGGTTGACGAAATTGGTAATAGAAAATAAGTAAAGTGAATTTTCCATGGTTACAGATACAGAAATAAAAACCATCGCGAATATGAACTGATTTTTTAAGCAATTTATTAGCTTTAATATGATACTAAGTAATTTGAATTTGGAATTTCAAATCCAAGAATTAAAATAATCGAACTTTAAATCAGCCAGTACCTTATAGTGCCTATTAGACAACTGCAATTTCATAATTATGTCGGGACGAATATAATATATAATGTGCTGCACACGAGAAATGTTAACACAGTAATTGTTTACGGGAGACGTAAATAAATCTTTAAAGTACATACGCAAACGTGGGCAAAAAGTAGCAATTGCGAAATATTAAGGCGGGAAATGTTTTTACGACGATGGCGGTCGAGGCGGGAAGGCAACTCACGTTTTATTACTTTGTTGCTTGTCTATAGCCAGCACAGAGTAAAAAGAAATTAGAGAATTAAAATGTTAGGAACCAATTATTTTTCTATTCTATCATCATTATGAATTTTCATTATATAATCAGAGCACTTTAAATCGGAACAAGCAATAATGGATATGTCGAGTTACTTATTGCAATAGAATAAAAAAAAAAATAGCTGTACAAACAGTCCTAAAATTTTACTAAATTGGAGCCTATGACTTTACTTTTCTTTACTGGCTATAAGGAATAGGTATCCTTGTCCTAGTTTGGCAACTAAAGTAAGTATACGTCAGGCAGACAGGATAGCAATCGCAGTTTTTTTTGAGCTCTTAACTAAGATTAAATGGAAAACTTAAACGGAAGATCCTGCTGCCCATCACCTGTTTAAGTTTTCCTCTGTCATCTCTTACGACATCCATGGGATAATATGGGTTAGTGGATTTTCTTTCGCCGCTACTCCACGACACAATATCACACTCATACTCACTTTAATATGAGAATATTTATAAGTAAATTTTATTGATTTTGTGAAAATATTAAGACTAGCGAAAAGTAAATGCAAAATAAAACTATGACATGGTACCTATATTTTTTTGTGTAAAGACAGTGATATAACATCGTATGGGCGTAGAAATAACGTTTACCTTACCCGTCTTATTTCGACTTAATTGGGTTAATTGTTGTTACTATTGACATAATATTCGCACAAACATACTTAGATGTTCTAACCTTTTCGTAGCTTATGAAACGATAAAATAATACAGTTGAAGGACGCTCAGGATGAAGTGTTTTCCTTCTTTATCAGCCCGTTACCGTTCAGTGCTGAATATTTTTTTTATAGAATGAGGGTAACAAACGAGCACACAGTCCACCTGATGGTAGATAAGTGGATACTGAGGCCCATAAACATCTACATTTATGCTCGATTAAGAATCAAAATGCATATACCCTGAGGACTAAGATGGAATGCCGCGTATCCTGTAAAAAGGGTCTACAGTTCTCTACACGACATTACCTATCAGTTGTCTCTCACCTATAACGCTGCCCTCAGTGCTAATCTACATTTACGTACCTTAATTATGGTATCCTTCCATTCATTGAGGGCCGTAAGGCCTTTCCGACCATTCACATAGCGGCCTCTTAAAATACCCACGGTACGAAATGGGCTAATGGATTCTATTATTAAATGACATTATATTCATCATCATCACCATTACAACCTCTTAAATTTCACTGCTGAGCAAAGGCCTCCCCAAAATTGTCTCATAAGGAGGATACTTACTATAGTTGCCACGCTTGGCAGGCGGGTTTGTTTTCCTCTGTCGCCTCTTACGACACCCACGGGATGATATAGAGTCTACCTAGTGGACATTCTTACACCGCCACTACAAAGAACATTATAATACTTGCCCTCCAAAATCTAAAAGAACCAGTGCAATAACTTAGATGTTTTCTGTACTAACGCAAAATACTCTATAATAACTGAAAAAAAAACGTCACTAACTAAAAGCTCATTTCCAGCGGAGTAATGGCCGCGGTCCTCCCCACTCACTATTATAACCTCCAAGTTTTTAATAAAAAACATATCTCCCATCTCCGCTAAATTGTCCGCGCCACTCGGGAATATGAAAGTCATTATTTAAAAAGAACGTCCCTTTTGCGTATTATTTCTGTATAAATTTCAGTTAAGCCGTTTTCTTACAAGGGCCTCTCGAGACTCCCACAGAAGGTCGTATCTGAAATTTTATTGCGGCGCGGGATTCCGCGGCTTTTTTCTCGCGCAATTTATATTTTAAATAGATCTCGGCGTGGATCTTAATTAAATTCTCTGTATAATAAGTTAATAGGACATCGCAATTTCTCGATTGCTTTAAGGTGGCTTTTTGTGATTTGAAAGTGTAATTATTTTTCTTCTAAAATTTAATTAACATTGCTCTGAATTTGGGATGATTTCGTGTCTCATCGCAAAACGTTTATACATTATTATACATTATATGATACTATACCAATTTTATTTATTTATTTATGCACAAATCAGTCAACCATTAGGCTAAGAGCTGTGTTAGTGCAAACTTGCAACGATTTTTTCACATGCTTACGGACTTGATTAGATGTCGTTGGCCGCGTTTAATGGCCGTAAAGGCGAAAGAGTGAGATAAGTAACCCGTACGGTGTAAAGGAGTGAGCAACTTAAGCCGAAGAACGGAGGAATTTTGTGGTAAAATCGTCTTCTCTTCTAGAGGATGCCAGACTTATAACTTTGTATAGTATTATATTTTACGTCTGCCGTAAATGTACCCCAGATGTAAATGCCCAGGCCGATGACGACAGCGGCACCAAAAGTGCTAGGCGTCTAGTAATACGACTGTTAGTCCGATAGCCAAGCATGACGATTAACGCAAATTCTCCCTACAACGGAAGAAGCACGTCCAGTTCTGAACTTTAACAGACCTTTTTTTTATAAAATAAGGGTGACAAACGAGCACACAGCCCACCTGATGGTAAGTGGATGCTGAGGCCCATAGACATCTACATTTATCCTCGAATAAGAATCAAAAAGCAGATGCGTTGCCACCCTTGAGGACTAAGATGGAATGCCTCGTTTCCAGTGAAAAGGGTCTCCGGATCTCTACACTTACCATACGAAACATACACACCGGCCAAGCCGACCTATTCATGCTACAACCATAACATAGCTGCAGCGTGGCTCTATCACGTTTAACCTATGTTGATGATTGTGACTGGTTGATAATAGGTAAAAAATTGCAACTTAAACTATATTACTGGTATTAGCACGTGTACAAGTGTGTGTGTAAGCGCAGGTGCGCTCTCTATTCCCTCAATCGCATAGTCATAGGTAAGGGCTAGTTCTCACATTTTTCTTTCTTGACCAACCCATAGCCATTACGAGAGGATTTGAAACAATCGCAACACTTTTTCACTGGACTTTTTTGGACTGTGAGCTCGTTTTCGTCACTTTAGTTTAAGAAAAATACCTTAGCATTTCTCAATAACGACACCCAAGGAAACATCATATAGGTATATATTTTCACGCTACCATCACATTACAATGGCGAGAAGCCGCTTATGCAATTGGAAATAATTAATTAAAACGATTACGAAACGATAAATAAAAGATCGTTTCCGATTAATTTCCGACGTTTCGCAACGTAACATTACGAGTTAATTAAACGAAGAAAATTTTATATCGTCAAGCCACTACCTAGATGTTAATAAGCAAAGAGAGTATCTCGCCAACTGTCACAATAGTTAAACTTAAATATGCGTCTTCCTTACGTTATTCATCATCATCATTATTATTACAGCCCATATAAGTCCGCTGCTGAACACAGACCTATAGATAGAAGATACTTGCCATAGTTGCCACGCTTAGCTAGCAACCGCAGTTTTTTATTTTCTAGTTATTATTAGGAAGACGCCGCTGCCCATCTCCTGGTGGTTTGTTTCCCTCTGTCGCATCTTACGATACCCACGAGACGATATGTGGTATTGGATATATTAACACCGCCAAATTTATTCCAAAATCGTGCTGAAACTTCTAATCTATACTCGTATATAAAAGAGATTTCCACCTATGTACTGCCTCATCACGATATCTCTGGAACCATAAGGCCTAAGGACTTCAAATTTGGTAGGAATATTCCTTTTGCCAAGTAGAGGTCAGCTAAGAATGGATTTTACGAAATTCCACCCTCAAGGGGGGTTGTGGGGGCGATAATTTACAAAAAAAGTAAATTATCGCCCCTACAACCCTATAGCTCTTATAGGTATATTTTTTTGTGTTTTTGAGTGGGGTCCCTGAATGGTTTAGATTCACAATCGGACCCGGTAGGTGGCGCTTTTGTCAAGATCTAAAAATCACCCGTACGAAGCCGGGGCGGATCGCTAGTTAACACATATCTTTGCTTTGCCATTCTTGTAAGTTTTGTACAAGTACGTCCTGAAATTACATTGGCGGGAAGCCGCTTATGAAACTGGAAATAATTAATTAAAACGATTACGAAACAATAAACAAAACTTTGCATCCGATAATAGCTTTATTTCGTAAACAAAGTATTACGAGCTAATTTAACGAAAAAATATTTTACACTATCAAGCCAAAACAACGAGAGTAGGTATCTCTCTAATTGCCATAATCGCAATGCGTCTTCCTTATACATACAATTCATACAAAAAGTTTGAATACTTTCGTAATCATCAGCTCTTCTACTAAGACAGGTCCCATCTACTTCTGGACATGGGCCTCTTCAAAGATTTTGTTGCGAACGCTACACTTAGCAGACGGTCTGGCGTCTTCACAGCACCAGACGTCTTGCATCATTGCCGCTGTTCCCCGTGTATCAATTTAAATATTGTAGCGTTACTAATTACAAGAGAATATGTAATGTTTAATTTAATTTCAACGAATTGCTACAGTTAAAGGTTATTTTAAGTATTGTATGCAAAGTGGACACTTTTCTACGCGGACGCATTAACATTGGCCACAAATTTGTAATTCCTGCTAAAGTTAAAAAAATAAAGGTTTATTTTTAGAATTAGAATAATAACCTAACATCTCTTTATCGCGATATTGATTTCATTCTTTCCTGTCTTCTGCCTTTTCTAAGCCTTCCCTTCCTTTTTTATAGAATATGGGTGATAAACGAGCACACAGTCCACCTGATGGTAAGTGGATGTTGAGGCCCATAGACATCTACATTTATCCTCGATTAAGAATCAAAATGCAGATGCGCTGTCACCCCTGAGGACCAAGATGGAATGCCTCGTTTCCAGTAAAAAGTCTCCGGTTCTCTACACTCACCATATGAAACACAGCAGCATAAAGCTGCTATTTTACGCTGCTATTCTGTGAGAGCGTGGTCCTTCCCCGGTCAAGCCGACCCATTCTGCTACAATCATAATATAGCTGCATCATGGCTCTACCACGTAAAAAACTCCCTCTTCTACTTCCTTCCTCCTGTCTCCACGATACGGGAAAAAATCCTAATCTGCGGATAACGATTAAAAAAAAACATGTTTTTAGAAGTTGCCCCATTGGAAGTTAATTGAAATTAGTTCCAAGGTGTAATCAGTCTCAAAGCCAAGGTTTTGTCGCACGCTTTGAAACGTATTTATGCCACTAAGAAATAGGACCATCAATCAAAGGTACTTAAATAATTCGGTTTCCTACATCACGCAGTGCCCGTCACAACCTGACTCCCAAATAATATTCGACGACGTTTCCTTAATGATTTGGAATTGTCAGACAAGAAAAATGATAGGAAAGGTATGGCGGCAAAAACATATGCGTTGACATATGCCGCCCGATTTGATGATTTCTGGTTTATCGATATTTGACTGTATAATTTTTCACTAATTTTATAAATGTTACAGGCATTAACTTCGAAAAACACTATTATATTTGTACCAACTATTCGGTATACATTCTTAATAAGTAAAATACAGAAATATACAGTATATGACAAACAATCCGGAGATCCTTTTAGGGAGGTATATGTACATACAGGTAGACAGTGAAATTTTTTGGACGTTATTAAAGGGATTTTAGTGTTAACATAAGGTAACCTACTTAATTCAATCTTGTGAAAAAATGTTATACACATCTGAACTAACTAACATGCGCATCGGTAAAGCGTGGTCTTCGACAATAATACTCTTACTCGCCGGGCAATGCAGAGGTAATGAACCCACATTCGATTTGCAAATAAAAATGTATTTAAATATAATTTGATTTTTTTATGGTCGAGTTATCTAAAGTTAAGTTATTTACGTTTGAATATTGATTTTGATAATTGCACTTTACCAAAAACTTTATGATATTTTTTTTCATGTTGTATACGCAAGAAAGTCTTCCCTAATTTGAAGAGTCTGAAGCTTACACTAATCTTAAGACAGAAGCATACTGAGTGTGAAGTAAACAGAGCACGTGTCTGGGCATCTCCTAATTCAAAAATTATAAAATATATAAATTAATATCGACCAACAATTAGTAGGGCACTGCTTAGAAGAGCACATTTCGGAAACACAACACCCAATAAGTTAGACAATCGTTTACATAAATTTACGTGTGCTACAAACACGACCTATAGACGTGCTAGAAAATTAAATATTAATTGGCAATGACTTCTAACGACATTCAAATCGCAGCACTTATTTGTGCAAGAGATATATTTGGCGATCGTGATCTTTGCCCCAACAATGGCACTGGAAGGGGTCAGGCAAAAAAGCATTCAATTGTACTATAATTAAATTGATTAATTCGTGAAATATACGCTGCAAATAAAGGCTATCGAAGTGAGTGAAAAGAAAATCTTGTGTTGCTTTTTTTTGACAGAGGCATTACAAGCTTCAACAGTCGTGGGTTCGAATCCGACATTTTATTACTGTCGTAAACCACCCCTAATACAGGCCTAATTGGAGTGGTTTACAGGAATATTATTAATACTAATAGCGTAACGAATATTATTTAAATAAAACAGCATTTATTTTGCTACAAATGTACGCTACTGCTGCTGTATAGAAGCTGCAAGAAAGTTAGGTGGCAAAGGTGAGACTTGAAACCCGGTCATGCATAGAGTGTTGCTGCTATATTAGGCCGGTAATCCAAAATGCCACTTAGCAGTTTTGGACTCAACGGAAAAGCTGTTTAAGCACAGGTGCAAAGTAGCCGCCATATCGGTTTTCTACAGGATACATTTTGGAAAGTGTGCGCAGAATTGAATAACATAATTTCTCCCCCTCTCTTCCACCATCGGACAATCAGAAGCTTGGCCAGTCTCCACCCCTTCGTTGTCGCTTACCACGCATTCGAATGAAAATTTTATATTGGTGCTGGGATTATTTATGACAGGGATAGTGCACGCAATTGAGGGAGGGCGAAAGGTGCCGTGTAGTGGCGGGTAAGAATACCCACTACCCCATATCTTCCCGTGGGTGTGGTAAGAGGCGACAAAGGGAAACTGATACAGAAGATGGGCAGCAGCATCTTTCTGATAAAAGCCAAAAAACAATAAAAAACTGCGGTTGCCAACCCGCTCGCCAAGCGTGGCAACTATGGCAATATACCCCCCATGAGCGACGACACAAATAAACGGCCCCCAGTCCCCGGCGGCCCCGCTATTCCTGGCTACGGTGGCGACCATGGTAACGGCGGGGCAGGGGGTGCTAAGAATCTCCGGTGGAGGTTCGGTTGCCACCTACGACGACTCGATCTGGCAACATATAACGCACGCACCCTGAGGACTGACAAGAAGATCCTGGAGGTGGAAGAAGAGATAGATAAGTTACGCTGGAATATAATAGGTCTATCCGAGGTCCGAAGAGAGGGGGAGGACACGATAATCCTCGAATCCGGCAACTTATTCTATCACCGGGAGGGCGACCATCTATCCCAGGGAGGTGTCGGATTTATCGTCCACAAGTCTCTCGTTAACAACGTTGTAAAGATCGGGAGTGTGTCGACGAGGGTTGCGTACTTTATACTCAGAATCACCAAACGGTATTCGCTGAAGGTCATACAGGTTTACGCACCAACCTCGGCACACTCCGATGAGGAGGTGGAGGAAATTTATGAGGGTATCTCTAGAGCCATGCATTCCTCCAAAACCCACTATACGGTATTAATGAGAGACTTCAACGCAAAACTAGGCACAAGAGAGAGCGGTGAGCTGAAAGTAGGGAAATTTGGAATGGGGCAACGGAACCCAAGGGGCCAGCAGCTGGCCGACTTTATGGAGAAGGAGGGACTCTTTATGATAAACACTTTCTTCCAAAAGCGGCCCCACAGAAAGTGGACCTGGTCCAGCCCCGACGGTTCGACAAAAAATAAGATTGACTTCATTATGACGACCAGACGACAACTGTTCAGTGATGTCTCAGTGATCGCGAGGGTGAAAACTGACAGCGATCACCGAATGGTGAGAAGCACACTGAACCTAAACGTTAAGTTGGAGAGGTCACGTCTAATGAAGTCAACGCTCCGTCCCCCTCGTGCTCTAATCCAAAGTCCCGAAAACTTTCAGCTCGAGTTACAAAATCGTTTTTAGTGCCTAGAAGATTGCAATGAAGTGGACGATATGAATGACAAGCTTGTGGAAACTGTCCATGCGGTCGGAGCTAAGTTCTGTAAGACCCGTCGCAGAAGAACACAAAAACTCTCCGATCACACTCTTAATCTCATGGTTGTTAGACGGGAAATGAAGCTGCAGTCTTCAGCAGATTTGATAGCATACAAGCAACTGAACAGACAGATTTCCAAATGCATGCGGCGGGACTTGCGCAACTTCAATACAGCTCGTATTGAAGAAGCGATCGAGCGGAACCAGGGCTCCAAAGTCTTTGCCAGAGATCTGTTTGCCAGAAAGAGCCAACTGTCGAAGCTGAAGACCGATTGTGGCAGCATCGTTTCCGGGACACCTGAGATTTTGAGTGAGATGGAGAGGTTCTATGGGCAGCTGTACACATCATCGTTGGAGCCACACGCAAGTGTGAGTAACAATCCAAGAGCAAGTCTTATCCGACACTATTCCGATGATATCCCGGACGTCAGTCTGAGCGAGATTAGAATGGCTCTCCAGCTCCTTAAAAACGGCAAGGCCCCAGGCGAGGATGCAATTACAGCGGAGCTTCTGAAAGCGGCTGGAAAACCGGTACTTGAAGTCCTTCAGAAGCTCCTTAATTCCGTCCTCCATGGTGGCATTACACCGGAGGCGTGGAGCAGAAGTGCGGTGGTCTTGTTCTTCAAGAAAGGCGACAACGCTCTCTTGAAGAACTACAGACCGATTTCCCTTCTGAGCCGCGCCTACGTGCTGTTTTCGAGAGTCATTACGAATCGTCTCGCATGCAGACTCGACGACTTCCAGCCTCCCGAACAAGCCGGTTTCCGAAAAGGCTTTAGCACCATAGACCACATACATACCCTTCGGCAAATTGTACAGAAGACCGACGAGTACAATCTGCCACTTTGCCTTGCGTATGTGGACTATGAGAAAGCCTTTGATTCCGTCGAAATTTGGGCGGTGCTGCAGTCCCTTCAGCGGTGCCAAGTGGTCTGTCGGTATATCGAGGTGCTGAAGTGCTTGTACAGTAGGGCTACGATGGCTATCCGAGTACAGAGCCAGAATACGAAACCTATCCAACTGCAGAGAGGTGTAAGACAGGGTGACGTAATATCCCCGAAACTCTTCACCGCTGCATTGGAAGACGTTTTCAAGCTACTTAAATAATTCGGTTTCCTACATCACGCAGTGCCGTCACAACCTGACTCCCAAATAATATTCGACGACGTTCCCTTAATGATTTGGAATTGTCAGACAAGAAAATGATAAGAAAGGTATGGCGGCAAAAACATATACGTTGACATATGCCGCTCGATTTGATGATTTCTGGTTTATCGATATTTGACTGTATAATTTTTCACTAATTTTATAAATTTTACAGACATTAACTTCGAAAACACTATTATATTTCTACCAACTATTCGGTATACATTCTTATAAAGTAAAATACAGAAATATACAGTATATGACAAACAATCCGGAGATCCTTTTAGGGAGGTATATGTACATACAGGTAGACAGTGAAATTTTTGGACGTTATTAAAGGTTTTAGTGTTAACATAAGGTAACCTACTTAATTAAATCTTGTGAAAAATGTTATACACATCTGAACTAACTAACATGCGCATCGGTAAAGCGTGGTCTTCGACAATAATACTCTTACTCGCCGGGCAATGCAGAGGTAATGAACCCACATTCGATTTGCAAATAAAATTTATTTAAATATAATTTGATTTTTTATGGTCGAGTTTTCTAAAGTTAAGTTATTTACGTTTGAATATTGATTCTGATAATTGCACTTAACCAAAAACTTTATGATATTTATTTTCATGTTGTATACGCAAGAAAGTCTTCCCTAATTTGAAGAGTCTTAACCTTACACTAATCTTAAGACAGAGGCATACTGAGTGTGAAGTAAACAGAGCACGTGTGGGCATCTCCTAATTCAAAAATTATAAAATATATAAATTAATATCGACCAACAATTAGTAGGGCACTGCTTAGAAGAGCACATTTCAAACACAACACCCAATGAGTTAGACAATCGTTTACATAAATTTACGTGTGCTACAAACACGACCTATAGACGTGCCAGAAAATTAAATATTCATTGGCAATGACTTCTAACGACATTTAAATCGCAGCACTTATTTGTGCAAGAGATATATTTGGCGATCGTGATCTTTGCTAACAATGGCACTGGTAGGGTCAGGCAAAAGCATTCAATTGTACTATAATTAAATTGATTAACTCGTGAAATATACGTTGCAAATAGAAGCTATCGAAGTGAGTGAAAAGAAAATCTTGCGTTGCTTTTTTGACAGAGGCACTACAAGCTTCAACAGTCGTGGGTTCGAATCCGCCATTTTATTACTGTCGTAAACCACCCTAATACAAGCCTAATTGGGTGGTTTACAGGAATATTATTAATACTAATAGCGTTACGAATATTATTTGAATAAAACAGCATTTATTTTGCTACAAATGTACGCTACTGCTGCTGTATAGAAGCTGCAAGAAAGTTAGGTAGCAAAGGTGAGACTTGAAACCCGTCATGCATGGAGTGTTGCTGCTATATTAGGCCGGTACTCCAAAATGCCATAACAGTTTTGGACTCAACGGAAAAGCTGTTTAAGCACAGGTGCAAAGTAGCCGCCATATCGGTTTCTACAGGATACATTTTGGAAAGTGTGCGCAGAATTGAATAACATAATTTCTCCCTCCCTTCCACCATCGGACAACCAAAAGCAGTCTCCACCTTCGTTGTCGACTTACCACTCATTCGAATGTAAATTTTATATTGGTGCTGGGATTATTGGTGACAGGATAGTGCACGCAATTGAGGGAGGGCGAAAGGTCCCGTTAAAACTAGGTAATACACATCATTTTATTTTATTACGAGTATCTTAGCAAAATAATTTTTAATAACCTTAATATAATGGATTTCCGCAAAGTCACGCCTGATTCTATTAATTATGGAGATGATCTAGAAATATTCTTTAAAATAATAATTACAAGTACTCATTAAATTTTCCAAAGGAGTAAATTTGAAGCTATGACTCCGCCTTATGAGAGCTTTTAGCGAATGTCATTTTTATATTTCATTTTTAACGAAATTTCAATACCCATAAGTTATTTTCTTCAGAGCCAAGTAGTAAGTAAGAAACGAAAACTGTAATGAACAGTCTCATTGGTGCCGATACCGAAGATTCTCCGAATCTATCACTTCTCTTACTATGAAAAAAACTTAAAACTTCCCTACCGTGCAGTCCAGATATAGATATATGGTCCAGAATATGTGACTTTCTTTTTGGCCGTTAAACCAACATTTTTTGGATATTATAAAAATATATAATCAAAATTTGTTAATAACTTAATTACAACCCCTAATTAAGTAACTAGATTCTTTATTAATTACCTAGATAGACTCAGATAAGCTATGTGATAATAAGAGGCTACTGCATTCAAAGAAGAACTGCATCAAGTGAAACACCTTAGAACTGCAGCCAATATTCAAAATTATCAGGAGCCGGTATAACTGTTTTCCTTACCTTTTAACCCGGGATGAAATAGTGGATGCACTGCTGCTTAGCAGCAGAAAATGGTTCTTATTCAAAAGAGCTCCTAGACAGAAGATAAGCTTAACCTAATAATTCATTTCATTTGCTTTTTTTGCATTTGCAAATAATTGAAAAATTAATGTAAAGAGTTATTCTATATTAAACTTAACTTAAAAAAAAAACAGTCTGTCACTGCTTCATTTTATTTATACTTAACATAAAAAAGCAGTGAGAAAACAATATAAAAATAGAGAGCTAGAAGGCTAAAGCTCTAGTTTTATATTGGTTAGAAAATTAGCTGCTAAAAACTTTACCAAACTGGTTAGAAAAAATATTATAAATCTCCATTTGGAATAAGAAGACATATAACATAAATAATGTACGAATGTATTATGTGTATATGCTTTGGAGTCTGTCTCAGTTTCTTGTCTTAATTTTTTAATGGTGTGATGTGGTGGTGGACCCATTTATTTAGTCCTATTTATGAGGTCACATCCAACACATTGGTCATCTTCATTTGAAGTTAGTTGCTGTTATACAAGGGCTGCAGTAGTACCAGCAGGTGGACTGTTAGCTCACTTGATAATTTAAAAAATGGGTACGGAAGAGAGACTTCACTCAGACCTATATTTCTTATTGTTTGTGTCCTGAAAATAACTAAGTACAATGTGAAAGACATCCTGTAGGTAAAAAGAGACCGCTGTCTCACACTAGATCATCTAAAGCTACATTCAGATATGACAACAACTGGAAGCACCTAATACAGCAATTTTTGATTTGCCTCTCTAGCAAGGTGATTGTAAGGACAATGTATACAAAAGATCAACAAAACCAGCTGTGATATATGAATCTGAGTGCTGGCTGATGAGAAAGACGGATGAACAGAAATTCACGTCACTGTGATGAAGATGCTACGTTGGTCTGGGGGAATTTTATAACGGATAAAATAAGAAATTATTATATTCGTGGTAGTTTCAAGGTTACCAATGTAAACAAAAAGTTAGAGAAATCCGTCTGAGATCGTACAGACACGTGATGAAACGGGATGACGACATTATGGCTAAAAGAGTTATGAAAATAGAAGGCGGGAAAAAGACCATGGAATAACCTGGTTGCAAACACTAAAACATGACTTGAATTTTAGACGGAACAACTCACAATCGCACGATATGGCGCAAGATTACTACGAAGGCTGACCACCATTAAATTGGGAAATTAGCCATGGAAAAGAAAAAGAAGAAATCTAGCAAAGTGATTACGGCAAATGATCAAGAGACAGCATTTTAGACACACACAGTGATCTTACTCCATATCTCGGCAACAATCGATACAAGATGTGTTACAATGGAATGAAGTCATTATAATATGTGCAACATATTGTAACGACTTCAGTCCAGGAGCATCCCGTATTTAAACCCTGTACCAGTACCTCTGTTATTTATATTGAAATACATGTGAACTCGCTTTAGCATACAGATGTTTTTAACAAAATTACCCGAATCCGTCCACGGATACTTACAAAATGTAAAGCGTTCGATCTTTAAAAAAATTCGATCTTTGGAAAAATTTGGGACGTACAAGCTGGATTTAGAAAGGGGATGGGGTGTACAGATCAGGTCTTTTCCATGCGCATGATTGCTTAGAAGTTTTTGGCCAAAAACCAGAAAGTTTTTTGTGCATTCGTGGACTTGGAAAAGGCTTATGATAGAGTGGACAGGAATGTGTTATGGCAACACTTAACCCATTTGCTTTGAGCGCTGGTTTGATACAGGCATTAAGGTCTCTTTATAGGGACTCTAGTGCTTGTGTCAGGATCAATGGGGTCTACTCGGACTGGTTTGGCATTCAAAAAGGTGTCAGACAGGGCTGTGTAGCTTCCCCCTGGCTGTTTAACCTATTTATGGACAGTTGTTTGCAAACTTTGAAAGTTGAAGAATGTGGGTTGAGAATGGGTGAGTTAACCATCAAATGCCTTTTGTACGCCGATGATCAAGTCATATTTGCATCGTCGGCGGCCGAGTTGCAAATGATGGTTACTTTAATGAACTGGTCATTAAAAGAAAGGGGTATGAAAGTGAACGCAAGTAAGACGAAAGTGATGGTTTTTGAAAGAAAAGTAAAACGTTATGTGATATAGGAATAGAAGGGGAGATGATTGAGCAAGTGGATGAGTTTGTATATTTGGGATGTTTATTTAGCAGGAAAGGTAGATATGATAAGGATATAGAACGACGAGTGAACGCAGGAAATAGAGTGAATGGGGCTCTACACGCTATTATTAAAAGTCAGAATGTGTCAAAAAAGGCACGTATGGCAATTCATAATGCTGTGTTAAACCCTACTTTAATGTATGGTAGTGAAAGTTGGGTCTGGCAGAAGAAGCATGAGTAGCTAGGGCTGAATCTGAATGACAGGGTGAGAAATAGTGTAATAAGAGAAAAGTGTGGTTTACAAGATGACGTTGTGACCAGGATTAAGAAAGGAATGCTTTGGTGACTTGGTCATGTAGAAAGAGTGAACGAAGAAACAGTAACAAAGCAAACTTATGTTACAGAAGTGAACGAAAGAGTCGGGAAGGTGCGCCCTAGACGAAGGTTTATCGACCAAATTGGCGATATATTGAAAAGGGGCCAGATTAGGAGTACCCTTAACCGACGAGCGTGTATGCGTAGATATATGGATGTAAAGGAGGCGAGAGAAGTGTGTCAGGATCGTGCCAAATGGAAGTCCGTAGTCTCTGCCTACCCCTCTGGTTGACAGGCGTGAGTGTTTATGTATGTATATTTAATAGAACGTTTTTCTACTTAAGCGACATTTTAATCGATTCAATCCGTGAACGCGATAGAGTTTAATTTTCTTATTAAGCGGCAATGAAATTAAAATGGTTCAGAGCGTATCGATCTGTCGATTTGATAATTGTGGCAATTGCTTGATCGAAGGCCAATGAAACAGGCGAGTGGCATTAGACTATCAATAAAAAGATATTACATTTAAATTTAATAAAATAATTAAACTTTAAAAAGTAAGGCTGACTTCAAAAACTAAAAAAAATAAAATAATTTCCACATAATAGCTAGTGAAGTCGGTGCTAAGACATAGCGTATCGAAGAATTACAAGTAAAGCCCCGACTTCAGAAGCTATTACGAGTACAAGGAAGTTTTTTTTAGCTATTGTAGTCAGCTATGAATTTTAATAAAAGTTTTTTTTTACTCTTTTAAATAGTCAAAGTAATATCGCAAGTTCAAGGGAATAACTAGAATGTAGTTTATATATGTACATTCAATTCTTCATCCCCTATTTTTCTACCTTACCTTCGAGCCGTTTCCGAATAATCAGTGAACGTACATAAAAGAGAACATACACGTCGAATATTGAACCATCTCGTTTGTTTTTGAACTCAGTTAATAACTTTGCTTTAGCGTTATACAGTGACGTAGCTTGGAAAACTGCCGTCCAGGACTGCCATAGCCAGAAATGTCATCGCTTTCGAAATAGCAGAAGCAGTCTATTATTTCAAAATGAAAACCTTTGACAAGTGCGTGTGAGCAGATTATCTCTGTTTTTAAAACCTACACTGTTGAAGCATCGTATATAAGTTAGACTTTCATTCCCAAAATACTAAATATTCCTCCGCTTGGGGCCATAGTTCCCCCTCCCTTGCTACGCCACTGTGGTTGTAGACCTGTATTTAAAGATTTGAATGACCTCAAACAAATTGGATTCGTAATTTTGTTCATGTATACTTTAAACATTACCTACTAATCTATACATATAATAAATCTGTAGAAAAGTCGTGTCTGACTGCGGCATGTGCCCGGTAGTGGGATGTATGTAAGCTGCTACTTTTTTACATTTAATAGGGCTATCCACTGCTGATCATAAGATTCACCCATAGTTTGTCAAGTAGGCCTGATATTTGCAGTAGTATTCGAGCTTAGCAAGCGGGTTGGCAACCGCAGCTTTTTTATTACTTTGTGCTGTTATCAGGCAGATGCTGCCACCATTTTCCTGGGTCAGTTTCCCTCTGTCGGCTCTTACGACACACACGAGACTAAATGGGGTAGTGGTTTCTCTTTCGCCTCCTCTACATGGCTAATATATTTCTACTCCCGTTCATCAATTCGATTCCCTCCATAGATTGCCAAATAAGTTGGATATTTGCCGTAGTTGCATGTGAGTTGCCAACTCCATATTTTTATTATTTTAAGATGTGATCAGGAAGGCTGTGCTGCCCATCTTCTGTATCTTTCTGCTCCCGTTCATGAATATAGTTCTTCTCACACGTTCACCGTGAATAGAACTACATTTATGAAATCTAGAAGTCTACTTGAACGTAAAAAAATACTGCCATGTATTTTATGGTGCCCCTCAATATTCAATGGGGCCAATAATTTGAATAAAATAACGCAAATAAACACTACTAAAGTAATAAAGACCAAGAAATTCAACATTATTTTGTCAAGACGATATTAACTTCAATTATGAATATTATGTAAATAACGCATTTCTGATTCGAGGGCAATTTTCCCTTCATAAAGGACATCGGAAGACATGCCCGATATAAAAAGGTGTTGCTAGACGTATGATATTAATGCAATTCTGATAAACTCACTTATGTATTTCTGTAGCATTTTATTTTGCCAAATTTAAATCATTTATGTCCAATATAGACACGGATACCAAGGTGTCTCTACAAGTGATCCAATTTTGCAAATTTCGGTACGAAATATTATTAATGATGTTTCTAAATTGAAGCCCACGCGAGCGAAGCCGCGGGTAAAAAGCTAGTAATAAAAATAATACTATTTAAACTTTACTAAATAAATTCAGATTTATTTATTAAAAACTCGATCTGTCACACTAATCTTAATAATTTTAACATAAGTAGATTTTATAGTTTTGAATTAATTCCGTAAAATAATTTAACGTCCGTAAAATTTGGAAGTTATTGTAATGGCTTCGACATTTTAAAGTCCTAAATTCCAACTGCATGTTAGGTCCAAGTCCATAGAATCCGATTCAAATATCTTAAAATTATGTCTGTGCGTGCGTGTGTGTACGTTGGTGCGTTAGTTAACTTTTTTCTTCTCCCATATACCGAGAAGAAATAATAGAAATAGAAATATAATAGAAAATGGATGTTTCAGCCTATGGATATCTACATCTATCCAAGAAAAATAAACTCACCACTAATATCTAAGATTGTATATCCTTTACCATTATAAAAGTCTCCGATTCTGCTCATTTTCCACACGTGGTCCTTTCTTGATCGAGTAAACACATAACACAGCTGCAGCGTAGCTCTACCACATATATATAACATATCGTCTCCAAAGAGCAATTTCATTCGACACTTAAGTGCATAATGAAGACCTGATGGAGTTTGCATTGAAATCGATTCTGTTTTGTTTGTTTATTTCAACCACTTATTAAAACATTTTTTTAATAGAATTATTTATTAGTGAAAGCTGTGGGCAATAGACATCTACATCTATCCTCGATTAAGAATCAAAATGCATATGCGTGAAAAGTCCAGTAAAAAGAATGAAAGGTAAACATGTGATTTACATGTGAAGAGCAGACCGAATCGCACCTATATCCATTTTTGAGGTTCCATACAAAAGAAAAAAACGAAACCCTTATAGAATCACTTAATTGTACGTCTGTCCGTATGTAAAGGATCTTTTTCTCAGGAATGGATAAAGGAGTTATCAAATCGATTAATATCTTAGATGGTACTTAGGTCTACGGTCATTTGGGGTGTAACATCGTGGTAAAGCCAAGCTTCAGCTATATTATGGTTGTAGCATAAATGGGTCGGCTCGACCGGGGAGGGACCACGCTCTTACAGAATACCAGCGTAAAATAGCAGCTTAACGCTGCTGTGTTTCGTATGGTGAGTGTAGAGAACTGGAGACCCTTTTTACTGAAAACGGGGCATTCCATCTCAGTCCTCAGGGGTGAAAACGCATCTGCATTTTGATTCTTAATTGAGGATAAATGTAGATGTCAATGTTATTCTATAACTTTATTCTATAAAAAGAAACAAAAATTAAGTAAGCTTTTGAGTCAATGCGAATGTGTTGATAATGCGAAAAAATTTGACAAATGGCCGTGTCTTTCACTTCATGTTGTATATTTCAAGTGTCTTTCATTTGATTTCATGATGTTCACTTATTTTGATATAAATGGCCATTGGCCATTTATGTCACTTATTTTGATACTTGCAAATTCAAAGCAAGCAAGGTTTCACAGCATTAGTAAAGGAAAAAATCCGAACATCGTTAATTTGCACTTAAAAGAAGTAAAGTTACAACCTATATACGAGTAAGTCTTACTCCTGGCTACAGGTCTCCTCTCATATCTGAGAGGATTTTAAGGCAAGGAATTGTCTACCGCGCTGCGTCAATGCGTGTTGGCGGACTTCACGTCTGAAATTTTTTTTGTATTTCTCAGTTATACAGGTTTCCTCACGATGTTTTCCACCGCCGAGCACGTGATAGTCGGCAATTAAAATTGTATTTAATAATTTCATTGGTTTCAGCGGTGATCGAACACGAGTTCTGTGAATTTGGATATTTTGTTTATATATTTTTTTTGATTATAAACTTACATCAAATGTAAGCAATTTCGATTATAAACTAACATTTAATATTTGCATTTATAGTGATGTAGACCGATGAATGGAAGAACATTTTTCCACTGTAATATTTATCTTCAAAATCCTACTTACTTTCTCGTCAGAGCAATGTTTGGTAGCTTATATATACATAATTGCTGGGATGGATGATAAACTCTCTATAAACATAATTAAGTTTATATGGAACCCTCAAGGCGTAAGTCCTTCTTGCTCTTGACTCGTTTTATTTTTATTTCAGTATTAATATTCCATAGTTGCCAAGCTTGGCAGGCGGGCTGGCAACTGCAGTTTTTATTTTTCAGTTGTTATTAAAAAGACGCTACTGCCCATCTCCTGTTTTGTTTCCTCTGTCATTTCTTACGATATATTTTTTCTTTATTGTTCAATACATAATATTCAACATGAACTAATAGATAAACTAGAACGTGCTGCTTAAAGCCTCATGAATTTAACTGTGGCATGCGGCCTAACCCACGATGCTACTTTATCTATTACATAAACACAAATAAATAAAATTAAAGTGTCTGTTTGTGTAATGTCAAAATAACAGCATTTTACTAAATGCATATAAAAGTATATACGGCACTTATAACAAAAAAACAATATTAAATTTTTTTGTCTGTCTGTCTGTATGTTTGTTCCGACTAATCTCCGATGTTATAAGGAGTAACTTAGGCTACTTTTATTTTAGAAAAAGAATTAGGAATTAAATTGTGAACAAAATCCTATTCAAGTAGGGAATAAAAATAATTACTAAAAATATGCGTCGCTTAATTAAAACGGGGTAATGGATATTCTCACACTGCCGCTTTACATACTTTAGTAAGTTATAAAATAAGTATAGCCGTTATCATACGAACAAGCACGAGAAAAAGCTGGAATGAATACGAAGATTATCAACTTATAGCGCCATTTGCCGATACAATTTTGCGCTCGCAAATCGTAAAGCAAATGCCGGTGTAACAAGCTACATGACTTACGTTTACATATTTCCTGAGCCTACGTGGGAAAAAAGTAATACCTATTAGTACAGAAAAGTAAATGGCGTCGCGCTCGACAGACCGCCGGTTAAGGTATCGCTACGAAGAATTTGAAATGTTTCAGCTACTTCATTTGACCTTTTTACTAAGATTAAGCTTTAAACTTTCCATGATAACTGTTTAAGGAAATTTATTTTCCTGTGGCTTCCATAATTGTACCTCACTCACGCAATCACACAAAGAAATTAAACATGTGTATTTTAAAACTCTTGCTCTCTTACTTCTTGTTATTTAAAGAAAAATGTTTTCAAGATGTTTTATATAAATTGAAGTAACAAGTGAACTTTAGACAACTGGTACCTAAATTTCATCATTATCGTCATCATTACAGCCTTTCACAAGTCCACTGTTGAACATAGGCCTCCCCCAAGTTATGCCACGAAGCACGGCCCTGACCACCTGCATCCGTCGACTGCCTGCATGTCTTACCAGGTCGTCACTCCATCTAGTGGGGGGTTGCCCTACACTTCGCCTACCGGTACGAGGCTGTCACTCGAGAACCTTTCTTATATGGCCGACCCATTGCCACTTCAGCGTACTAATCCGTTGGGCTATGTCCCTCTGGTTCTACTGCGGATATTCTCATTCCTAAGTTTATCACGCAAAGAAACCCCAAGCATAGCCCTCTCCACAGCTCGCTGAGCGACTTTGAGCGTCCTCATACGGCCAGCAGTGAAGGACCACGTCTCAGATCCATAAGTAATCACTGGCAACACGCACTGGTTGTACAATTTCGTTTTCAGGTTTTGAGGTAACTATACCTGACGAGAAGATGTGTCGTAATTTCCCGATCGCTGCCCAGCCGAGTTGAATCCGTCGATTGACCTCTCGGTCGAAGTTGGACTTACCTAGTCGGACTATTTGTCCCAGGTAAACATATTCGCCAACAACTAACGGCATAGGTGTGACATGGACATTACACATGATCTTTGTTTTGTCCATGTCACAACAAAGATCATGGACTTCATAAGGACTATGTCGTCGGCAAATCTAAGGTGAGTGATGTACTCGCCATTGATGTTAATACCGTGTCCTTTCCAGTCCAGTAGCTTGAAAACGTCTTCCAATGCAGCGGTGAAGAGTTTCGGGGATATAACGTCACCCTGTCTTACACTTTTCTTCAGTTGGATAGGTTACGTACTCTGGTTCTGTACTCGAATAGCCATCGTAGCCTTACTGTACAAACACTTCAGCACTTCGATATACCGACAGTCAACTTGGCACCGCTGAAGGGACTGTATAGCACCGCCCAAATTTCGACGGAATCAAAGGCTTTCTCATTGTCCTCATACGCCAGACATAGTGGCAACTTGTGCTCCTCGGGCTTCTGTACAATTTGCCGAAGGTTGTGTATGTGATCTATGGTACTAAAGCCTTTTCGGAAACCGGCTTGTTCGGGAGGCTGGAAGTCGTCGAGTCTGCGTGCGAGATGATTCGTAATGACTCTCGAAAACTGCACGTAGACGCGGGTCAGAAGGGAAATTGGTCTGTAGTTCTTCAAGAGAGCGTTGTTGCCTTACTTGAAGAACAATACCACCGCACTTCTGCTCCACACCTCCGGAGTAATCCCACAATGGAGGATGGAACTAATAACCCGACTTCAAGTACCGGTTTTCCACCCGCTTTCAGAAGCTCCGCTGTAATTCCATCCTCGCCTGGGGCCTTCCCGTTTTTAAAGTGCTGGTAAGCCATTCTAATCTCGCTCAGACTGACGTCCGGGATATCATCGGAATAGTATCCTAAATTTAACTTAAAAAAATGCGTTGTCACCTTTGAGGACTAAGATGGCATGCATTACGGCCTGTAGTTATACTGGTTCTGAATAGCCTTTAGACACAGCAGTGCAAACAATACTATTTGGCGGTAGGAATAGGTAAGAAGGGTGCACTTAGTCAGACGGGCTCCGGGGCAGAAAAGGAGTCCTACCACCAATTTATTTAATAAATCTTTTAATATGCTTTGGATGAAAATCATGCAACCATGGAGGAATTCCCATTGTAACACACTCATAATATCGAATAATATTCAAATAGGTAGACGACACAGTATTAGCAAATACTTTAAATGACCATGTATAGCGGATGAATCAAAACCTATTCTTTTTTAAGTTACACCCACACTAGGATTTCACCTGTATCATAAACGAATTTTACGCAAAAGTAGCACAGTATTTGCGAAAGTTCACTTTTAATTTAAATTATATTTTACACAAATAGTTTGCGCGTGTAGTACAAATACGAAATTTCAAGTAAGTAGTGCCCTAATGTTAGATAATATGAAAACGTCAGTTGTTATGTTAAAGATGTTGTCTTCAAATACTATTGGCTGGTTAGCCTATATTACATTCTTCATTCACTTGTGCCGATAATAAATTAGAAAAAAAAACGATTTAAGGTGCAATTATTACACAATACTTGAAATACACATGAAATTATCTTACAAATTGCCTACTGACAAATACTAAGACCCTTAACAATATTTTTACGCAATATTACTTGTTACGAGCGGGAATCACACTCGCAATCCGCAGCGCCGCAGCCAAACGTTTAGCCACTCCTCTACCCAGTCCCAGCCGTTAACGTTTTATGATGAATTTTCCCTCTACAACTGGTTGATAACCAGCCATTACGAAAATCTTACAATTGCAATAATAAATCTAGTAGGAAAAAATATATCATTTCCTTGACGGGACATATCTAAAAAATATTGTAGGAAATGTTAGACCTTTACACGATTTGTCGATATCAAACTGGTGCTAACTAAAGAAACAGCCACGGCCGCCATCTTGGAAAAAAAGTTATGCTATTCCCGCTCCCGTCCGTTACATATGTCTAAGCGTTTTACCAGTACACAACAAGTTTAATGGATACACTCATTAATAAAGGGAGCCTCCAGACGAAGGGCTTAGATTTTTTATTAATCTTTGCTTTCCTAGCCGTCCATTCATCGGAAGTTCTAATGAAATTATGAGACCATTCATGTTTTTTTAAAGAGAACGGGACTCGATGAAAACATCTGTCACCGCCACTTCCCTTCTATAATTGCAAAAAATCAAGGAACAATAAGCACGATATAGTTAATAGCAATTGAGACTATCAAGTAACGCGATATTCAATTTAATTATGAACTTGGTATTTCAGGTGCCTGGTGAATAAAGACAAAATGTCGTATAAATTGGAAATTCCGTAATGGCCATTTTACAAGTACCTAGTGAGGATATTAATTATTTAATCACACGACAGCTTATCTAGATGTGAGAGAATAATAAAGCGATACAGAATAATTATTACCATGTAAGGCTTTATTGCCACTTACCACCAGGTGGGATTGTAGTCAAGTACTGTAAAAAAAAAACTAGTAACACATCTCATCTTAGCTTGAACTTATTCGTTGAAAGAATAAATCGGTTGATTAGTTATATTAATGTTATTTTATTTTTGTAGTATTATTTTATTCTTATAGTATTTTTTTTTTAGAATAAAGATGACAAACGAGCACACAGTCTACCTGATGGTAAGTGGATGCTATGTTCCATAGACGTCTATATCTATCCTCGGTTATGAATCAAAATGCATTTGTGTAATTTGTAAGCCTTATTTTAATAAGTGTTATATCTATATAAATTTATTGTATTTAGTTACTTAAGTCACTTGCCACTAATTTCTCACCACGCCATGGGTTGACTAGCAGAGAATGCTAACTGGCATTAAGTCCGCCCTTTGTAACCTTTTATTGGTTAGAACAATAAAGTTTTTAAATTAAAAAAAATGCAGATGCATTGTCACCCCTGAGGACTAAGACGGAATGCCTTGTTTCTCTGGTTCTCTTCACTCACATGAAACAGCAGCATAAAGCTGCTATTTTATACGCTGGTATTCTGTGAGAGCGTGGTCCTTCTCCGGTCGAGCCGACCCATTCGTGCTACAACCACAACATAGCTGCATCTCTACCATGTATATCTGAATATTTTATATATTAATATTAAGTGTATTAATTTCATCTTTTTAATTTTTAATATCACGCGAGGAATTATCAAGGACCATAGGCGCTGAAAGACACAAACCCATTTAATTGAAGTGGTTTGCTGGTGTCCATTGTCTTTTTAACCGACTTCAAAAAGGAGGAGGTACTCAATTCGACTGTATATTTTTTTATGTGTGTTACCTCATAACTTTTTTCTAGGTGAACCGATTTTGATGATTCTTTTTTTATTTGAAATCTGGTGTTTCTCATGTGGTCCCATATAAGGTCTGACCAGTAGTTTTTGAGTTATCCTTAATAATTTATATTTTAATTTTGATTTTACCACTTGTTTTCTCTTGTTTTCAAAAATTTGCTATAGCAGTCGCTTACATCAGGTGGACAGTTAGCTCGTTTCATCATAATAATTACAGCCCTTCATAAAACCACTGCTGAACATAGGCCTCTCACAAGGAATGCCACAAAACTCGATCCTGTGCCACCGGAGTCCACCGACTTCTTGCATAACTTAGGAGGTCGTTTCTCCATCTAGTGGTAGACCACCTACACGTCGCTTACCGGTACGAGGCTGCTACTTGAGAACCTTTATTCCCATTGCTACTTCAGCTAACTGATCCGTTAGCTCGTTTGTCACTACAATATTAAAAAAATAACTTAAACAGAAAATATTTTTGTAGAAGTAAAGGTTGCAAAGAAGCTCACGAAAATCATTATAATTTCTTAAATTAATGATAACATATTTAATGGTATTTACGGATTTTGTCGTGTTTAATTAACTAATGGTTTATATTCCCCGCGTTTTGAGTACTTTTTGGTACCAATGCTTATGGGGGGTCTGAATTGTTCAACCACAGAATAGTAGGATACTGGCGCATTATTCAACGTAAATAACCACGGCTACCTTTAAAGCTTTAAAATTATTATTTTTTTCTGATCTACGTAGAAAGAACTTATATATTATATAGTTTTACTAGCTGGTACCACAAAAAAAATAATTTTCCAAATATCGTTTTAGAATCATCCTTGATCTATCAAATCTCATGTATTGGCGGGACGATCCTGAACAGGTTTACAGACTGCAGACTTTCCGGAATGTCAGTTCTTCACGGTAGCTGTATATTGTTTACGTGGGTTTTCATTGATTTTTAAATTGATTTTATTGATCAACTAGCTATCCGCGTGGAATTTATTATGATTGAATTTCATGGGTTTTAACTTTTTACGCGCGAAACACTAATTATTTTTCTAATATAAAAGTAGCCAAGTTACTCCTTATAACATCAGCTATCTGCCAGTGAAAGTCCCGTCAAAATCGGTCTAGCCATTTCGGAGATTAGCCGGAACAAACAAACAGACAGACAGACATATAGACATATAGACAGACAGACAAAAATTTAAAAAATTGTTTCTTTTTGTTATAAGTATAGTACATACTTTCATAAGCTTTTAGTAAAAAGCTGTTATTTTGACATTACAAACAGACACACTATTAGTTTGGAATGGTTCAAATCATACTTACAAGATAGAGAACAATATGTAGAAATAGAATACTTTGATAATAATAAAATAGTAAAAGTCAGATCTAATAAAATAATTATAAATGCTTCAATACCCCAAGATAGTGTATTGGGATGTTTATTATTTTTAATATATATCAACAATCTCAGTAAAACTATGGTTATCCCATGTGTTATGTTTGCGGACGATATCCCTATCTTAGCACCTTGTCGTAACGTAAATAACATAAATGATATATTATATAAAATATTTGAAAATACTGACCATGAATGATCTGGTAAAGTCATGTAAGTATAATGAGGAGCGCTTTGACTCCTTAATTAAACATCAGAGTGAGTATCAGCGCTCCATACCAGGTTCATCGGGGACAATGTGTAAAAAATAATGATAACAGTAAGGACTCATTATTTTCACCTACACTCTATGTCAGTACCTTAACAAAGATATTAACTTAAAAGTAATTTAAATATTAATAAAATAAAGTTATTATGTATTGTGATGACATAGGCAAAATTTGGGCACAATGTTAAATAACTGTTTAAAAGGACATCAGGTTAGTAATTGTTGTATGCCTGGAGCATCCTTTAGTCATATAATGAATAAAGTTTTAAGTAGTAAGTTTTGCCCTAATAGCACATTAATAATTCTTGTTGGGAGAAGGGCAATGTAAACAAAACTCAATTATTAAAATATATTGATCATCTAAATACTTTAAATGTACATAAAATTATCTTGTTTACATTGCCTTACATACAGGGTTGGCCACAGGAAAATAAAATAAGATACAATTTAAATTTATTAATGAATAACTTTTCATTTAATAACAATATAAACTTGACATCTAATTGTTATAATTATAATAATATAATTAATTTAATAGACATAAATAATTTAATTAAGAAATTTGACTAGAGAGGTATTACCTATCCAAATATAATTTAAGACAGATAGCAAATGTGCTATCTTATTGTTTATATATTAACTCAGCCAAGGACTTGGCTACACCACATCTCTTCTTTTGAACAGTGTAATGACTTATTATGTAATTTGGAATCAGTTCAAAGTTTTTTAAATTAGAAAATGAGACAATAGAGGTAATCTCTAGTTATAATAATTTAAATAATTTAGAATGTAGCACTAAAAACCTTCATTGTATGACTCCAGAGTGATAATAAAATTGTTTACACTACTGGTGCATCAGAATATACAGGCATGATAGGCAAAGAGCTAGAAATTGAATTGTTCTTAAATAGCAATAATATTCATATTTTATGTATTACTGAACATTGGTTAAAAAGCTTATAACATAATGTTTAATTTCAGTAATCACCAGGTGGTCAGTTCGTTCAATAGAAAACGGTTTTAAGGGTGGCTCGTTAATATTAGCTAGTAAATTATTATCATGTAAGGAACGTAAAGATATTGTGAGCCTCTCTGTTGAGCGAACATAGAAATATTTATGTTGAGTTTGAGCACCTCATTGTTGTGTTCGTCTACAGACCCCATGTTCTATACAATACTTTTGAAAAAAAATTGGAGGAAGTTTTGTTAAGCTTAATAAACAGAATAAATCTGTTGTAATATGTGGAACTTTAATATCAATCTCCTAAAGCTTCCTCCACCAATATTAAATTTAGATCATTGTTTAAATCTTATGGTCTTTTAATTTATTTTTAGAGCCAACGTATTACTGAATGTAGTGCAACATGTATAGATAACATTTTACAAATGTTAAGCCGTTGCATAAATGTATAATTCAAAAATTGAGTTCTGATCACTGTGGACAGTTAGTTTCGTTACCTTATGTTCACAAAAAGCAAGTAGATGAGAAAATTGTGTTTGTTCCTGTAAATGCTAGTCGCTTGGAGAAGTTTAGAAGTAACATAGTGAAGAAACTTCCATCACTTTCATACCAAAATGATCCTAATTTTTTATATGGAACAGTGTTTAAACTTATTTGCAGTGAATTTGATAATATTTTTATATAAAACGTTCTCCTTGAACAGTGGAGGCTTTCAATGAATGGGCGACAGTAAGTCCATAAGAGCGAACAAAGGTTATATGAACTTTACCATGAAAGGTCATATAACCTAGCGTCGAATTTAGGAATATGTTAAAAATATTCAAAAATATTTAAAGTGTGCTCCAAAGCCAATCTTTGCATTTGAGCAACAAAATTAAGACGGCTTCTAATAAAATTAAAATGACGTGGAGTATAATTAATAGTGAAACTGGTAAGGTCAACTCTCATAATTCAAACTACCGGTTGAGTTTTAACAACAAATTAACGGAATCAGATCAGGATGTTGCAATGGTTTTTGAGAAGTATTTACGGATATTCCGATCTTAACCACTATGTCACAATTCTTCTCCTGCCGTCGCCGAATCATTCTTAAACAAAATGTAAATGTGTACAAAGAACATTTACATTTCATAAAATATCATCAAAAGATATTGTAAAATATTTTAAAACTATTGATGTTAAGAAAACTGCTGGATCTGTGGGGCATTTCCGTTAAAGAAGTTGTGCGTCTATAATCGATATAATCGCGCCTCAACTAGCTATTATTTTAATACTAGTATCGAATATGGTGTGTTTCCTGATTTGATGAAGCATAGTAAATGTACCTTTATTTAAATCTGGTAGTACATTAGACCCCGCCAATTTTAGACCCATTTCTGTACTGCCAACACTAAGTAAAATTTTTGAAAAATTATTCTTGATCAAATGTTAATTTTTAATATGTTAATAATTTACTTCATAAAAATCAATTCGGTTTCACAAGGGTCGCTCGACAACTGATGCTGGTGTTGAGCTGATTAAATATATTTTCAATGCATGGGAGAATTCACAGGATGCTTTGGGTATATTCTGTGACCTATCCAAAGCCTTCGATTGTGTTCACCATGAAACATTAATCAGGAAACTACTACACTACAGGTGTAAGTAATGCTCTTAATTAATTGTTTCATATTTAAGTAACAGAACTCAAAAGTTGTCATTAATAGTATGAGCTCTTGGGTCGATAGGTACAAATGGGCGTGCCTCAAGGCTCAATTCTCGGCCCCTTTCTGTTTCTTGTATATATTAATGACTTACCTTACATAGTAAGGGATAACCATAATATAGTATTATTGCTGATGACACTTCATTAATTTTCAAATTAAACGACAATTATTAAAATATGACAGTAAATAATGCTATATCTAAATTAGTAAATTGGTTTAATGTTAATAACTTGCATTTAAATAGCACTAAACAGAAATGTATAAAGTTCGTGACTCCAAATGTCAGACAATTAAATACTAATGTAATTTTAAATGGGAGGAACTGAGTCTTGTCGATACCACCATTTTTCTTGGAATAACACTAACGCGAAGCTTCGAGCCCCATATATCAAAGTTAGCAAGCAGACTTAGTTCTGCAGCATATGCTGTAAAAGATTAAAATCTTACCAGTGTGAAACAGCTAGACTTGTTTACTTTTATTCCATAGCATAATGTCCTATGGTATTTTTTACTATAGGACACATAACTGACACTGAAATTATATTTGTTTTAGAGAACTGATCCATAAGAGCAATCTATGATTTAAAACCTAAAGAGTCGCTCAGACAAAAATTTAGAAATTAATATATTAACTTTGGCCTCTCAATACATTTATGAAAATGTAATGTACGACACACAAAATAAAAGTAGTTATACAAAAATAAGTGATATTCATTCTGTAAATACTAGGAACAAACACAAGCTAGTAGTACCAGTTACTCGACTCCTGAGTCAGTAATTCATTCTTGGGGCGATGTATACGCTTTTACAACAAAATCCAGAAAATATACAAAATTCGACCTGCTCAAAATTCAAAACTTTATTAAACATAGTTTGTATAAAAGGTTATTATAATGTTAAGGAATTTATGGATGATAATAACCCTGGGAATGAAGGTGTTCGCTGCCAGGCTGTTTCTAATTTGTTTTGTGTAGTTAATTGTGTAATACATGATTGTAAGCTATTATTTAAAAAAAAATCCCTTTGGGTTTCTTGCTGGTTCTTCCCAGGACAGGGTTTTCGAACCAGTGTAATTAGACAAAGAGTGACTTTCAATAAGTATTATTTATAATCTATATTGAATAAAAAAGTTTCTGTTTCTGTTTCTGTTTCTAATGAATGAAAGAGCATAACCTGTAAATTAACTACAAAAAACAAAAAATTTGCCTTTTTACCCGTATCAAAAACCGCCGATTAAAATTAATTTTTCTTACAATAATACAAAATCGAGTCAGTAAATGAAAACACTCTACTCGGCTTAATTTTAGATAGCCACATTAACTGGAAATATCACATTCAGAAAATTCGTAACAAATTGTCTAGTTTTGTATATGCACTAAGTGAAATAAAAAAGACAACTGACCTCCAGACTGCGTTAATTACTTATAATGCCTATGCACAGGCGTGGCTAAGTTACGGTATTATTCTGTGGGGTAACAGTACAGATGCACCCACCATCTTCATCTTACAGAAAAAGCTAAAGCATTATATGTAACATAGAAAAAACTGAAAGTTGTCGTCCTCATTTTAAAAATCTTAAACTGCTTACCTTAAGTTGTTTTTTATTATATTTATATATTGGAATTATGCAAATTTGTGCGAAAATACCCTAATTTATACGTAAAAAGAGAAACTAAAAATACGGCTTATAGTTTTAGACATAAAAATAAATTATTGCTACCGACCTCTAAAATGAAGCTCTTCTCATCAGGCCCTTACGTAATGTCCATAGCTGTCTATAATAAACTGCCAAACTCATTAAAAAACGAAACAAATGATAATATTTTTATAAGACAATTAAAAGTGTTTCTAATCAATAAATGTTATTATACTTTATATGAATACCTGAATGACAAATGTAATACTATAAATAAATGAATGAATAATATGAATAATGATGGTATAATAATAATAAATGACATAATAATAATGAATGATATAATAATAATAATGATTAATAAAACATTGAATAAAACTATTTTTACGGATTTTATCGCGTTTAATTTTACTATTTTGATTCCCGACGTTTCGGGTGCTTTACAGCAACCCATGGTCACAGGGAAGAAAGATGTTTGACGTCCCGATGTCAGTTAGCCCGGCTACCTTCAGTTTTTTAATATAACATTTTTGCGTCCTAATTTTTTTAATCCTTTTTAGTCCTAATTTTGCGTGCAAATAAATATTGAGTATTGAGATGTATTAGGCAATTAATAAAATCGTATCTACCCAGAACCCACTGCAGCATAATGCTGAGTCGGATGCCTATTTGTTGCTACAGTGATGATATACATACGCGGTGCTATTATGTATTATGTAGCTACAAATAAAGACATTTCTTTCTTTCTTTCTTTCAATATTAAAAGTTAACAACAAAAACATTTACGTTATCCGTAAACTGTCAATAAATTTTATTCATTAAAAAAACAAATGCAAGATATTCTAACAAGGTAATCGTTACCGATACAAGTATGTTCTACAAACCGTTTCCATTGTAAACTTGTAATAACCTTATATATAAGTGGAAACGATGCCCTCACATCCAATTAATAGTTCTAATAAATATCAGCGAAGGAAACAGTACCTAAGTTTACCTTTTTATCACGCTCGATATGTAGACATTCCCTACTTAGCTCCAAAGGTATCGCAATTACGGATGCCTAGTGCATACTACTTTCGAGAATCTGACCAATACGGTCTTAGAAAGATATCTGTTAGACACGTGAAAAACAAATAGGTGAAATACGGACGGAATGCAGAAAATGAGGAAATTTGACTCGATAATGGAACATCGAGTAGCGCAAGGGCGGCCGGCGTGCTTGGGATATATTGTCTACAGTAGATCTGGTTTGGCTTATTGATATTTTTTTTATAGGAGAGGGGGCAAACGAGCATGCGGCTCACCTTATGGTAGGTGACTAACGCCGCCCATGAACAACTGCAACACCAGGGGAATTGCAGATGCGTTGCCGGCCTTTTAAAAAAGATTAGGCACTTTTCTTGAAGGTAGATGTCTAAAGGAAGTATGTTAAGGATAGTAGCCAAATTTTTAAGTTTCTCTTTATTTAATGGTAATTTTCTAGTAAACCTTTAACTAAGGGTACAGGTTTTCTCTCATTAATAGTAAGGCCTCCCGCCTGTGCCTAACAGTGAGACTTACGAGTGTATAGTCTGTAACCTTACTTTTCGGACATGTAAAACCTAAACCGTATACCATTTAATGCTTAACTTTTATACTAGGATATACATAAGTAGTCTTGCCAACCACAATTGTGTATCTCGCATGCTTGACATAGCCAGTGTAACCGAAGATCTCGCCGTATCTACTCGTAAAACCGTTTAGTAAAAACACGTACTCGTAGACATATCTATTAGAACATATTAACGTAGAGTTCTTATAGGTTGGTCTGAATGTAACTACAAATTTGGCAAGACGATTTAGGATGCTAGAAATATAAAGTATTATAATACCTTGATATAGTTTATCAAGCGACGTATTTATAATCACAACAAGAAAGGAACCATTTTTTTTAAATACAATTTTTTACAAATCGAACTGAAAAATGTACCTTCTTTGAGATTTATTTTTCTACCGACTTCAAACGGGAGGAGGTACTCAATTCGACTGTATGTTTCTTATTTTTTTCTTTTTTTTATGTGTGTTACCTCATAACTTCTTTCTGGGTGAACCGATTTCGATGACTCTTTTTTTATTTGAAAGCCAGTGCTTTACATGTGGTCCCATTTAAATTTGATCAAGGTTTGACCAACAGTTTTTGAGTTATTCTTAATAATTTATATTGAAGTCGGTTGTACAAAATTTTTAATTTTAAATTATGTTAAAAACAGTTAAAACATTATTATAATACCTTGATATAGTTTATCAAGCGAAGTATTTATAATCACAACATGAAAGGAACCAGTTTTTTTAAATACAATTTGTTACAAATCGAACTGAAAAATGTACCTACTTTAAGATTTGTTTCTCTACCGACTTCAAACAGGAGGAGGTACTCAATTCGACTGTATGTGTTTCTTTTTTTTTTTTTTATGTGTGTTACCTCATAACTTCTTTCTGGGTGAACCGATTTCGATGATTCTTTTTTTATTTGAAAGCCGGTGCTTTACATGTGGTCCCATATAAACTTGATCAATCTTATTCTTCAATCAGTTATTCTTAATAATTTAAATTGAAGTCGGTTGTACAAAATTTTTAATTTTAAACTATGTTAAAAACAGTTACAACAACTAATAGAATGTATGAAGTTTATACTCGTTGATATGTAATAGAGGTTACAGATAAAATATGTGTTCCAAATTAGTAATTTCCATAAAAAATTTAATTGCTAATATCGCATAGATACATGTCGGTCCCACTGTATGTCCTCGCATACCTCTATATACTCGTAAATTTTATCAATGTTACACCCAATCCGATTAATTGGGACCCAATATGGTCGCACGGTATTTGGTTTCCTTTCTCGTCATCGGACATCAAACGTATTGGCGGTCCATTAGAGAGCTGTGATGGCCAAGTAAGGCTTTTCTTTGTAGTAATGTAAACATCACACTATTATCTAGTAAAGCACAGTACAGTCTTTGAAAGCAAATAACATACAGAACCTCCAGAACAGGCATGTGATTATTAGTAATCAAAAAAAACTATAGTATTTGAAACAATATATATTAGATAATTGTACGTAATTTCATAGACCTTCTCTCTATATGGATATGAAATTGTATCGCTAATACATCTATTTGGGCTGGCAACCGTACTGACATATCATTCCGAATTGAAAACGATGCCGTCGCGTCCTAATTTTTTTTTGTTTTATTTTAAATCCTTAGGTATTCGACACTGTCAATTGAAATTGTCGAAACAATTTTTTTTAGAACTGTATGAAACTATCGTGGTAACGCTAAGGTTTCTATACTCAAATTATCATCTTATTTAAAAAAAATTACTTGAAATGGAAAATTTACCAAGATGCAGCAAAATTTAAAAATGATGTGGGAAACTTTCTTGAAGTTAAGCATTCCATTTCACTCAAATTAAGGTAGCCAACTTCCAACTTTTCTTATTTTTTTCATTTTATTATTGTTACTTATATGAAAATGGCCCCAAAATGTTTAAATAGATCTGAAATCAAGTTACGGAAGGTTTTAATAATAACAAAAGTATCCCTTGCAATTCTGCGACAAGCCCTTTAAACATTGTGTTTTTAGTAGGTATACCTATTCTTGCCGAAATAACTCCTCAAACACAACAGTGAAAATTGCATCAAAATACAGGTTTTGATCGTTTTGACAACTGATGTTATGTTTTTACATTTAGGAGAATAATATGTACTGTGTAAATAATATGAGCACCTATAGTGAATGAGTAACAAAACGCAAAATGCTCTATCTCTCTCAGTTTGTTTACTTTATCTTACTAAATTTATTTGTCACTAATTCAGATTAACTACGTGTAAAAACAACACAAAAGAAAGCAAATAATCTGTACGACTTCATGGACTTTCTACAACATATCTACCACGACAATTGATAAGTGTATTAATAACATTTTTCAGATACCTTCTCCTTATAGAACTTGTTTTATGCGTGCTTTAGAAACTTAAAATATTCGGAGAAACCTCAACCGTTTAAGATATGCGGGACAGAAGTTGCTGCAATTAAAAATTTTAATTAACGAATTTCAATAATTAATGACGAGATTCCCCCAATTACCGCTACCGACAGCACATATACGTTGACATATAATTCGACAGAAGCAACCTTAACACTCGGCATCATGACTACAAAAAGCGCAGCGGAGGTATGTGAATTGTGCCCAAATACGACTTGTTGAACGATATTAAATAAATAATTACACATTTGTCAGATAGTCCTAAAAAGCGAAATGCCCGCGACCGGTCGGTCGCCGTATTTGGCGCGCTATGCCGGCGGGTTGCGCCGGCGCAGGTGAGCGCCAATTATCTGGGCGCGCAAAAAGCGCGCGCGGACAAATTGTGAAATTGTAAGCCCCTTGACTCCGAGACATTGGCTTGGCGGTAAACACGCCTATTTGGGATGTGTTCTATTACATTGTTATGCGTAATAGTGTTGCCAGTTGTATATATCAAGTTATCTTATTGTATCATATCATGCAACAACAGCCTTTTTTCAGATTACTACAGCTGGTATAAACTGTGTAGCTGGTACACACAGAGTAGGTATTTCTGCTTCCTATTTTTTTTATAAGATAAGGGTGACAAGCGAGCACCCAGTCCAGCTGATGGTAAGTGGTTGCTGTGGCCTATAGACATCTACACCTATCCTCGTTTGCTAATCAAAATGCAGATGCGTTGTCAGCCGTGAGGACTAAGATGGAATGCCTCTTTTCCGTTAAAAAGGGACTCGGTTTCTGCACTCACCATTAAGCTGCTATTTTACGCTGGTATTCTGTGAGAGTGTGGTCCTTCCCCGGTCGAGCCGACCCATTCGTGCAACAACTATACGAGTACAACTAATATAGCTGCAGCATAGCTCTACCAAATGAGTAAAGAAACTGTACAGAGGCAAAGCTTCCAAGGAGCTGTCAAAATTTTTACCTATTTTGGTAGGGTTGGCACAGGAGAATAAAATTAAATAAACAAAACGTTTATCAGCATTTTAAATTTTAAAGATATAATATTTTTTACAAACTGCGTATTCTAAATATTTTACTTTTATAGTTATTGTCCTTCAACAATTTGTTGTGGCTTTTAATTAAATGGTAAATTCTAAATTTAATGTAATTTTTTTTAATAATGTGTTGGAAAGCACTCACATTTCATAACAAATATAAACTGCACACGTTTTAATATTTCACTACCAATATTTACAATGTTTCTTTCGAAGTCAAAATATTCGCGAAATTTTTGCTCAAGCAATTAAACAAACGCAATAAAATTGTCAGGAAGTATCATAAAAAACCCCGATTGAACACTATATCTTTATTTAAATCCTTGTAATGGCTGAAAAAAAAATCTTTTTCCATATTTATACGTTGTTCAGATCTATTAACGTACAGTTTTATTTATTCACATTTGTGGTGTTTGAGACAACATTTTCTAGACAAATATCCCGCCACATAGACTAAACCATTTTTTTCTGGCAAATCAAATAGATAATCATTTGTTCCTGTCAACATAGGAGCAGTAACATCGTCAGGTTGTGGTGATGTTGTATTAAAATACGATAATCGTCTGATTTCATAAGTAACATATCGAAATCGTATTCACAATTAGTATTTTGAGGTTTTCCTAAGATATTGGTTATAAACATCTTATTGAAGGCAATACTAACTAGTCGACATGTTGATTCCTGGTACTCGTAGTTACCACCCGCCTGTCTAACTTTTCCAAATAAAGTTTCGATTGGGATGTCTCATAAATATAAATTAATTTAATTTCTTCTGATTTTAATTCTTCATGAAATTTTATTAAAGATTTTATGGACACTTGGAATCCGTAGATGAAATTTATGCTATTTGTTACGTCTTTCTGCCTATCACTTCTTATTAATTTTACAAATGTTAGCGTTTCTTCTAAAAACTAAATTTGATAACTATCGCATCGAAAATCTCTTTTATATTTATTAGGAGATCGCAGTGTACTTCAGTGTAAAAAATCAAACAAATTATTAATTTTATTTACAAAATCAGTGGTATCTCTTGCGGCAACCTCGATAAGATTTAAATCTACGTAGGTATTAGTAAACCTTATTTACACTTTTTTTATATTTAATTTGATACGAATTATTCTTTGAAAAACAAAATTTGAAACTTATTATTTTTACACAACCCCAAGTTTGAGCACGGGCCGAGTCGGTTTAAAACAGTTTTTCTTTGTACGTGACGAGCCGCCAGTGCTCACGCACACACGCGCCTCAAGCTTGTAGTAGTGTACCTATCACAGCGCGGTTGTATGAAGCTTTGCCTCTGTACGGTACGGTTTCCTTACTCATGTGGCTCTACCACGTTACGAACTATCACGAGTCTGTGACAAAATTCACAGACCGGTTCACTGTTTTTAAATGTATTTTCCGCTATCAGTTGGACGGCAGAACCTCTCGAACTGTCACGCATCGAATGCAGGTAAAGTTGACATTTTGATGAAAAAGCAGACATATTTAAGCTTACACCTGCGACCATATTACTAATGCTTATTACTTATTTACGATGCTTATTATTAAATCCATAATTAATATGAAACACAGTTGATGAAAAACTATAAAAAATATCACTCTCGACCTTTTACCTCTATTTAGCTCGGTGATAATTCCTACTATTCTTCCCCTCTTCAACGATTAACGAGACCCTCAACTGTATCCAATGTTTATAGACTAGCTTCTTATATAGCCACTCCATATTTTCAATAATAATTGGCATAATAATTAGTCAAGCACCATCGAGCAGTGTTTTAAGAAGTTTCCATATTATCAGAACGCAAACAAAAGCCCGTATATGCCAGTGTGTACGGTAACGACAACGCAAAATGTTTTTTAAACCTTTTCTTGTTCCATATACCATATATTATGGCTCACGGACCATAAATAGGTATATACTACATACTGTTTATGAAAATCAGATAGTAAATGTGTCAAAAAAAGAACGAATGATTTCAAATTGTTTTGTTGTACCTACTATACAAGTACCATGTAGTGGTGGTATAAGGATATCCACTACCCCATATCATCACGTGGCTGTTGTAAGAGGCGAGCAACGTCTTTCTAATAACGCTTGCCAAGCGAAGCAACTATGGCAAATAACCCCTATGAGGCAATATATGGGGAGGCCAATGTTTGGCAATGGACTATAATAGTCTGTAACGATATATAAGAAGCTAGGGCAGATCCAACATATATTTTTTATAGAAGTAGGGGACTAACGAGTCCTATATATAGTGTATACTGTGACCCATAGACATCTAGATGGTATCCTCGGTTAAGTATCAAAGTGCAGATGCGTTGTTACCCCTGAGGACTAAGATGGAATGCCTCGTTTAAAGTAAGGGGAAGAGTGTCTCCAGTTCTTAACACTCACCAAACGAAACACAGCAGCATTAAGCTGCTATTTCATGCTGGTATTCTGTGAGAGCATGGTCCTTCCCCGGTCGAGGAGACGCATTCGTGATACATCCATAATATTATAGTTGCAGCGTGGGTCTACCACATATAAAAGTAATCATGATCTGGTATTTTAATAGAACCATGAGCGAGGCAATATTTAAAGAACAATCTTCAAAAGCATCGGGCTGACCAGAACTTTTTTGTCTTAATTCGTTACTATGGTCAAAACATGATTCCATCATTTTGATCAAACAGCAGTCGATGGCTTGGGAAAGGCCTCCCTCGTCGACACCGAAGAAAAGTTTCAAGCTCGACGGGAAAGGTCGTTCGTTTTTTTTAAGTAAAGAGTATATAAATCACTGCATTTAGTTTTTAGGACGCTGAGGGAATTACGAGTATAATAGTAGAATGTTTGTAAAAGGGAGCAACTATTACAGGCTCCTACATACAGTATACCAAATATGAAGATGCACAAGGTCCTTTAAGAATAAGACATCCATATACCTTCGCTTACATGCTCATTGGTTAAGGGCTTTATTTTAGCCCACCTTCAGTTTTAGTTAGTTTTAGTTTTAGCAGTTTATCGATCAAATTGGTGATATATCACCAATTTGATCGATAAACTGCCGTTCACTTCTGCAACATAAATTTGCTTTGTCACTCTTTCTTTATTCATTCTTTCTACATGACCAAACCACCAAGGCATTCCTTTCTTAATCCTGGTCACAACATCATCTTGCAAACCACACTTTTCTCTTATCACATAATTCCTCACCCTGTCATTCAAATTCAGCTCTAACATAGTCCTTAATGACCTCATTACAGCATTTAATCTACTCTCGTGCTTCTTCTGTCACTCTCTGCAACTCTCATTACCATACATTAAGGTAGGGACAGAATTGTGAATTGCCGTACGTGTTTTTTGACACATTCTGACTTCCCACAATAGAGTGAAAAGCCGCATTTACTGTGTGGCCTGCATTCACTCGTCACTCTATATCCTTATCATATGACATATACCATCCCTGCTAAACATATCCTAAATACACAAACTCATCTACTTGCTCGACCAGCTCCGCTTCTATTCTTATTTCACATATTGTTTTACTTTCTTCTCTTTCAAAAAATCACTTTTGTTTTACTTGGGTTCACTTTCATTCCCCTTTCTTTTAATAACCTGTGTTACCATCATTAGCAACTCGGGGAAGCTATACAACCCTGTCTGACACCTTTATGGATGCCAAATCAGTCTGATTAGGCCTCGTTAATCATGATACTAGCACTAGAATCCCTACAAAGAGATATTAATGCCTGTATAAACTCAGCGTTCAACTAAAACGACTATTTGCCATAAAACATCCCTGTCCACTCAGTCATAAGCCTTTTCCAAGTCAATGAACGCGCAGAAAACTTTCTAGTTTTTGGCCAAAAAACTTCTCTGTGATCATGCGCATAGAAAAAACCTGACCCGTACACCCCATTCCCTTTCTAAATTCAGCTTGCACATCCCAAATTATTTCGTCAGTATCTTTCATAACTCTTTTCTGTCAACACCTTAGCATACGGTTTTCCCACAATTCTCAGCAGCATAATAGTTCTTTTTACAGTATTGCTGTGACCCTTTTTTGGGACTACAACGGCATTGCACCAGTCTCCCGGTACTCGCTTTAATTGCCAACATAAATTAAATGAAGTGTACAGCAGGACTGCTACCACTCCCTCTCCAGCACTTAGCGTTTATATCTCTATTATGTCCAGTTGCCCTATCTGCTTTCAAGTTTTCATTGCTTTCATTATTTCATTTATGCTTATCTCACTACCTCTTTCCTCTTCTTTCGGAATTTCTAGTTCATTTAATTCAGACGTTTCCTCACTCATTATTATAATAACATAATTTATTTAAAAGTAAATATAATTTTAAACCATAACTAATGTTTAACATACTTACCATTCATTTTGGATCACTTCTAGTAAATTCTATCTTCCTTGCCGATATTCACCAACAGCCTCTGAACAATCAGAAGCTACCAACCACTCGAGAGAAAATAAATGACAATGAAATAAAATGAAAACTGTTTATTTTTCAATATATGAATAAAAAAATCGTACACAAGGTTATCGATTATCTATTTCAAGTTATTAATAATAATATAATATATACTTTATTTCGACAACAAAAATCCAATATCTTGGTGTATTTTGAAAAACTTACCAGTATATCTAGTGTTAGTATAATATCTATTCTATTTACTTAATTATTTTTGCTAAAGCTGATGAAGATGTTATACATGCTGGGGCTGATCAAGTTAGAAGCCTCACTTGAGTATGCTCCATACGAAATGCCTAATAATAGTGGAGTGATATTAAACATGTATGCGTAGGTATATGGATGTAAAATAGGCGAGAGAGTTGTATCAGGATCGTGCCTTACCTGATCGTCTCTGCCTACCCCTCTGGGTGACAGGCGTGAGTATTTATTATGATATTAAACAAGCACGTGTAACTTCGATGGTCTAAGACCCGAGACGAGTTAGTGAAGGACTGTACTCTACAAGGACGCCATAATTCAGTCAGCGAGCTATTGGAAGAAAGTTACTCGGAGTTTCTCCACGTGAATGAATCACAAAACATAGAACACAACCCAACGGATCAGTATGGGTCTAATCTTTAAAATTATTCGAGTCTTTGCTGAACAAAGTCTCGGATTGGGGCCGACTAAATCTAGTCCAGTTTAATCCTCAGAAGACACAAGCTTGCGCGTTTACCGCTAAAAAGAACCCCTTTTTCGTATCTCCTCAGTTTCAAGGCACTCCCCTTGTTGCCTCAGCCAGTATCGGAATCCTCGGCGACGACATATCGAGTGACGTGCAGTTTCGTGGTCACTTGGAAGAGAAGGCCAAATTGGCCTCTAAAAGCAGCGTGCTCATCAGAGCGGGACAGTATTTCATGCCGGCACACCGCCTGCAACTTTACAAGGCGCAGGTTCGGCCTCACATGGAATACTGTTCCCATCTCTGAGCTGGGGCTCCCCAGTGTCAGCTCTTTCCACTTGACCGCATCCAGCGCAGAACTGCTCGAATCGTCGACGACCGAGTCCTTTCCGATCGGCACGATTCACTGGCGCTGGGAAGAGATGTTGCATCCCTTTGCATTTTCTTTCGCATCTACCACGGGGAGTGCTCTGAGGAATTGTTCGGATTAATCCCAGCCGCCAAATTTCACGAACGCACATCGCGACAAATCTCCCGATACCATCCACACCATCTGGATGCTTGGCGGTCCACCACTGTACGTTTTACTACGAGTTTTCTTCCGCGTACGACCTCTCTGTGGAATAGTTTACCACCGGCGATTTTTCCGGACCGATACGACTTAGGAATCTTCAAGAAAAGAGCCTACTCCTTTTTAAAAGGCCGGCAACGCACCTGCAATTCCCCTGGTGTTGCAGTTATTCATGGGCGGCGGTAGTCACTTACCATCAGGTGAGCCGTATGCTCGTTTGCCCCCTCTCCTATATAAAAAAACATAAAGCTTTAAGAACCAACAATTAAAGTAGGAGAAAGATCCATCCGAATTTTTACGTGGTAGAGCCATGCTGCAGCTATATTAGTGGTATAGTTGTAGCACGAATGGGTCGGTTCGACCACCATCGAGTCGGAAGAACCACGCTCTCACAAAATACCAGCGTAAAAATAGCAGCTGAACGCCGCTGTGTTTCGTATGGTGAGTGTAGAGAACCGGAGACCCTTTTTACTGGAAACGAGGCATTCCATCTTAGTCCTCACGGATGACAACGCATCTGTCTGTAGATGTCTATGGGCCACAGCAACCACTTACCATCAGGTGGACTGTGTGCTTGTTTGTCACCCTTATCCTATAATAAAAAAAAGTCAATAGTTACTTCAAGACTGTGCATTGTGGGAGGTTTTAGGAGAGGCCTTCGTTCAGCAGTGGATGTGTGATGGGCTGCAATAATGATGATGATGATAATCATTATGTAAAGTAAATCTAAAAAGATATCTTGTGTAGTGTGTGACATTTCGTCATACGCTCAATATCCTAAAATGACTAGATGGCAAATTTTTATATGTGGTAGAGCCACCCCGCAGCTATATTTTGGATATAGCACGAACGGGTCGACTTGAGTGGAGAAGGGTCACGCCCTTACGAAAATTCTTCTGTGTTTTGTGTAGTGAGTGTAGAAAACCAGAGACCCATTTTACTGGAAACGAGGCTTTCATATTAGTCCTCAGTGGTAACAATCCATCTGCATTTTGATTATTAATTGAGGATAGGGTTAGGTGTCTATAGGGCACAGCATCAGGTGTACTGTGAGCTTGTTTGTCACCCTTATACTATAAAAATAAACTACTTACTCTTACTATATAGATATCTCATTTTACAAGAGCTAATAATTATTTATAACAGGGCAATTTAATTTTTTCTCGTGTTAATTTACCGTGGGGTAAAGCAGCCGTTTCTCTTCGTTCTAAAAGCAAATTAATTCAAAAGGAAATAGGTACTACTTTAACAGTTTTTATTCATTCTCTCGGATTGTTTCCGCGGCTTATATCGTACGCTTTAAGGTAATAAAGAGTTGAACGCGATCTCGGTCATTTTCCGGTAAATGACTACTGGTTATGCATCACTAGCCGGCTCTCTTGGCTTTTTATCTGCGTTTCGTAGAATTACACGAGATTAATGGATTATGTATTCAATTAGCTCCGCGTAAGATGCGTTAATTGAAGAGATAAAAATCTAATAAAAAAACTAGTTCAATATAATCTTATGACGGATCTTATTCAAATTCAAAAGAGACACCGAAAACCAAATTGTTAAATTATATATATATAATTTAACAATTTACATATCGGAGAGGGATAGCAATTTTTATTTTAAATTTCACATAAAATAAAGAATTATGTCTGATTTACACAGGGACAGTAACTGGCTCCAAATTCGAGGCAAGTCAGTGCTGACCCGCTACTGGCATAATGTAAATTGATTTGAAGTCAGTACAGCACTGTCTGCGTTATGCTTATCATACGCGATTCCATAAGTATTCTGTTATACTGAAAATGAAACAAAACGCTAAACGAACGAAACAAAATTTCAATTACTGAATAAACCAAACAAATTTGGTAAGTTGCTATATGAAATCCAAAGAATTTTATATCTATACGACAGAAGTTTAATAGCAAATGCACACCTAGTAGGTCAAGGTAAGAGTAATGAGAGTTGACAAGTTCTTCATTGTCTAATTATCTGCTTAATTGTGTTATATTATTTAACTAATAGACGCGTTTAGCTGTGTACATGCGGTAAGACTTTAATTAATATTATTCAAGCAACCAATGAAAAACCATGCATCGATTGCATAATTTCGAATTTATCGCATAATGGCGGCCTATAAACATGGCTACGTAGGCTTCTATCCTTTTCTAACATACGATGGTATATATTTATGAATAGAAAGAAAATATAACTACTGATAAGACTTTTATTGCTTTCCATATCTATTATTATTCAGGTTATTATGACCTTTAATAACAATAAATATACCTATATTTTTATTTAGTTTGATTCCATCTCTCGATATCTGGAAAAAATTTAGTAATTATACGTACGTACCAACAATCTCTCTACCTTTCCTCCCCACTTCATCCCATAAAGACCAAGAAAAGCTGTGCAATATATGTAAGTAGATACATAGTTTATAAAGTACTGTAATTTTCTTGAGAGCGTTTATTATTTTAAATAAAATACATATATTTCCTAAAGACAGGGAACTTCACAATGATATCAGATACTAGTTATTTAAAAATGTACCCATAACCTATGCCTATATCACTCATCGGTAGTGGTAATGTTTGGAAGACAAAACTCAAATATCTTTTTAAAACGTTTAAAGGACTTAATGATAAGTGGCCGATGCAGCCTATTCATATTGACCAACCAACTTTAAGCAAAAAGTATTACAGCTTCTTGTCACCCGTTTATTGTTTCACAATTCAGTTACTTTTTTTTTATAAAATTTTATAAGTGGCTAATGCAGCCTACGGACACCTGCAACAAAATTAAAACAAAAAACAATACAGATGCTTTGGTATTTGTGAGGATTAAGATGGAATGCATCCTTTAATTATACTTGCTCTCTATACCAGACTGCGTGCTGTGGTCCGGTGTACTGATATAAATAAAAGGTGGTACTTTCCAGACGAACTTCAATGCAGTAAAAAAGTCCCCTAATAAACAATTAATAATCGACAAATAACCTTTCCATCTTAATTCTCCATCCACTTTCTTCATGGATATAGATAAACGTACGGATTTTGCAAAAGAGAGGACAACACAGAGTTTCATTCTATTTCAATTTTAGCAATTATAACTTTTTTTATTGAATAATGGTGACAAACGAGCACACAGTCCAACTGATGGTAAGTGGATGCAGTGACCTACATCTATCTTTAATTAAGAATTGAAATGCAGATACGTTGTCATCCTTGAAGGCTAAGATGAAATGCCTCATTTCCAGTAAAAAGGGTCTCCAGTTCTCTACACTCACCATACGAAACACAGCAGCATTAAGCTGTTATTTCACGCTGGTATTCTGACTAACTTAAAATATTCTTACTGTATAAAACTACTTTTACGGATTTTATCACGTTTAATTGTACTTATTTTTAATTCCCAACGTTTCTATTTCGACGTTTTTTCTTACTGTTTTGTAATATTAGTATCGAAAAATTTAAATATTCCTTTCCCTAGCATAAAGGGTTTGCTTATTTCATTTTATTTGTTATATATCGAAATAGGAATATTGCAAAGTAATACTACACGACAGTTTTATGGAAATAATTTTATTTTGACGTTATTTTACATACAAATCAAAATGAATGAAATAATAATTTAAAAAAATCAAAACCAAACTTGGAAATTACTGCAATTGAATTAATTTTAAAAGTTTATCGTAATACAATAAAGCCGCAACCTGCACTAGCTTACTAAGCTATTCAAAACATTGAGTACACAAATATAAATTATTAAATAGAAAGGAGATTACAATAATCCAATTAAATCACGACATTGACAACTAAATCCTATTACCCGTAGCAGCCCAAACGGCGAGCGTAATTGGCCACCATTACATACAACCCTTTATGGTCTGTCATCGCAACACAAAATGGCCGACGAAATGGCGCAAGCGGGAAAATAAATACGTTTAGAGATGGATATTATATCTTCATTAGCGTACGGTAGCACGCATTGATATGTCGGCAGGTGGAGCCCATTGAAATTGCTTGTATTTTATCACTCTTATGCGAAAGGATAGGCATTTGTGCGAAGCAGCCATTGCCTTATTGGACTGTCGGCGAATAAGGCTTGGGTATTGTATTGACTCACTTGTAATGCGTAGCGACACTGCTACACTATAAGCGAGAAAGTTCGGTATTTACTACCACATTTTTTTGCTATTTATAAACAAAATGCTCTCTTTAATTACGTTTATACGCTTGAATTCTCACGGTTTACTATTATACCTCGAAACCCCGATTAAACCCAATTTTAAATTATGATTATTATCGTTCTTAGTCGAAGCTGTCCAATGAAAATCCGTAATGGCTTCAAAAAAGAATTGGTGAGTAGTATCATTGACATCAGACCTTTCGTAGCTTAAACATTATTTTCCGCCATCGGGCTCCTTGTTTATTCTGGTATATAACTTAAAAAGTATATACAGGTTAGAACATTAGGATGGGGCAGTATGACAAAAATGTACACAATCTAGATAGATAAATTTGCTCAAACAAAATACAAAACATAATATTTTTTTGCATCATAACATTATCGAATGGTTCAACAATACACGACATACCTACATATATCTTTATATTTTTTTAATTTAGAAGACTTCATTCTTGACTAATGCACATCTGTTTTACTAAAATTTTTGTTATGTATTCGTTGTTATTATTTTCTCCAAAAGCAATGACGAGTGTCTCTGATGAAAATTTTTCTTACACTCAAATATTTTCATAGATCTCTACGCACTACCGGTACTCTACTCTATGTGTAGGTAATCGTTTCATCTTGTGGCTAGAAATTAGGAAAATTATAAGAAGGTATATATAACATATTTTTTGCGTCCGCCAATCGGAGAGATTAAAGTTCGGAAATTTATGTCTACAATCGTCATGTTTGTTTTGTGAAGCTATATTTATCTGCAAACATGCTCATGTTTGCTCTACATCCACGGAGACATCCACAACACAAAAATGCCTGTGAATGTGTGTGCTGTTACATTATTGCATCAACAGCTTTTTAAAGTCCACCGCTGGATATAATGCCTTTCCAAAAATGCACCAATCGGCAAGTATGCCTCGGAAAACTTACCAATATTCACTACCTTGGGCAGGCAAGTTGGTGAACGCACAGACGATAACCATCGCAACGGTAATGCTCGTCATCATCCGCCTGAAAAATTTAGATTTAATGCTTTTTGTCACCAGAACCTCGTGCGTCTACCAGCAGGTGACCATATTCAGGTGAGGTTAGTAAATAGTTGTACATATTTTGAAAAAGTTGTCATACGTTCCTTCACACTTTGGAATTAGGCGCCAAGTCGACCGAGACAACGAAGTGTAACATAAAGCTTAGCTCTAATAGCATTTTGTGTGTAAATCGAGGTCGAAATGATAATAAAAGGTCGACAGAATGGCATATTCATGATATTCAAGCGTAATGTCTTGGAGGAAATTAAAGACTTAAGAATTTAATTAATTCACTTAAGTATTAAAATTTAAAACTACAAAATAACGATCTACATCATTTACAATTTTGTATCACGCTTTTTGAATTTGTTATACAAATAGGTGTGTTTTGCTTATTAATGTTCGTATCAATTAATAAACAATTTTACTACTAAATATGCCTCCTTTCGTCTAGGATGCCGTCTAGGCTGATCCCTCTATCTGCTACAAAATAATAGTGCACATACTTCTGGGTTCCGGTTTACAGGATAAGAACCAATATACTCTCAGATAACGGGATTTCACCTAAGTCTCAAGGGTGGCAAAGTATGGTGGTTTTACTTTGCTAGAAGTACTGTTTTTTGCATGCCATTGCGGAAAGAAACTGGTTTCTTGCCATCTAGGTAACAGCAGATCATATTCTCATATAGATTTTTGGGTATAGTGTCTAATTTTTCTCCTACAACGGATTTCTACAAAGAACTTTACGTTACATGGTCTTCTTTTGTGTTTTCTGCTCCAAGGATTTACTGGTTGGTTACGAGTAGCACGCTCTCAAAACCGCACATATATAATTACATGCTATGCTGAGCACTCTACTTAATTGTTTGAAATTGGCTATAGGCGTTTTTGGATTACAATGACCACTTCAGGACAGCCTTGAATTAGATTGCGAACTCATTTATAAGTCCAATGTATAAAAATGTTGGTCATTTCTTCAACGTTACTGACCCGAAAACACCTCACTTCTAGGTATGTATTTTTTCCAATATTTTCGCTTAGCGGTAGTAGAAACAGACGTCTTCAGATGCCACTTACAGTCAACCTGATGGTAATTGGGTACTGCCATCCTTGGACACCTGCAACCAACTTCAAACAAAGTAAGCTAGAAATGCATTGTCGTCACCTCTATCTAAGATGAAATACCTCATAGCCTGTTATTATAATGGCCCTCTCTCTGGCTAAACTGGAGTATTTACCAAGACTGTCGCCTAGGTAAAAAGAGCTACCTAGGTAATAAGTTTAGTACTTACAAAACTTATACAGGTTACACTAAAACAATCTATTGCATACTGACTATATATCTTATAGTTACTTCAAGCACTTTTCCATCCTCCCGCAAAGGTCCACTACTGACATGGGCATCTCCCGTTGTAGGGAGAATTTGTCATGACAAGCTTGACTAGCAGATTCACGGTCGCTTTACCATACTACTGCAAATGCTTTAACCTTCGAACACAATACTAAATGTTTATTACATACTAAATATGTTCAATAGAAACGCTTCGAAGAAAATCATCGATTGTTATAATAAGCGTATGCCAAGGAACCTTAGGTTATAATTAAAATTATCATTAATAAAACCCGTACAGTGTCATTAGGCGGATATATTGATAGTGAATCGAAGCAATCAGCCCATTTGAATATTTAACATCGATTCATTGGACTGTATAATGATACTATGGCGGGTAGGCCATTGTCCGATTTCCGGCAGGATGATAATATATTAATGAACGATTCTTAATTCTAATTTTAGCCTCTATTATGTAAATTAAAACAAACACTGTCGCCGACTATTTGTAATTTAAAGTATGTTGTCTTATTCTTCATCGTCTCTGCTATAATTATTTTGGGCAATAATTATTAATTATATTTATTTACATTGTTAAAACATAGTGTAAAGTTAAATCTAACTAAAAGGTTACACACAATATTTAAAAAAAGACTATAATAAAGAAAAACTAAAATTAAAAATTTTAATTGTTTTGGCACAATACCAAGCAGAGTAGGATTTTTCTTGGTATCGTGCCAAGAACGCTGGCTGCGTTTCCTCGCTGAATGGCTATACTTTTGAGCGAGAAAAGAACCAGCCCTCTTATCACCAGCAGCAGCGACTAGTCGCGGGCAGAGTTCCTTTAGGAACTTCACCGCACGTGGATCTCACGGACCGATAGTCTCCACAGCAAATGGCACAAATATGTAGTCATTTCTAAAAGACTCATATTTACGCCACTTACTTAATTCAGCTGCCTCTGATGCGGCTCCGGCTCTAAACGAGGTACCCTTGAGATGAGAAGTCGCCAAAGTGTCTACGCAAGAATAATTATTTGTAAAAAGTATAATTATTTGTAAAAAGTTAACAAATAACCATAGGAGATAAATTGTTATTTATAATTAAGAGCCGTGGTAGCTCAGATGGTTAGCGCTCGCTGTAAGTTTCACAGTACGCGAGCAACCCGGGTTTGATCCCCGCCGGCACCAATGAAATTGTTAATTGCAATTTTTAGTGCTGATTTACCACGTGCTCGGCGGTGAAGGAAAACATCGTGAGGAAACCTGCATGTCTGAGAAATCAAAAAAAAATATTTCGAAGACATGTGAAGTTCGCCAACACGCATTGGGGCAGCGCGGCGGACATTTCCTTGCCCTAAAACCCTCTCAGAAATGAGAAGAGGCCTGTGCCCAGCAGTGGGACGTATATAGGCTGTAACTTTTTATAATTAATTGCACTCAAAGCATTATCATAAATTTTACATATCTACTAAAGAGAATCTTAGTCCTCAGGGGCGACAATGCATCTGCAGCCTTCTTTGCTCGTATTGAATTGCAAATGTCCGAAATCCGACTATAAGACTAATGTCAGACTATGAGAGTGAGGGAATAAATAGTGCACCTGTGTTTACGCGCACACTCGTGCACTATAATCCTTTCCTGCACAGATTTGCTAGTGTCCATTGACATCGGCTGCCAGTACCGAAATTCGGTCTGGAGAGAGGACATTTAAGTGAAGGTAAGAAGCCGTAATAACTACGGGCAAACTTGCCTTATATTTAATAGAACGCAAGCAACAGAGTTCGATCCTCTCCAACATTAATGAAATTGTAGCTGCAATTTTAAACGTGAAAGAAAACTCGTGAGCAAACTTGCCTAACTAAGAAATAAATTAAATATTTCGAGGTTATTTGATGTACGCTAACACTAATTGCAAGAGTGATCTTACAAAATAAGACGAGGTGATAGAGACCGTTGTTCAGAGACAATTTCGAACTTAACGTCGAACTTCATAATGGCATAATTTATGCAAATAGATTTGAAAGATTTTACGTGGTAGAGCCATGCTGCAGCTATATTAGTAGTATAGTTGTAGTACGAATGGGTCGGCTCGACCGGGGAAGGACCACGCTCTCACAGAATACCAGCGTAAAATAGCAGCTTAACACTGCTGTGTTTCGTATGGTGAGTGTAGAGAACCGAGACCCTTTTACTGAAAAGAGGCATTCCATCTTAGTCCTCACGGGTGACAACGCATCTGCATTTTAATTCTTTATAGATGATGTAGATGTCTATGGGTCACAGCAACCACTTACCATCAGGTGGACTGTGTGCTCGTTTGTCACCCTATCCTATAAAAAAAAAAACGATAAAGTTTAGTTGTGACAGAAGGAATATATAATTTATTATGATGTCATACTGTGTGAAGTGAATATCATTTGAAAGAAAATCGAATTTAGATTTTGGTATAACTTGTTATTTTTCACAAGCCTTTCATACTTGGAAATAAACTGAAAAAAGAGTCTCTGGATCACTATTTAGCCAGTTTGTGGGTTGGATAATTTCAGTACAACGCGGTCCTATTTTCGCATAGTGAAGTTTGTGTTTAAGCTCGCAATTGTTTACGAATACCGGACATACTTACTGGTGAAGAGCTGCTATTTTACTTTTCTTTTTTAAGTATGCAAAACAAATCCGCAGAGTTCCAAAATTAAATTGAATTAGTCACAAAATACTAGCTCATGCGAAAAATAATTTAAATGTTAATGTAATTATTTTAAAACTTAACAAAACCAACGTAAATTAGTTAAGTGGGTTCCGTGCCTGTAAGCTTGTAAAACTAATAGTGTTTCACGCTGTAACCGCGGCGAATCATTAGCTGAAAATAGACTTTAAGTGTAAGACAGAAACCGGTTTGAGTGAACGGTCTATTATTTCTGTTTCTGTGCTGACTGATTCGGTATTACGAAATTATAATACCACCTCATCATCAATCTCCATCTCACTAATCCATTGATCTATGTCGGTTCTACTACGGATATCCTCATTTCTCAGTTTATCACTCAGAGAAACCCCGAGCACAGCCTTCCCCTTAGCTCGCTGAGCCACCTTGAGGTTCCTCATACGGCCAGCAGTGAAGAACCACGTCTCAGATTCATAGGTCATCACTGGCAACACGCACAGGTTGTGCAATCTTGTTTTGAGGTTTTGTGCTATGCCTGACGAGAAGATGTGTTGTGATCTCCCGAAAGCTGCCCAGCCGAGTTGAATCCGTCGATTGACCTCCCGGTCGAAGTTGGACTTACCTAGTCGGACTATTTATCCCAGGTAAAAATACTCGTCAAAAACTTCGAGCTTAGTGCTTCTAACAACTTTGTTATGTCCATGTTTATCTTAAGACCTATTCGTTGGGAGACACTAGCCTAGAGGTCATTGAGCCTAGTTTTAGGTTCTCCTGCGATTCTGCCATAAGGACTACATCGTCGGCAAATTGAAGGTGAGTAATGTACTCGCCATTGATGTTAATTCCGGAACCTTTTAAGTCCAGTAGCTTGAAAACGTCTTCCAATGCAGCGGTGAAGAGTTTCGGAGATGTAACGTCACTCTGACTTACACCTCACTACACTTGGATAGGTTTCGTACTCTGGTTCTGTACTCAGATAGCTATCGTAGCCCTACTGTACAAACAATTCAGCACTTCGATATACCGACAGTCAACTTGGCACCGCTGAAGGACTGCAACTCCGCCCAAATTTCGACGCAATCAAAGGCTTTCTTATAGTCCACAAACGCAAGACAAAGTGGCAAATCGTACTTTTCGGTCTTCTGTACAAGTTGTTGACGGGTATGTGGACGATGGTGCTAAAGCCTTTTTGGAAACTGGCTTGTTTGGGAGGTTAGAAGTTGTCGAGTCTGCGTGCGAGACGATTCGTAATGACTCTCGAAAACAGCACGTAGAAGCGGCTCAGAAGGGAAATCGGTCTGTAGTTCTTCAAGAGAGCGTTGCAGCCTTTCTTGAAGAACAAGACCACCGCACCTCTGCTCCACGCCTCCAAAGTAGTCCCACCATGGAAGACGGAATTAAAGAGCTTCTGAAGGACTTCAAGTACTGTTTTTTCATCCGCTTATATGTAACAAGTACGCTATAACTGCATCCTCGCCCGGAGCCTTGCCGTATTTATGGTGCTGTGATAGTGTCGGATAAGACGTGCTCTTGGATCGTTTCTCATTCTTTTGTGTGTGACTCCAACGATGACGTTTACAGCTGCCAATAGAACCTGTCAATCTCACTCAAAATCCCCGGTGTCCCAGAAACGATGCTGCCGCATTCGGTCTTCAACTTCAACAGTTGACTCTCTCTGGCAGATAGCCTGGCAAAAACTTCGGAGCCCTGGTTTCGCTCGATCGCTTCTTCAATACGAGCTGCATTGAAGTTTTGCCCATGCATTTGGTGATCTGTCAGTTCAGTTGCCGCCTATATGCTGTTAAACTGCTGTAGACTGCAACTTCATTTCTCGTCTAAAAGCCATGAGATTAAGTGTATGATCGGAGATTTTTTGTGTTCTTCTGCGACGGGTCGTGCAGAACTTAGCTCCGACCGCATGGACAGTTTCCACAAGCTTGTCATTCATATCGCCCACTGAAAACGATTTTGTAGCAAGAGCTGAAAGCCTGAAAAGTGAGAAAACAATAGTGATGATGCTTTATATAAAAAGTAAAGAAATAATAGATGTAATGAGAGTTTACAGAATGCTCTCCGATAAGAATGGGTTTCTTGCTGGTTATTCCCAGGACAGAGGTTCTTTTCCAAACCAGTGGTAAAGTAAAAAATGACTTTCAACAAGAATTACATGTGATCTATATTATAAAAATTAATCTATAGTACGTGAGGGTAATATGGTCATCCGGTTAATAAGGTCACTTTCTTATAACTCAAAGACTATAGCCTTGTTTGCATGGATAGCTCTGTGATACTATAGCTCTTCATCGGGCAATCAAATAATAAAGGGTCAAAAGGGCGCTGCTTTATCGACGCTATTTTGATGGTTGACATTATAGTAAATATTTTAGTCGATTTTAGAATTGTTTAGTGTAGTTAGTTTTTTTAAGTTGGTTTTTCAAAGTTTTCCTAATTATTACCAAAGCTTGTTTGCTATTTATTTCTTAATATATTAGTTATAGTATACGACTTTGTGTTTTTGTCTCTGTCCTCCTCCTAGTTTCGGTTTTATAGGACGGCAAAACTTTAGGTGACCATATTACCCTCACGTACCTTATTCTATTCTACTCTATTCTATTTTGAAAACAAAATATTTTAGGAAAATATCGGCGTTTTAAAATTCATTGTATGTGACGGTGGAAGAATATCAACTAATTAGCTATTAGCGGTTCGTCTTACGCAATACACGGTAAATAACAGAGTACTGGCGGTGTAAGCATATACACTACCACATATCGTTCCCCTGGGTGTCGTAAAAGGCGATAGCCGGAAATTGAAACAGGATATGGGCAGCAGCATCTTTCCTCATAACAACTCAAAATTATAAAAAACTGCGGTTCAACCCTCTTGGCAAGTGAGGCAACTGTGGCAAAATCACTCCAATGAGGCAATCTAAGGGGAAGACCTATGTTCAGCAGTGGACATTAACAGGATGCAATGGAATGTATGAAGATTCATTGTTTGACCCCTTAACAATATCTCACTTAGTACAACATACATGTAAAGATACATACGATACGATACGATACAATACAATACAATACTTTTATTGCACACCAAGGAAAGATAAAAATAACAAATTGAAGTTCCTCCTCGGTAATATCAAGGTAACAAATGTCAGCATAGCCGAGGAAAGGGAGTAGTAAAGATTTTGCAAGCGTAATTTTGGTGTAAATGGGTAAAAAAAAGTAGTTAAGCCTTAGGAGGGAAGCATTTGCTGCAAACATGTTACGGCTCACTGCATTCATTTGAGGAGTCCAAGAAAGACTAAAATCCCAAAGGATATCTAAATTTTTAACAACGTAGTTGTAAGGGATAGGACACCACTAAATATAACGGGTTGTAATTGACTTTTTTTATTTTGGAAATCATTCTTGATCTCCCAATAACTATGGCTTGGGATTTTAAAGGGTTCACAGTTAATGCAAATTGCTTAAACACAAATGTGGAAAAGTCAAGAATGGGAAACGATGAAACTTGACTAGATGTTGTTGATTTCGCAATACCAGTATTGTCAAAGCAAGAAACAGAAGGCAAATGCTGATTAAGCAAATTTAAATCGACGTTGTTTGGTATAGGGCATGAACGTGATTTCCCAATGCCTATGGACCTTAAAAGTTCCAAACACGACATATATCTTCAATTTGTACCGATTTATGGATGGTTGAAGTCGTAAATCTCTACACATCTTGTTGCATTGATTCCGCAGGAGTTTGTACTTCTCCCGAATCTTGTCATTCTTTGGGTCTGACCTGTAACTTGATTTTTCGTTAATCTTACCGTCTAACAATCTTTTAAGATCTTCAGTCAACCACGGGGCTGGAGGATGACGTATTCGAATTGGAAGGACAGGAGCATGTGCATCAAATGAGGAGTTGAACAAGAAGTGAATTAAACAGTGCTACCTGTTCGTCAACAGCGCAAGCCTTTGTTATAAAATTCCAGTTCGTATTAGCAGCGTCTTTTTGTAGCCTTTTCAAATCCATTTCCACAAAATCGATATATCATGTGATGAAAACTTCTTCTAACTCTTCTTCGTAATCTTCTTCTCTTTATCAGTCCATAAAGATAGACTTAAGCCTCAGCCACAGTAAGAAAACTTGCCATAATAGCTATGATTGGCTGGTAAATTGGCTTGCAATACGTCTCACAATCATCAATGCCACTTAGCGTCGTCCATACAGTTATTTTGCAATACATACGTGATAGTCATAGCGACATCTATATATTTATAGATGTACTACGCTGACTTGACATTCTTATATAATAATTACTTTTAAGGTGGTAGGACTTTTCTACTGCCAAGGACTCGAGTCCACGGCTATCCTCTGTACATCACTATGAATATGAATTAAATACATTAAAATATAAAATGTGAAACTTATTTATTTTATAGACGATAAATATTGAATAGTTTGTACATAACAAGAATATTTTCGTGTTTTATATGTACTTTTTGGAGCGTGATTTTTAAGAAGTCGGGTTTTAGGCTTTGCACTTATTTTTTATATCTTTCCACGACCTGCCTGTAATTTTACATAGTTAACTCTTATGGGTAAGGTTATACACTCATGGGTGAAAGGGTCAATGGCATCTTTTAAGCTGCCACCACAATTTAAAAGCTATTTACACAAAAAAGCTGCTCAGTCTACCCTAACTTACAAATTGGTTTTCTCCAGCCGGGCCGCCAAGTGGACCGCCAGTCGTACGCTGTCAGCTGCGCAAGCACAAGCCTAACCGCAAGCCGCGGACGCCATTTACAACCCAACAGCTTCTGGCTCTCGAGAAGAAGTTCCGAGATAAGCAGTACCTGAGCATCGCAGAGAGAGCGGAATTCTCCTCTTCTTTACGACTTACTGAGACGCAGGTAAAATTATCGATAATATATGATGTAAATCGTTAACGATTTTTAGGGTTCCGTACCCAAAAGGTAACCAACGGGACCCTATTACTAAGCCTCCACTGTCCGTCCGTCCGTCCGTCTGTCTGTCGGTCAGCGGGCTGTATCTCATGATCCGTAATAGGTAGACAGTTGAAATTTTCACAGAATGTGTATTTCTGTTGCCGCTATAACAACAAATAATAAAATTAGGCTGCCCTACTAGAAACGTGTATTACGATGGTACGGAACCCTTTATGCGCGAGTTCGACTCGCAATTGGCCGGTTATTTCTTACTATTTGACTGTAGTACTTTCTTTGGCTTCCCATTTAGCTCTAAGAAGTTACGTTGGCAACTGCGTACTGAAAGGCGCAGTGTTGGGCGACCATCAACTACATGGAGTGATGACCTGATGAAAATTTTAATTTGTGGCAATCTTTGGAAGAATTCTAAGTTCTGCAGTGAACTTGTGATAAACTGTAATGATGCTAATCATGATAATGACATTTTATCAATGTAGTATACATATAACTAAAGTTTAAGATCTTAACGATTTCCTTGAGACATGAAAATTAAAATAAGTTTAAGTAAACATTTACCCCATTTTAAAAGATATCCTCAAGTGTTCCGTTTGGTGATATTCTTTTTATCTGGCTTGCTAAACTCTACTGATCTTTGCGACGTAAACCTGCAAATTTTGGTAAGAAAGTTGAGAAAGTGATGAAGGCCAATGTTGTGATAAGAAAGTGGAAGTGGATAGGCCATATATCTTCTTCCTCTTCTCTTTCTTCATCAGCCTGTCAAAGTCCACTCTCTCCTTGTAAAATTGTAAGATTAACCATTATCGCCATACACGCGTATTTTATATCATAACAAAAGCAAAATAGCTGATGAAGTACTAGTAGAGTCGGGATCTAATACTATCGACAGAAGGGAGAAAGCCGGCCCATTAGCTGGGAGGCAAATTAACAATTGACTGAAAAAAAATTGCAAAAAAAATCCCCGACTGAGATATTCATTAAAAAGCGAAGCAGTAGCTTAGGCGCTAAGCGATCGCCGAAGAATTTAAGATTTCAATTTTTAAATTTTTAAAGTAACCTAGTTCAGACACCACTGAAATTATTAATTTTAATTATAAGTGCTGACTTACCACGTGCTCTGTGGTGAAGTTAAACATCGTGAGCAAACGTGCATCCATTACTTCCATTACAGCCTAAACATATCCACTGCTGAAAATAGGCCTCCTTCTTGGATTACCTCAAAAGGGAGATTTTGCCATAGTTGCCACGCTTGGCAGGCGGGTTGGCAACCGCAATTTTTTATTATTATTTTTAGTTTTTATCAAGAAGATGCTGCTGCCCATCTCCTGTTTGAGTTTACCGTTAGGTTTAACGATAGGGATATATTTGCCTGAGGAATAATATATTTTACGGACATGTGCTTTTAGACAACACACTCGAGTAACACGGCGGACTAACTGCTACAAATAAAACGAAACCGTTTCAGAATGGAGCGGTCTATGCCCTGCAGTAGCACATATTTAGGGTGTAACTTTATTTAGGTTGGACTAAAATATCGCATTTTAGAACAAACTTAAAGCTCTAAAAGCCTTTTAACGTAAGAAATCCTCGCCTTAAATAAATATTTTCCTCCTATTGTAATTAATACACAACGTAAAGTCCTAGCCGTGTAGTGGCGGTGTAAGAATATCCACTACCCTACTTCGTCACGTAAGTGTGGTAAGAGGCGACAGAGGAAAACTGAAACAGGAGATGGGCAACAGCATCCCCTAATAATAACTCAAAATTGAAAAAAACTGCGGTTATCAACCCGCCTGCCAAGCGTGGAAACTATAACAAAATCTCCACTAAGAGAAAATCTTCGAAAAGGCCTATGTTCAGCAGTGGACTTTCATAGGCTGTAATGAATAATGGATGGTAGTTAATTAAAGTTAATAATAGGTCGGGGAAAAAGTTTCTTCGTATTTTGTTTGTATAAAATTGAAGAAAAATCTCTTCAGTTATACTGTTTGTATCTGGCTGGTTTTAATATCAATACATATAGGACATTACGAAAAAGAAAAGTTAAAATTAAAAAACACTTTCCCGCCATTTTTCAATTGTATTTTTGTCCGCCAAAATGAGTGAATCTAACGAAGAAATTCGATACATTCTGAAGTTTCCTACAAAAAAGGAAAAAATGCGACTCAAGCCGCGAAAAAAATTTGTGACGTTTATGGACCTAATACTGTTTCAGTAAGAGTAGCACAAAGTTGGTTCAAGCGTTTTCAGTCCGGGAATTTTGATGTCAATGATGCAGCTCGCTCTGGTCGCCCTCATACGGATAAAGTCGATGTCATTTTTGAAAAAGTGGAGCAAGATTGGCATATTAGTAGTTACGACATAGCCGAGGAATTGAGGATTGACCAAAAAACAGTTTTAACCCATTTGAAAAAGTCTGGATGTACAAAAAAGCTTGATATTTGGGTACCACACGAGCTCACTGAAAGAAAACTAATGAATCGTGTACTCATTTGCGATTCTCTATTGAAACGTAATGAAACCGTACCATTTTTGAAAAGATTGATCACTGGTGATGAAAAATATCATTGTTAAATGCGACAAAGATCATGGTCAAAAGATAGTCAAGCTCCACAGGCAGCAGCGAAACCCGGATTGACACGCAATAAGGTGATGTTGTGTGTATGGTGGGATTGGAAGGGCATCGTTTATTATGAGCTTTTACCGTCGGGCAAAAGCATTGATTCAGATCTCTACTGCCAACAACTAATGAGACTCAAGCAAGAAATTGAGAAAAAACGGCCGGAATTGATCAACAGAAAAGTAGTGGTCTTTCATCATGATAACACCAGACCTCACACATCTTTGGCCACTCAGCAAAAATTGAGAGAGCTTGGTTGGGAAGTGTTAATGCATCCACCATAGTCCTGACCTTACCCTTCAGATTTTCACCTGTTTCATCTCTTCAGAATTCTTTGATTAGTGTTAGGTTAACATCAAGAGAGGACTGTCAAAACTACTTGTCGCATTTTTTTGATAAAAAATCCCAAGATTACTACAGCAACGGGATTATGTCACTATTTACAAGATGGCAACAAGTTATCGAACAAAATGGCACATATATATTATTACTAAATGTAATTAAGCTTTGAAAAAAAAATGTTTTGAATTTGTATAAAAAATACGAAGAAACTTTTCCCCGACCTTATATAACAATGCATATTTTTTAAAGTAAGAATATAATTTATGGTAATGTTTTTTTCAGGTAAAAATTTGGTTTCAAAATCGACGCGCAAAAGCGAAACGGCTACAAGAGGCTGAAATAGAAAAGTTACGTCTATCAGCCAGGCCTCTTCTTCCTCCGTCTTTCGCCCTCTTTGGAGGAGGTGGAGCACCGCCTTTATTTGCCGCAATGGCTGCCGCCACTAGACCACAATTAAGCTTCCTTGGAGGACCACCAAGTCATCAGCACGCGATCAATATGAACATACTTAATTCCTTACAACCGCATTGACACAAAGAAGGCGCGGGAACGCGTGTTGTAGACGAACCTCCGCCATCTTAGCTATAGATGTAAAATTCAAATTAAGCATTTAACATTCACAAAAAACTGATTTTATGAATAAATCATTGGAAAAAAACACGGGAACTGATACCCGAACTTAATATGTTATTAATAGAGTAGGAAAGTCGCATTTTTATTATAAATGTAAATCTGTAGCACTTCTAAAATGTAATATATTTTGTAAGACCCTCCAAATTCACGGAGAAAGTTATTGCACACTCCATAACTATCAAAAATCCTGCTTTTCTACTATCTAATATTATGCAGCAAACTCTACATGTATACGGAGCACAAAGAATAAAATTTACATTAATATATCGACTATTCTACTCTAGATGCAATGTATCATCGATGTATACAAGTTTAACTAATTATAACTATTACGACGTACTGTAATTTAAGATTCTATACTAAAAAACCTCACTCAAATTTCTACAAAATATGTTTGAATTGGTATTAAATGTAATACAGTTAAAATTATTTTCCCCCACATATATTAATATAGATAATATATTTGTAAATATAGACATAATGAAGCAATAGACAACATTTGAATAACTGTGCTAACATAAATTATCCGTGGGCATACTTTTCAAACATCAGCAATACTATTTGAACCATCTTGTTTCAAGTCACTTGCGTACAATTGCGTGTAACTTTAAAATCATTAAATAGATTGATGCTGCTAATTAAAATGTTATATAGACTAGAACTAGATACTAAAAACATATTATTAGTTTCTCGTATGCTTTCAAGGTTCACTTTCCACACACATACTTACTTACTTACTTTACATCAACAAAAATAATGATCGCCAACAGTCCAACTACACCAGACTAGACTGGGCTTAAATGACTTGACTTTAATTGGCCTTTCAACAATACAAGTAAGCTAGTGAGAGCAGAGCCGAAATCCACGATACTCGACCACGATGCTCTACAAATAGAATACGGACGACAAGCACACAGCCCACCGGATGGTAAGTGGTCGCTGAGGCCCATAAACATCTACATCTATTCTTGATTGATAATCAAAATGCAGATGCGTTGTCACCTCTCAGGACTAAGATGGAATATCTTGTTAAAAGTAAAACGTTTCTCCGGCTCTCTACACTCACCATACGAAACACAGCAGCATTATTAAGAACGTGTTCACGTGGCATTCATGCTGCAGATTTAAATGAAGGATACTATGTCAACCCTGAGGATTAAGATAAAATGCCTCGTTACTAGTAAAATGGAAGAAACACAGCAGCATTAAGCTGCTATTTGACTTATTATACTATAAGAGTGTGGTCTTTCCCCGGTCGAACCATAACATAGCTGCAGCGTGACTCTTAACACATTATTACACTACGCTATAGAGTCGTCAACCCCACTAGCATCTGCTATTCCCGTTTAAAACTCTAAATTTAATGACCCAACCTTAAATCCCAACTGACTATAACTATAAATAAATAAACAAGTTAGTCAGTTATCTCTACCACAATCTAAAGAAGTAATCTTTTTTAGGGTTCCGTACCCGAACTGTAACCAATGCGACCCTATTACTAAGCCTCCGCTGTCCGTCCGTCTGTCTGTCAGTGGGCTCTATCTCATGATACGGTAGACAGTTGAAGTTTTCACAGAATGTGTATTTCTGTTGCCGCTTTAACAAAAATCATAAAAATAAATTAAAAATTAAAGGGGGCTCCCTTACTAGAAACGTGTTTTACGATGGTACAGAACCCTTCATGCGCGAGCCCGACTCGCACTTGGCCGGTTTTTGACGCTGTGTCTCTACGTTATCTTAGTAACAATATAATTATGCACTGAAATTCTGTAAAATTATAAATGCTAATTGCACATTTTCCGCATAATAACACGTAATTGCAAATTGCTTATATTTTTACGGCTTTCATAATTTATTTCTACCACAGACAAATTCCAGTTTTTATGGTTTTTGTTAATAACTTTATATTTTACAATGGTTCATAAAAGACGTTTAAACCTATTATTAACTACAAGATGGTGTTTTATTTCTAATGACTTAATTTTCTATTTAATTTGCGTTGTTGGATCTTAATTTTAATTAAAATATATTTTGGTATGCTATGTACAAATGCGTTATATAATATAATAATACTTTGTTAGTGCTTTTTACTTAAGATGGGGAACTCTATGTAAATACACGTCATTTAATTTATTGTATACATAAGATTACTTTAGATGAATCTAAGAATAAAATAATAGATTTTTTATTGCGAATAATTTATGTAAATTTATTCCTATACTATAGACATTATTTAAAATAGATTGTTTTTATTGATTTGTCTTATTTAAGAAACAGACTGTATATTTGGAAATAAATCAAATTTAAGCATTAATTATCTTACTTCTTTAATGCCTTACTACAGCACTGTTCAAACATACTAACTTACATATAATAATATATATGTACAGTCTGCACGGATAAAGAATGGGATTAGAAATGGCGGCTCATCGAGCCCGTACCGTCAACATGCACTGTGCATGTTGACCAATACCGAAAACCAGCTAATAACAGTATATCTTTATATTATTCAGTTAATTGGAAATTTTCTATTAATGTGAAAACATTTGAAAAGAATTGTATACGCAAGTAGGTATATTAATTTTAAAATAACATTTATCATTATCGACCTGCTCTGGCTTCGCCTGTCAAATATTTCTATTTTAATAAAATCTCAAACTTTTTGGATAAAATTTTATCTAGATCACTCCTGGTATTACTCTCTATTTGTTCGTGAAGTTTTATTACAATCGGTTTAGCCATTCCAAAGATTAGCTCGAACAGACAGATAGGAAACGAAAATTTTAAAAATGGTTACTCATATCTCAATAGCATGTAAATATTTTATACAAAAATATTAACATACAAAATCCACAATAATAATGAAAAAGCTCTCAGAACGCGTCATAGTTCAGAAATTAGCGAAATTGGGCAGATTTTTTTTGTAGTTTATGGAATTTTGTTATCATTGATTCCAATGAAAAGTTGGACTGAATATATAAAACATACAAAAGCGCAAATTGCAACGTAGTTTTTTTGCAATCTTTACCGATGGGTGTGAGTATAGATAGCGACAGTGTGCGAGCGAGAGGTGAATAGAGGCGACGCCATTTTAATCCCATTCTTTAACCGCACTGGTAGTAACTTAAAAGATGATGTATTTTAATATTATGATTTGAACTGTGCGTCCGACTATGCAATGAAAACAAAACTATAAAATATATTTATGTAATATTTAAACAATCAACCAAATAACGACTTCCATAAAAAGGCCTTCATCAGTCGTTGGTACTAAAAAGAGGATAAGCTATTAAACAGGATAAGCTATTATATATAATAGACGAGAGGGAATTGGAGAATATTATAAGAAATATTTTATTCATCGGACTTTCAGTGTTTTCTAAGATGTTTTTCTTCCGTTGAGAACGTAGTAAATTATTAGTACTTAAAACTATTAATTGTATAGAAGCATGGCAACTATGGCAAATATCCCCTTTATGAGGCAATCTATTGGAGAGGTCTATATTCAGCAGTGAATTTTGATTGGCTGTAAAGTGTGCCACACTGCATTGGAGGAGCGCGACGGACTAACTTTTCCATTCATCATTCATGCAATAATTACAGCGTATCAAAAGTCCACAGCTAAACATAGGCCTCCCCCTAACGATTGTCTCATGGGGGGGGGGGGATATTTGCCATAGTTGCCACGCTTGGCAAGCAGATTGGCAACCGCAGTTTTTTATTTTTAATCGTTATTAGGAAGACGATGCTGTCATCTCCTGCTTTGTTTCCCTCTGTCGCCTCTTACGACACCAGTGGATATTCTTACAGCGCCACTACACGGATTATTTATCGCGTTTAATTTGATTTATATTTACTTATTTTTATTTCCCGACCGAATGGACCGATTTAGATGATTTTTTTATTTGTGTTTGAGCTGGTCCCTAGCATGTTTAGATTCACAATTGGATTCGGTAGATGACTCTGTTGTAGGGATCCAGAAATCAGCCGTGCGAAGCCGGGGCAAATCGCTAGTTTACAATAATTAATAAAATTTACTATGCAGTGAACTTGTGATGGGCTGTAAAATAGACACCTGCATCTATCCTTTATAAGAATCAAAACATAGATGCTTTGCAACCCCTGAGGACTAAGATGGGATACTTCTTTATCAGAAAAGTCTCCGGTTCTCTACAATTACCATACATAAAACAATAACTTAATCTTATTATGCTGCTTATGCTGCTTTTTTCCCCTGATATTCTGTGAGAGCGTGGTCCTTTCTCGGTCAAGCCGACCCATTGTTGCTGCAGCCATAATCAGGGGCGGTCCCATATAAATTTGGAGAAAAATTACTAAATAGAGGACGAAGTTCTTAATGTTAGGTACTATTTAGAAGATATTTAGATTGTGATATTGCTTAGTCCTGTCAAAAGCATTATAAAAACTAAAAATTTACTTTAATAAAAAATCTAGTCGACTTATATATGAATCATTCGATCTTATCGGGAGTGACAACGCATCTGCATTTTTATTATTGATCGAGGGTAAATGTAGATGTCTATGGGCCACAGTATCCAATTACCATCAGGTTTTTTTTTATAGGAGAGGGGGCAAACGAGCATGCGGTGAGCCGCTCGTTTGCCCTCCTGCTGATGGTAAGTGACTACTGCCGCCCATGAACAACTGCAACACCAGGGGAACCAGAGGAATTGCAGATGCGTTGCCGGCCTTTTAAAAAGGAGTAGGCTCTTTTCTTGAAGATCCCTAAGTCGTATCGGTCCGGAAAAATCGCTGGTGGTAAACTATTCCACAAGGAAGTTGTGCGAGGAAGAAAACATCTTCTAAATCGCACAGTGGTGGACCGCCAATCATCCAGATGGTGTGGATGGTATCGGGAGTTCTGCCGCGATGTGCGTTCGTGAAATGTGGCGGCTGGGATTAATCCGAACAATTCCTCAGAGCACTCCCCGTGGTAAATGCGAAAGAAAATGCAAAGAGATGCAACATCTCTTCGCAGCGCCAATGAATCGAGCCGATCGGAAAGGACTCGGTCGTCGACGATTCGAGCCGCTCTGCGCTGGATGCGGTCAAGTGGAAGGAGCTGGCACTGGGGCCCCAGCCCAGAGATGGGAACAGTATTCCATGTGAGGCCGAACCTGCGCCTTGTAAAGTTGCAGGCGTTGTGCCGGCATGAAATACTGTCCCTCTGCTGAGCACGCCAAGCTTTTAGAGGCCAATTTGGCCTTCTCTTCCAAGTGACCGCGAAACTGCACGTCACTCGATATGTCGACGCCGAGGATTCTGATACTGGCTGAGGCAACAAAGTGTCTTGAAACTGAGGAGATACGACAAAGGGTTCTTTTAGCGGTAAACGCGCAAACTTGTGTCTTCTGAGGATTAAACTGGACTAGATTTAGTAGCCCCAATCCGAGACTTTGTTCAGCAAAGACTCGACTTCAGACACAAGTTTGTTCCGGTACTGGCGACGTTTTCCCGAGAAATATTCGCACGGCCGGCGTATAGAGCATCACCAGTGCTATCATCCGCATAGCAATGAATGCTACCGGTTTGCAACATATCATTGATATGCAGAAGAAACAGCGTTGGTGATAGCACGCAGCCTTGTGGAACACCAGCGTTAATAGGCTTGTAGTCGGAGCATGCACCGTCTACAACGACCTTGATGCTCCGATCTGCAAGAAAGCTGGTGATCCAATTGCACAATTTCTCGGGAAGCCCATAGGAAGGGAGCTTCGTAAGAAGCGCTTTGTGCCAAACCCGATCGAAAGCCTTGGACTCTACTGCCTCCGCCCATCTATGAGTCAGGTAGACCAGAAGATCACCAGCTGATCGACCCCGACGAAAACCGAATTGGCGGTCACTAATCAGCTGGTGATCCTCAAGGTACCGCATGAGCTGGCAGTTTATAATGGATTCCATTATTTTGGAGAACAAGGGGGTGATGGCGATAGGCCTGTAGTTGGACGGGTCTGAGCGGTCGCCTTTTTTAGGGATCGGTTGGACAAAAGCTGTCTTCCATGATTTCGGGACTACGCCTAAGGAGTAGGAGTACCGGAAAAGACGCGTTAGAACCGGTGCCAACTCCGGAGCACACGTCCTCAGCACAATTGGGGGGATTCCGTCAGGCCCACTCGACTTGTGGATGTCCAGGGAGAGGAGTGCTTTGCGAACCGAGCGCTGTGAAAACCGAACATCCGGCATGGAGCACTCACACCGCGGGATGGCCGGCGGTGTGTTCTCCCCGTCATCAAGAGTCGAGTTGGACGCAAAAAGTGAGCCTAAAAGGTCGGCTTTCTCTTTTGCGGCGTGGGCCAGTGAGTCGTCCTCCCTGTGCAGAGATGGTAGTGATGGCTTACAGAAATTCCCTTGGACAGCCTTGGCGAGAGACCAGAATGCACGGGTTCCCGAAGGAAGGCGAACTAGTTTCTCGCCAATTCTGCCTATGTGCTCTGACTTTGCCTTGGCAATAACCCTTTTGAAGACCTGGAGGCGAAGTTATACTTCTTTTTAAGCATGCTGGTGTTTACATCCCGAGCCGTCGAAGCCTCAGCTCAGGCCTGATAGCACTCCTGCTTACTGCGTAATGCAGTCTTACAGGAGCGACCAAACCAAGGCTGCGATCTGCCTCCGATGGGTACCACAGATGATGGAATAAATAGTTCCATTCCCTGTAACACCACATCAGTGACAGAGTCAGCAACAGCGCTGGGATCATCCGGCGAGAAGCAAACCCGCTCCCATGGGTAGGGTGCAAAGAAAGACCGCATTCCGTCCCAATCCGCCGACCTGTAATGCCAAACACGGCGGCAACCTGCAGAACGCAACCGCGAGGGGAGCGTGAGTGGCACCACACCCGGATCAGACAATGGTCCGAAGAGCCGAGGGCATCGACGGAAACCTGATATCCGTCCGGATGAGAGGTCAGCAGAAGGTCCAACAGGAAGGTGTATGATCCTTCACATCTGGAATCCGCGTAGGCGAAGTAACCAGCTGTGTCAGACCATATGCCAAGGCAAAGTCATAAACAGATCTCCCCGCATGATCGGTTAAACGTGAACCAAGCCATTCGGCGTGGTGGGCGTTAAAATCGCCAAGGATCACGATCTCTGCGGATGGGACCTGTTGTAGCAAGGAATCTGTAGCCATTTGGACGTGGTCGATGAGTCGGTCTGTTTCGGCATTACCGCTATGGGACCTATAGAGGCACCCGTAGACGCGCGGATGGTCGTCGCTATCTACGCGTAGCCAAAGGATGGACAGGTCCGAACCTTCAAGACTGCCGAGGCGTCGAGAACAGATGTCCTCTCTGACGTATACGCAAACTCCAGCCCGAGGCACAAAGGAGTGTTCCAATTTGTACCCCGGGTAGGAGAGGACACCTGCGTCTCGGTCAGAAAGAGCAAGGCCGGCTTCGCCGTCTCGAGATGGTAGTGGACGGCGTTTAGGTTCGAGTGAAGTCCCCTGATGTTGCAGAAATCCACGGATAGCGTGGCAGGGGTCGCCTTGGTCTTGTTGCTCAGTTTGCCCCGAGCAGTTATTGTTTTGAGCGGAATTTTGCCCCAGAATACGCGGAGCAGCCTGAGCACCCACGCTCAGGAGTGGAGTAGCATGGTCGTGGATGCTCAGCGAGGGATTCTCCAGGGGTGCTGGTACCCTCCTGGGGTAGTCTAAAATTTAATTCCGCTACCATGTTGAAGGGGGGGGGGAGAATTGGGCCTCCGGTCACCTGCACTCACCAGACGAAACGCAAAAGCAGAGCTTCCACTTCACGCCGGTATTCTGTGAGGTCGTGGTACTAACCCGGCTCGAGCCGGCCCATACGTGCAACAGCAAAAGCTGCTGCGTGGCTCTACCACCGTTATAGGTCAGGTGGACTGTATGCTCGTTTGTCACCTGCATTCATAAAAATAAAAATAAAAACTAGTAATATCAGCGATAGCGCGGCGGCTGGGTGCCATATTCGTTTATATCCATAAAGCAACACGGGCCGCCGACGTATCGGACGGGAGTAGCGATACGCAGGCGTTCCCTGCCCTAAATTAAAACTCCATATATGACACAGCGGCCCTATGTTTACAATTTACAAAAAGATGGTGTTACCTTTCATATGTAATGTAAGTAATACCTACGTCTTATACACGATCCATCTTACTGTACGTCCCGCCAAGGTCATGCACGACGCAAAACGACAATAAGTAGGCTTGACGTTTCCAAATGTTATCACTACGTTAAGTCACCACATAAAGTGAGCTGTGTTCAGGTTCCATTTACGGGGCAAAGTTGATAAAAAAATCTCATAGGTATCGTTTTAGATCAAAACTTCATAAGTATATATAGATTAGCTCCGAACTACTACTCGGACCCACATTGCGATAGTGGTTAAAGCCGAGGTTCATACCTTCTTCTAAGGTGCCCTTGAATCACATCGAGAACCCCCAGGCAAGAATAGCCTCAATCCGGAAAGCAGGGGCCGCGGGGCGCTTCGGAACTGCCGCCGGCAGAATCGTTGCACTCAATAGCTCGTAGGTCCTCCTCACTTCGAATTACGAGTCTACTTCGATGAAGCTGTAAAGACCACGCAGGGCCAACAGCATACACTTTCAGAAAAAAAATACTACTCGGAGCGTTGGCCGCTCCCCCCGGGCAGAACACCTTGCCCGGCGGGAGATCTCTCCCCTTTTCCTTCCACGCCCACATTGGAATACTGGATCTAATTTCAGCGAAAAATTATCCTTTTAATCTTTCGATTATTAGTATAAAATAATTTTATACATCAGTCGCAATAATAAGTAATTGAATTTTATTAGTCTTAAAGCTATACATAGCTGCGTTGAGACGGCCGGATAGTCAACACTTGGAAAGTCCATCGTAAAAATATTGCATTGGAAAGTATAATGTATTACGGTAATCCTTAACGATACTATAATCTTTATTTTTTTCTGAAATACGGGTTATTTTCGCGTAAACGCGACTTAAAGATAGGTAATACAAAACGAAGTTCGAACCAAGTGTGTACGGTGAAGCACTAATTGGTAACTCCTACAAAAACTTACACGCCATACGCTCTCTATAAACGATGTTAATTATTTTTAATACACAGATTTGTATGCTGTGTTGAAAGGCACGCAAGTCCTCGGATTCTCATTAATTGCTCATTTATTTATTTATTTACCAAAACGGTATCTTTATTACTATCCAATGCTAGTGATTTATTGTAATTGGTCAACTTATTCGTAATGATGATTGATCGCGTAACGAATGTGATATGACCAGTTTAACGTGGTCCTTCAAGTAAACCGTGTTGCTAAAGTTCTCAGTATATTCTGACGAAAATGTACGCTTCTGCAGGGACCTCATATTCTTAACTTTTATGTAATGAATTGCCTGAGTGGCGTTTTACATTGATCTCTTTATAGGTAGGGTCAGTAAGTTTTTTCGCATTCTGAAACTGTGTAAGATAATAAAGGAAGGTGATAAAAACAAGCAAATATCAATCTTATTTCAAAGTGACATGGACTATAACTTACAATCGACCTCACTGCAATAATTGAGGCCGCAAACAAGTAATAAGCAATAATAGGGAGGACTCATTATTTAAAGTATATTTGCAGTTAAATTTTTTAATTATTTTTAATTACAGGATCTGAATATCGCTAAATTATAAAACTTCTTTCGCATATTTGCTTTAATAAGCAATTTACTTTCTAATTAATGTCTGTAAACGGATGATTTATTGTTTCATTGTGTAAAAAATAACTACGTTGCGAATGCGGATACCTAAAATGTCTCGTTATTTCAGGCATCGCTCCATTTCCTTCTTGCCAGTTTCTTCACAAATATTTTACGGTAGGAATAGGTATAAAATAGTTCTCGTATTCAGTAGTAAATAAAACAAATAAAAGGATATCCTGTTGCGCTTATTCCATACAAACATGGAACACATTTGTATTCTGCTTACAGTTACCGTTCGCATTCCAACCTATCAAAAGTCCACAGTTAAGCATTTGCCTCCCCCTTAACTTGCCTCACAGAGGGGACATTTGCCATAATTGCCACGCTTGGCAGGCGGGCTGGCAACCGCAGTTTCTTATTATTTTGAGTTGTTATTAAGAAGATTGACCATCTCCTGGTTTGTTTTCTTCTGTTGCCTTTTACGAAACTCACGGAATGATATCGGGTTGGATTATTTTACAATGCCACAATTTTTGTACATGGTAGAGCCATGCTGCAGCTATATTAATTATATAATTGTAGAACGAATGAGTCGGCTCAACCGGGGAAGGACCACGCTCTCTCAGAATACCGGTGTAAAATAGCAGATTAATGCTGCTGTGTTTTGTATGGTGAGTGTAGAGAACCGGAGACCCTTTTTACTGCAAAAGAGGCATTCCATCTTAGTAAGATGGTAAGTAACCACTTACCATCAGGTGGACTGTGTGCTCGTTTGTCATCCTTATTCTATATAATAAAAAAATAAAGTTGCTTGTTGGTGGCCATGGGCAACTACAGTAAGTACTGACCACCAGCTGGACTATTAGGTTGGTTGTCCCTCTAATATTTTAAAAATGTTAAAAGTATGTCATTTATTATCTATATATATAAATATATATATATATATATATATATATATATATATATATATATATATATATATATATATATATATATATTTGAAGTTTCTGTCTGTAATATCGAAATAACTGCCCTATATAAGCTGAGGGGACTATTTGCATGATAATAAGACATGAATAACCATTTTTAAGAAATCGTATGTGGGACGTATATATATAGGCTGTAACTTTAACTTTAAGATTCAAAATGCAGATGCGTTGTCACCCCTGAAAACTAAGATGGAATACCTCGTTTCCAGTAAAAAGGTCTCCGGTTTTCTAAACTCACCGTACGAAACTTAAGCAGCTATTTTACGCTGGTTTTCTGTGAGAGCCTAGTCCTACCGCGGTCGAGCTGACTAATTCGTGCTACAGCTAATATAGTTTCAGCGTGGCTCTACCACGTTTTAATCAAAGAAGACTACAGATGCGTTATCACCCCTGAGAGCTATAATTGAATGTTACCCAGCCTGTAGTAATATTGAGTCTCTATACTATACCATACATTGCTTTCAACCCTCCATAGATAACCTCCATAGCGGCAGAAATAGATAAGAAAATGTTTTCAACTGGCATGTTTACGAAAAGTCATATTTGTCAACTTCGTTGGCACCACCAGTAGTTAGTTTTTACATAATATAATGTTCATTTATTTATTCATTTTATTCTTTATTGTACACTAAAATACAAAATTACGAGTACTTACAGTTAAATCTAAAGTATAATATGTACAACAGGCGGTCTTATCACTATAAAAGTGATCTCTTCCAGACAACCTTTGCGTAGAGAACTGATGCAAGCAATAGTTAAAATCACAGAACACAATTACTCTCTACCGAGAGAAGAACGCCAAATTCATACTTAAAAAAAGAAACACGTGTTTATGAGTGTACAAGCGCCACGGTGGGCGCCCATATAAAACTTTTTTAGCGGAAATTTCAAACCTTTGTATTCTGTAACTTTTAAACTTTTTGTTCATTTAAGGCAAATTCGAGTGATTTTGGCTCGAGTCTCACAAACCTATTGGGTGAATTCCCATACATTTGAGAGGTTGCACCAAAGCTACTCGAACTTACTTTAGAGGAGCATGTGGGATAAAATAAAACTATAAATAGGTATAGTTATGTTTATGTTTATTTCTGGAAGACAGATTTTTTTATAAAAATACATTATTATTGATGTTTTATATTGTTTTTGCACATAATATTTACACGCATGTTAGTGATAAGTTATATATTATGTTATTGTCAGAGACTTATTCTTCACAGTCTATTAACTTAAATTTAAATTAGAAAAATTCTCATGGTGATAACTTAACCCAAATAAATGATCTGAATCAGATAAAATTCGAGTCAATATAGTAATAATCCCTACAAATAACGGTCAATAAATTCAAAGTTTTAAAAGACTTACCGCAATATTGTCATAAGTTTTTCTTGTTCTATTGTAGGAAACATGCGGAAAGTGATAAGATGATTTTGTGCTTTTTGTTTGCACATTACACTTAACTTAGTTTCGATTCTGATCACACATCGTGCAAAAATTTTAAAATAATGAATTAATTTATAGTCAATATCTCATATAGATTCAACATCACACTAAAAATCTTTACTGTATATTCAGTGTATTCGCGAGGAAATGTATTCTGAACCGATAATAACTGAATTTAAGCAAAAATCAATAATTAATATTAAAATCTAAACCTATGAACTAAATTTGAATAAATTTCATTGAAGTAATATGTATTTACGTACTAGAACAGCTATTCACAGACTACTACTACTCTTCTACCCGAATCAGCTATTTCAAACAAAAATGTGCACTACTCATGTCTTCGCGCATACGCATGGAAGAGTAATGTGGCGCATGCGCGGTTGGTTTTTATCATAGATTGTATTACGTAGGCAGAATGATCAGTATGTATGTAATAATAGATTGTTAGATTGTATTGTTAATTATGTAAATTATATCGAGTCCAATTTTTAAAATTTGTCATTTATTTTGCATGTAATATGTGCTTATTTAATATAATATTGAATATTTTAATTTGAATATTTTAAAGGGGAACTATGTAAAATAAAAAAGACATACTAAAGGTATGTTAAATTAAACTCATTAATATAACATATAACATTTAATTTAAAAATATATTTATCTAGATTAGAATAAGAGTAGATAATAAATGTTGGGCACGCGAGAGTCAAAAATGGACGGATTTATTCCACTTTTCCCTGTTTTTATGTCTTGGACGTGGAAACCTAAAAATTAAATAAAAGAATAATCAGCAAATTTAATCATTAGAAATTTTGCCTAATTATGAATTCTTCTATTTGTTTAAAAAAAATTTTGCATAATACAATCTTCCTACACTTACCCACAGAAACGTCGCATCTGAACAAATTAATTTCATAATCTATATTCCATGATACGATATGGCGTCTTAGAAATAATTTGTATGACTATTAATCTTTAATACTTTTTTATTAATTAAGTATCTTATTCACTGATTAAAAGTTTACCTTGGTATTTGCAAATTTTTCTTGAGTTATTTGTGCAATATCTAAAGCACACCATGGCATATTTTATCAAGATTTTTTTAATTAATCCAAAACATCGCGTGTCAACTCTAGTGCCTAGCGAGTGACTGAGTAAAGTGTGGCGACATCGCCGCAATTGAATGGGCCAGCGTAACTAATGCAGTGTCGCCTCTAGTACGTAGTATATAATAGCTCAATGATAAATTTCAGAAAATATTTTCAATATGAAAGACGTTGACAAACAAATGTCATTTTTTCTTCTTTTAATACATGGCTTCTTTTGATAGAATGCTACTAATATTTAATAATTTAATTTTAATCAATTAATATCTAAATTAATTGTGCAAATCTCAAATTAATATATATGTATGTAATTATATTCTAAGGAGCAAACCAAAAAAAGTTTTACACAGAATTAACATTTTCAGTTTCTTCCGATATAATATGTATTTTTGTATCAATTTTTAAAATGGCAATCTGAAGCAACGCGAAGGAAAGAAACAGCGATATCTTTTTCTCGCTTTATTTTTATAAGCCCAAACCACACATAGACAAAATTATGATTGTGTGCAAGTTTCTCGGATTTCATACAAAGTTGGATCACCCTGGTTAAAATAGAGGAGGCGTACAAAAAAAATACGAAAATACATATAAAAAAAGTGAAAATTATATATAATATGATATAATAGATTAAATGAAAAGAGTACGAAAAAGGAAAAGTAATTTATCTAATAGCGTTCTAAGTATTTTACTTTAGTTTATTTACTTTAATAATAATAATTATAATAATCTTTAATGAAACCAAAAACATTTTAACATGAACATAGTTAACGTTAACATCCGCAGTAGTCGAGAACTGTGTCGCAGATGTTAGCGCCCACCTCACATACGAGGGCGACACTGAAAGTTTTTAGAACTGGCCACTTGTAAACGATATAATAAAAAACTAAGTTCAAATTTTGAAAATGAAACATTTTTCCAATATTATTGTGTATGTATTTTATTAATTTGTCATTTGTTTACGATTTGGCGGCAAATTGAAAATTGTCTGTGACACGTCAGCATGATCTGCGTGAGGGACGGCCTTCTACGGCGACGACTGAAGATAACATCAGTATTGTGCGGCGTATGATATACTCGTAGACTGACAAAAGAGTGACTTATCAGCAGATTCGGACCAGCTTAGGCATCGATATGAGTCAAGTGCACAAAATCCTCCATGAACATTTAGCGGTCAGGAAGCTTTGTGCCCGGTGGATACCTCATAATTTGACAGAGGCCCAAAAACTCCGTCGTGTTGATTGGTGTTGTGAAATGGTTCAAAGATTTAACGGAGGTGACTCAAATGCTGTGTTCGACATACTTACGGGTGACGAAAGCTGGATTTATTGTTATGATCCTGAAACCAAGAGACAGTCTGCTGTCTGGGTGTTTCCTTCCGAGGAGTTGCCAACTAAAGTGAAGAGATGTCGAAGCGTGGGAAAAAGATGGTGGCCTCGTTCTTCGGAAGGACAGGTCAATACGCAACAATTGTTTTAGAGGATCGAAAAATAGTTACTGCAGAGTGGTACACTAACAATTGTTTCCCACTTGTCTTGGAAAAAGTTCGGGAGAAAGGACCTCGCAGTAGGATCCTCCAAGCCAAGCAAACAATAGACTACTTGGCGACGTCAGACGTGGAATTACTGGGTCACCCGCCCTATAGCCCCGACCTTGCGATTTTTATTTATTTCCGAAAATAAAATAAAAACTTCGAGGAAAACGTTTTATGGACGCCGAGGAAGCAGTGGCTGCGTTTCAAAATGCCGTCGAAGAGACCCCTAAGGACGAGTGGGCAAAGTGCTTTTCTCAGTGGTTCCATCGGATGCAGCGATGTATAGATGTAAATTGACACTATTTTGAAAAGATATAATAAAACTAATAACTTGCTAGTTTGTTCAGTTTTTGATTTTCTAAGAACTTTCAGTGTCACCCTCGTAGACAGGCGTTTCCAGTTAAATGTAGTACATAATTATATTTATAGTGACTTATACTAAGGACATAGCAAAATATTCTAAGTAATTTAGCGTGTATGTGTGTGTGTGTGTATGTGTGTGTTTATGTGCGTCTGTGAGTGTTTATGTGCGTGTGTGTTTAAGAACTATTGCTCAATTATAGTTTCTACCTCGTCATAATCAAGGCTTAGTAGCCACTCATTAACCAGGGCTTTAGATTTATTTAAAGGCAAAACGTAGATGTTTAATTTTTTATTAATTTTATTGTAAATTACCGGAGCAATAAAGTCATAATGTTGTTTTATCACTACAAGCCCACACCTCACCGTAGAGCATACTTTGTATTTTCTTCTTTTATTCAGTAAAATTTTAGGATTATATGCAAGGGTTTTGTGTTTACGAAGAACCGTATTTAATATAAATAATTTAAGAACTGAAAGAACTTCCTAATATTTAAATATAAGTTTAATTGAATACCTAATTGGCTCGGAAGCCATAACTTTCAATACAGCCCTTTGTGCCCTTTCGAGCTCTATAATGTTAGTTTTTCCGGCAGCACCCCAAATCGTAATGCAGTAAGTGATAATGGATTGAGCTAGGGCAAAATACGCAGTCCTAAGAATCGCCAAGTCAGCGCCAACACGCAGTACTTACAACACTTTAGTAGTTTCATTACAGCCCTTCACAAGTCCACTGCTGAACATAGGCCTCCCCCACGGAATGCCACAAAGCACGGTCCCGAGCCACCTGCATCCATTGACTTCCTGCATGTCTTACCAGGTCGTCACTCCATCTAGTGGAGGGACGCCCTACACTTCGCCTGTCGGTACGAGGCTGCCACTCGAGAACCTTTCTTCCCCATCGGTTGTCGGTTCTTCGAGCTATATGGCCGGCCCATTGCCACTTCAGCTTACTAATCCTTTGGGCTATGTCGATTACTCTGGTTCTTCAGAGAAACCCCCAGCATAGCCCCCTCCATAGCTCGCTGAGCGACCTTGAGCTTCCTCATACGGCCAGCGGTGAAGGACTACGTCTCAGTTCCATATGTCATCACTGGCAACACGCACTGGTTGTACAATTTAGTTTGGAGGTTTTGAGGTATGCCTGACGAGAAGATGGGTCGTAATCTCCCGAACGCTGCCCAGCCGAGTTGAATCCGTCGATTGACCTCTCGGTCGAAGTTGGACTTACCTAGTCGGACTATTTGTCCCAGGTAAACATATTCGTCAACAACTTCGAGCTTAGTGCTTCCAACAACTACCGGCATAGGTGTGACATGGACATTAAACATGATTTTTGTTTTGTCCATGTTCATCTTGAGACCTATCCGTTGGGAGACACTACTGAGGTCATTGAGCATAGTGCTTAGGTCCTCCAGCGATTCTGCCATAAGGACTATATCGTCGGCAAATCGAAGGTGAATGATGTACTCGCCATTGACGTTAATACCGTATCCTTTCCAGTCCAGTAGCTTGAAAACGTCTCCCAATGCAGCGGTGAAGAGTTTCGGGGATATTACGTCACCCTGTCTTACACCTCTCTGCAGTTGGATAGGTTTCGTACTCTGGTTCTGTACTCGGATAGCCATCGTAGCCCTACTGTACAAACACTTCAGCACTTCAGCAGTCCACTTGGCACCGCTGAAGGGACCGCAGCACCGCCCAAATTTCAACGCAATCAAAGGCTTTCTCATAGTTCACATACGCAAGGCAAAGTGGCAGATTGTACTCTTCGGTCTTTTGTACAATTTGCCGAAGGGTCTATGGTGCTAAAGCCTTTTCGAAAACCGGCTTGTTCGGGAGTCTGGAGGTCGTCAAGTCTGCATGCGAGACGATCCGTAATGACTCTCGAAAACAGCACGTAAACGCGGCTCAGAAGGGAAATCGGTCTGTAGTTCTTCAAGAGAGCGTTGTCGCCTTTCTTGAAGAACAAGACCACCGCACTTCTGCTCCACGCCTCCGGTGTAATGCCATCATGGAGGACGGAATTAAAGAGCTTCTGAAGGACTTCAAGTACCGGTTTTCCACCCGCTTTCAGAAGCTCCGCTGTAATTCCATCCTCGCCTGGGGCCTTGCCGTTTTTAAGGTTCTGGAGAGCCATTCTAATCTCGCTCAGACGTCCGGGATATCATCGGAATAGTGTCGGATAAGACTTGCTCTTGGATCGTTACTCACACTTGCGTGTGGCTCCAACGATGACGTGTACAGCTGCCCATAGAACCTCTCAATCTCACTCAAAATCTCAGGTGTCCCAGAAACGATGCTGCCACATTCGGTCTTCAGCTTCGACAGTTGGCTCTTTCTGGCAGACAGATCTCTGGCAAAGACTTTGGAGCCCCGGTTCTGCCCGATCGCTTCTTCAATACGAGCTGTATTGAAATTGTGCAAGTCCCGCCGCATGCATTTGGAGATCTGTCTGTTCAGTTGCCTGTATGCTGTCAAATCTGCTAAATACCGCAGCTTCATCTCCCGTCTAACAACCATGAGATTAAGAGTGTGATCGGAGAGTTTTTGTGTTCTTCTGCGACGGGTCTTACAGAACTTAGCTCCGACCGCATGGACAGTTTCCACAAGCTTGTCATTTATATCGTCCACTTCATTGCAATCTTTTAGGCACTGAAAACGATTTTGTAACTCGAGCTGAAAGTTTTCGGGACTTTGGATTAAAGCACGAGGGGTACGGAGCGTTGACTTCATAAGACGTGACCTCTCCAACTTAACGTTTAGGTTCAGTGTGCCTCTCACCATTCGGTGATCGCTGCCAGTTTTCACCCTCGCGGTCACTGAAACATCACTGAACAGTTGTCGTCTGGTCGTCATAATGAAGTCAATCTCATTTTTTGTCGAACCGTCGGGGCTCGACCAGGTCCACTTTCTGTGGGGCCGCTTTTGGAAGAAACAGTTCATCATAAAGAATCCCTCTTTCTCCATAAAATCGGCCAGCTGCTGGCCCCTTGGGTTTCGTTGCCCTATTCCGAATTTCCCTACTTTCAGCTCACCACTCTCTCTTGTGCCTAGTTTTGCGTTGAAGTCTCCCATTAACAACGTATAGTAGGTTTTGGAGGAATGCATGGCTCTAGAGATATCCTCATACATTTCCTCCACCTCCTCATCGGAGTGTGCCGAGGTTGGTGCGTAAACCTGTATGACCTTCAGCGAATACCGTTTGGTGATTCTGCGTATAAGGTACGCAACCCTCGTCGACACACTCCCAATCTTTACAAAGTTGTTAACAAGAGACTTGTGGACGATAAATCCGGCACCTCCTTGGGACAGATGGTCGCCCTCCCGGTGATGGAATAAGTTGCCGGATTCGAGGATTACCGTGTCCTCCTCCTCTCTTCGGACCTCGGATAGTCCTATAATATTCCAGCGTAACTTATCTATCTCTTCTTCCAGCTCCAGGATCTTCTCGTCAGTCCTCAGGGTGCGTGCATTATATGTTGCTAGGTCGAGTGCAACCGAACCTCCACCGGAGATTCTTAGCACCCCCTGCCCCGCCATTGCCATGGTCGCCACCATAGCCAGGAATAGCGGGGCCGCCGGGGACTGTGAGCCATTTATTTGTGTCGTTGCTCATGGGGGGTATATTGCCATAGTTGCCACGCTTGGCGAGCGGGTTGGCAGCCGCATTTTTTATTGCTTTTTGCTTTTATCAGAAAGATGCTGCTGCCCATCTTCTGTATCAGTTTCCCTTTGTCGCCTCTTACGACACCCACGGGAAGATATGTGGTAGTGGGTATTCTTACCCGCCACTACACGGGATTTAGTAGTTTACTGTGTTATTATTTAAAGTTTATCAGTAAATAAATAAAATCTCATCAAACAATTATTACACAACTCTAAAAGTATACCATATATACTAATCACTACGTTTAACATAACAACCAATCAAAAAAAAACTAAAAACCGAAAAGAAAAAAAATTCATGGCCTGCCTGTATTTTATGAGGGCAGGATCTAATCAACTCGGTGTTACAGTTTGTTAATTTAAAAAGAGTCGACAATGGGTACGATGGTATAATTGCTCAGAGCCACCTATAACTAATCCGACCACGCCCTTGACTCCGCGCGAAATCGAACCCATTTGTCAAGCGAAATCGATAATGCGAATCGACTTTTAATTTCATCAAATCACGCGATGTTCATTATCACATCACTGGTTATTGTATTTAATATTTATGATACGTTTATGGAGCATTTAAATGATACTTTTATGTTATTTGAAATTAAAAAGGATGTGGACAGCAGCATCTTCCTGATAACAACTCAAAATATTAAAAATACTGCGGTTGCCAACCCGCTTGCCAAGCGTGGCAACTATGACAAAATCCCCCCATTAGGTTATATTCTATGAGGGAGGCTTATGTTTAGCAGTGGACTTTTATAGGCTGTAATGGATGGATGGATGAAAAGGCAAAATAGACATTCATGTAATGGGAACCCACATTATAATTTTACTAAAAGAATATTTTTGGTGTTTATACTACATAGTGTATATTATTCTTTTATTTTAACGGTTCCACCTTCGGTTATAATACATATTTAGCCAACTAATAAAAGTATATTACTGTTAGCGGTTAGCCATCGCAAAGTCTATTCTTCCTAATGATTCCTATTTTGGAAGTGAAGCAACGTACACTATCAACGTGTGATGATGGATGAACTTATCCTATAACATTTAAGGCGTACCCCCTGAACCCCCATTCGTTGACATTTAGAGAAGATCGATAGCATATTATCTCCTCTTCTTCATCATCAGCTCTTTAAAGTCCACAGCTGGATATGGGACGCCACTTTGTGTCTCGCTTGACAGGCAGACTAACTCACTTATTATATTTACTTTACTAATTCTCTACTACACTCCATTAAATATTATTTTATATATTATAATACACAAACATAATACTTTTTAAGTAACATAATAATATGTATAATTATCTTTTACTTTGATTATGCTATAATGCCGATTTCGATGAAAAACAAAATCAAACTTAGCAATTTATTCGCTTTAATTAAAAGCATACACAATGATTAACTCAAGCTGGCAGAAGCAAGCCCGGAGCCGAATTCGACAGTTAAGACAAAATATGAAAGATTATCTGTCGGTGGCAACATGGCTGCTGGCTGCCTTGATGTTTTAATTAGCCCACAGGCAAAGGCATTTTGCCGGTCAGCCAATTGGAGCCTTTAGGGCTGAAGCGTACAAATCTTTAAATAGAAATAAAAACAAAGCTTTAAAGAGAGTAATCGACAAAATCGTTTGTTGAAAATGCATATAGTAAAAACATGCTTACTTTATTTTACCGAACTAATTTTAATCACTATTATAATGTATCCTTATCAAAGCTACCAGCTTCATTTCAACAAATCTAAGCAATGAGCAATGTTTATTATTAGTTATGTATAATAATTTATTATTAGTTATGTTATGTATATTATTATGAATCAATAGTTATTTCATCAATTTGTAATTATACAAAGAAGTATATTTTTGCACTACCGCTTGGTAGACGGTGTTAATACTTCTTAGGTTGATAATATACAATAATGATATACCGTTATTGCAGTTTTTGAAAATACGAGTAAATAAGGTTTCTACTTTTACTTGAAATTATCCCAAATTGAATGTTATTTATGGGCAACAACATTTTTGCCTACCGATCGACCCTTACGAATGTGTGCGTACGCAGTAAAAATAAAGTCAGTTAAAATAATGCATTACCACGCATTTTGAATTTAAAAGATATCATCATCAATACAGCCCTTCACAAGTCCACTGCTGAACATAGGCCTCCCCCAAGGAATGCCACAAAGCACGGTCCTGAGCCACCAGCATCCATCGACTTCCTGCATGTCTTACCAGGTCGTCACTCCATCTAGTGGCGGGACGCCTTACAGTTCGCCTACCGGTACGAGGCTAGCACTCGAGAACCTTGAATTTAAGAGATAAAAAGGACATAATGTTTGAGATTTTTTAAATTAATTTTTCTTCACCATTTGCCTATATTATTTGTTCTGAACCTTCTCTGCATATTTGGCGGGTTATTGCAAAATAACCCTGTGTGTAAGTTGATATGTCAAGAATGCAAGACGTCTGGCACTGCAATCGTCAATCCACCTGACAAGGGTGATAATTAAGGCAAGTATAGTAGTTAAAGCCATACTGTGGTCACTTCTTAATGTGATTCATATAATGAATAACTCAAGTGTCAAAATCATTCAATATAGACATTATTCAATATACACTTACATTCGATAGACTCGGCTCCTCGCCGTATGGTAGCGGCGTAAAATCTACCACCCCTTAGTTCGCACCATGAGCCAGCAAACTACTAATTTATTAGTGTCTAAAAGATTTTAAAGAGCTGTAATTCAGAAATAGCTTCCAATGATAAATTGAACCGCAATCTTTGTCCAGCGCACGCATCGCAATATTCACCATGGCGACGTCATTAGATATTTCGGCATGATTATTTTTTTTTTTACTTATCTTATTTGTCGTAACCTTTTTTTCATTACGTATAGCATAGGAAAATTTACTTTTGAATATTTTTTTTTATTTACAAGTTGAGCTTTTGAGGAAATACCTTACTCTACTCATTTTAAGGTATCCCGTTGGAATTTTTATAATATCAGAAGGAAGCATACGCAAGTAAATTGAATTTTTTATTTTGCTTTAAATACCAAAAATGGACAGACAATACTTCAGTTAAGAACTTTAATCATGCTTATAATAAAAAAATGTTAAAATATTATCGTGCCAATAATAAATAAATAAAAATATGATAAAAAGCGCCAACCCTACACCGAGATGAGCCAATTGCTAAGAAGCCATGAAAATTGTTTTACGCCTTTCCAGTGTTGGTAGATCTCTTCATTTGGCTCGCTAAATTGAAACCTAAGTGTGCGCAGGGATTGCGCATTCAAAAACTATTACGTGAAGCAGTACTAGAGTAAATTTTGACGCAATAATAAAATAATTTTAGACGTGATGTTTTAGGACGTTGTCTTTTTTGATCGACATCTTACAAAGAAGTAATCTTCACATAATCATAATTTAAATTTCTTCAGTTGTTAATGAAGTTTCGTATAACCTAAATAAATAAATAAATAAATAAATACCATTACCAATACCTGCTGTTAAAAGTCCACTGCTGAACAAAGGCCACCCTCATATATTACATCATAGACGGAATATTTGCCATAGTTGCCACGCTTGGAAGGCGGGTTGGCAACCGCAGTTTTATTTTATTTTGAGCTGTTATAAGGAAGACGCTGGTGCCCATCTCCTGGTTTGTTTCCCTCTGTCGCCTCTTACGACATACACGGAATTTATTTATATATTGGTACTGATATTGGTGATAAACTTAGAAATGAGGATATTCGCAGTAGAACCAGAGTAACTGACATAGCCCAACGGATTAGCAGGCTGAAGTTGCAATGGGGCGGCCATATAGCTTGAAGGACCGACAACCGATGGGGAATAAAGGTTCTCGAGTGGTAGTCTCATACCGGTAGACAAAGTGTAGGGCGGCCCACCACTAAATTGAGTGACGACTTGATAACACATGCAGGAAGTCGATGGCTTCAGGTGGCTCAGCACCGTGCTTTGTGGTATTCCTTGGGGGAGGCCTATGTTCAACATGTAATGTGTTGGACTTAGGAAGGGCTGTATTGATGAATGATGATGATGACTGATAATTCTATACTACCGCATATAGAGAAAGAAAAAGACGACAGTAGCCTAGTAGTAATGGCTAAGAATATTGGCAAACTCGAAATCGCGGATTTGAATCCGGCGTTACACTACTGTCAACAGGTAACCACTTCAAGCTCGAGCATATTATACTTAATCTGTAGAGAAGATTAAAGGAGTATCAGTAATGTTCGACTACCTCGTTGGTCTAATGGTAACAAACGCGACTAATGGTCATCTGGTCACGGGCCGAATACCGGGCGGGCCAAAAATCAGTTTTTCTGTCAAGGCATTTTCAGTATAGCAGCCCAGAGTTTTCAAGTTGGTGCCCGTGTTTACACCCGTGCCTCGGAAAGCACGTAAAGGTCCTGCGCCTAAACTATAAGAGTGGGGAAATAAAGAGTGCACCTGTGCTTGCGCATACACTTGGACACTATAATCCTGTCCTGCGCAGATAAGCTTAGCAGTATTCGTTTAGATAAGCTACCGTGAACAAAATTCGGTCTGGAGATCATCGGTAGTGTTAATAGCATAGTCAGTATTCTCTTAAAAATTATAAAAAAATCTTAGTCTTAATCTAAGTCTTATGACTCGAGTACTTTTCGACGTCACGAAAAATGAAACACTATACACGCTATACCAACTAACGCCAAGAGAGGTCTGACAGAGCGATCATGAACCACCATAGAAAAAGAGAGAGTGCGCAGGTAGGTCTGATAGGTACTCTCTCACGAAAATAAAAAGTCGTACTTCAAGAGTTTTCTGAGATTATGACATGAAGAAGATGATTGCTATTTTTAATAAATTGACTGGGTGGTGGGACTCCTTTCCCATTACCTATTTTTACCGTCAAATGGAACTTGCACTGCTGTGTTCCGGCCTGAAGGGTATAGAGAGTTAGTATACAATGACAGGCTGTGAAGTATTCCATCTTTTTTATAGAATAAGGGTGAGAAACGAGCACACAGTCCACCTGATGGTAAATGGATGCTGTGGCACATATACATCTACATTTGTCCTCGATTAAGAATCAAAATGCAGATGCGCTGTCACCCCTGAGGACTAAGATGGAGTGCCTCGTTTCCAGTAAAAAGGGTCTCCGGTTCTCTACACTCACCATACGAAAGACAGCAGCATTAAGCTGCTATTTTACGCTAGTATTCTGTGAGAGCGTGGTCCTTCCCCGGTCGAGCCGACCCATTCGTACTACAACCATAATATAGCTGCAGCGTGGCTCTACCACGTAAAAAACTTACTTATTCTTAGGACCGTGGTGTCGAAAGAGGCGACAGAGAGAAATTGAAACAGTAGATCGGCAGCAGCATCTTCCTGGCAACAACTCAATGTAAAAAAAACTTCGGCTACCCGCATACCAAGCGAGACAACTAGGGCAAATATACCCCTATGAGGAAATCTATGGCACATCATGAACCCATCAGCACTGGACTTTTAATAGGCTGTGATAATTAATAAATAAATGCCTCGTACATTATCTTCATCATTTAACTCCTTTTGTATAATCAATTTAGTTTAAACTTACCCTTACTCAAAGGCTATAAATGCACATTCGCAGTCCTGCACTCGCACATCCAACTGAGTTATCAGCTGAAATGGTTTACGTCCGCTCAAACCAATTAACAGACCGCCGCTCACTATATTATCCAACTCGGATTAATCGATTCCATTCGCGATTTTAATATTTGATAGCGATCGATGCCTGATGAGTTATACTTATTTGTTTTTCGGTTTGGTTTAATCACTTCTTCGACGACTGCGACTTTGGCGTGAAGATTTTTGCTTTTAAAAAAAAGATGTAACTTTTCTTTTACTCTTTAATTATTTTTTGCAACATCAATGAAACATTTTTTCAAACTATTTAAAGCCAGTGTTAGACTACCATCCAAACTGATAGTAAGTGGTAATGCAGCCTAAGATGGTGAAGCGCACTGACTTAGCAAAAGCATATTCACTCTTGCCTTGAGGACACCCACATTATAATCGGATGGGAAAACAGATGAACGATGAAGCAAACCATTGCTATTGTTAATATGATTTGATTTTAGAAATAAATACTACTTTGCTACTATCTTATTCTTTATAACATATTATTTTCCATGTGGTGGCGGCATAATAGAATAATGGGTGACATAATAGGCAACTATGGGAAATGCCAGAAAAATCTTATGACTTCCGATAGATGGCACTATAATTAAAGATGGTTAATATTACAATCTCGTTTATGTCCGACATTAAATACCTCGACTGTCTATCACTGTGATCGTTTATCCAACTAGTAAACGTGACTATTAAGGCAAATCCTTCCTACAACGATAAAGGCGACCCTTATCCAGCTCTGGACCTAAATTAATATATGATTCGGTTTATTGACTTATTCGTTTTCTCGAATAAGTTTTTTGACTGCTCGAATATTTCCTTTAATGAACACAGTAGGTATTGGCGACGACATGTATTTGCTTCATCGTTAAAACTTACCAGTCTTCTTTTGCAGTAAACTTCTTAATTAAAAACTGTTACCCGCGAACAAGTAGACTCACCACGGTAGTATATCAATATATCTTTTTTTTGTATATGGGGAAATGCCTACGCGTATGCGTATATCCGCCTCGCGGGGATAGCCGGGTATCCGCCTCGCGGGGATAGCCGGGTATCCGCCTCGCGGGGACAAGAACGGGTTATGTCGGACTCGCACCGACTAAAATCCCATGGTGTTCCACCTTCGCCGCATATTGGCAGGGTAGCACCGGCTTTCCTGACCCCAGGGGCGGATCTGGTCTCTGGCTCCGCCGCCAAACAAGTTTCGGCCGTGGAGGGTAGGGAGAGCGGCGCCTCGCAATACCGACACTCCTCTCCCCCCGCGGCCCCACTACCACCGCATCAACGGTGCAGCACCGTCTGAGTCGTGGAGGATAGGGCGAGTGGCGCATCACCATACCAACACTCCTCTTCCTCCGCGACTCCACCTCGGCTGCAGCGGTAGAGGGAGAGAACACCCCTCTCGCCGCAGCCCACCGACACACATCCGAAGTGGGCTCGCCAAGCCCACTCGGAGGGCCACCTCGGGCCGGCCCTACACCACGGGCCAGCCAAAGGGTTCCTCTTTGTTCACCGCGGGTGACTAAGCCACGGCTACTAAGCCCCCCCGCCACGACCAGGCGGGAACCCGTTCGGGGGGGATATCAATATACATATAGTATTGCCGTGTTGTGGGAGCATAAAATAAATCGATCACATTATTTTATCCCATAATAGTCTCTTACGAGAATGCCAGGAATACTTAATAGTATTTGAAAGACAGTGGTATAAACATCTTATATACGTAATCATCCGATGGCTCGGCAGGGCAGTATCTTAGACACTTTTAGCTGCAGCGCTCTGGTCGCGGTTTCAAATTCCGCTCGAACGAGTATTATGAACTAAAACTGATTGTTCCAGATGTTAATGTTTATCCATGTGTAATTTATGTATGTAAAATGCCTCTATCATCATCTATATCATCATCATTACAGCCCTTCACAAGTCCACTGCTGAACATAGGCCTCCCCCAAGGAATGCCACAAAGTACGGTCCTGAGCCACGATTTACTGCATGTCTTACCAGGTCGTCACTCCATCTAGTGGGGGGGTCGCCCTACACTTCGCCTACCGGTACGAGGCTGCCAATCGAGAACCATTTTTCCCCATCGATTGTCGGTTCTTCGAACTATATGGCCAGCCCATTGCCACTTCAGCTTACTAATCCGTTGGGCTAAGTCGGTCACTCTGGTTCTACTTCGGACATCCTCATTTCTAAGTTTATCACGCAGAGAAACCCCGAGCATAGCCCTCTTCATAGCTCGCTGAGCGACCTTGAGCTTCCTTATACGGCCAGCAATGAAGGACCACGTATCAGTTCCATAGGTCATCACTGGCAACACGCGCTGGTTGTACAGTCTCGTTTTCAAGTTTTGAGGTATACCTGACGAGAAGATGTGTCGTAATTTCCCGAACGTTGCCTAGCCGAGTTGAATCCGTCGATTGACCTCTTGGACAAAGTTGGACTTACTTAGTAGGACTATTTGCCCCCGGTAAACATACTCCTCAACAACTTCGATCTTAGTGCTCCCAACAACTACCAGCATAGGTGTGAAGTGAACGTTATACATGATCTTTGTTTTGTCCATGTTCATCTTAAGACCTATCCGTTTGGAGGCACTATTGAGGTCATTGAGCATAGAGCTTAGGTCCTCCAGCGAATCTGCCATAAGGGCCATATCGTCGGCAAATCAAAGGTGAGTGATGTACTCGCCATTGATGTCAATACCGTATTCTTTCCAGTCCAGTAGCTTGAAAACGTCTTCCAATGCAGCGGTGAAGAGTTTCGGGGATATAACGTCACCCTGCCTTACACCTATCTGCAGTTGGATAGGTTTCGTACTCTGGTTCTGTACTCGGAAAGCCATCATGGCCCTACTGTACAAACACTTCAGCACTTCGATATACCGACAGTCAACTTGGCAGCGCTGAAGGGACTGCAGCACCGCCCAAATTTCGGCGGAATCAAAGGCTTTCTCATAGTCTACATACGCAAGACATAGTGGCAAATCGTACTCCTCAATCTTTTGTACAATTTGCCGAAGGGTATGTATGTGGTCTATGGTGCTAAAGCCTTTTCGGAAACCGGCTTCATCGGAATAGTGTCGGATAGGTTTCAGACTTGGTTTTGGATCGTTACTCACACTTGCGTGTGGCTCCAACGATAATGTGTACAGCTGCCCATAGAACCTCTCAATATCAATCAAAATCCCAGGTGTCCCAGAAACGATGCTGCCACTTTCAGTCTTCAGCTTCGACAGTTGGCTATTTCTGGCAGACAGATCTCTGGCAAAGACTTTGGAGCCCTGGTCTCTATCGCTTCTTCAATACGAGCAGTATTAAAGTTGCATAAGTCCCGCCGCATGCATTTGGAGACCTGCCTTTTCAGTTGCCTGTATGCTGTCAAATCTACTGAAGACTGCAGCTTCATTTTCCGTCTAACAGCCATGAGATTAAGAGTGTGATCGGAGAGATTTTGTGTTCTTTTGCGGCGGGTCTTGTAAAACTTTTCTCCGACCGCATGGAGAGTTTCCACGGGCTTGTCATTCATATCATCAACTGCATTGCAATCTTCTAGGCACTGAAAACGGTTTTGTAACTCGAGCTGAAATGTTTCGGGACTTTGGATTAGAGCACGAGTGGGACGGAGCGTTGACTTTATTAGACGACACCTCTACAACTTAACGTTTAGGTTCAGTGTGCCTCTCACCATTCGGTGATCGCTGCCAGTTTTCACCCTCGCGATCACTGAGACATCACTGAACAGTTGTCGTCTGGTCGTCATAATGAAGTCAATCTAATTTTTTGTCGAACCGTCGGGGCTCGACCAGGTCCACTTCCTGTGAAGCCGCTTCTGGAAGAAAGAGTTCATCATAAAAAGTCCCTCTTTCTCCATGAAGTCGGCCAGCTGCTGGCCCCTTGGGTTCCGTTGCCTTATTCCAAATTTCCCTACCCTCACATCGCCGTTCTCTCTTGTGCCTAATTTTGCGTTGAAGTCTCCCATTTCAGGCTTTAGAGATATCCTCATACATTTCCTCCACCTCTTCATCGGGATGTGCCGAGGTTGGTGCGTAAACCTGTATGACCTTCAACGTACCCTTTGGTAATTCTGAGTATAAGGTACGCAACCCTCGTCGACACACTCACAATCTTTACTACGTTGTTAACGAGAGACTTGTGGACGATAAATCCGACACCTCCTTGGGACAGATGGTCGCCTCTCCCGGTGATAGAACAGTCCTCCCCCTGTCTTCGGACCTCAGATAATCCTATAATATCCCAGCGCAACTTGTCTATCTTGTCTTCCAGCTCCAGGATCTTCTCGTCAATCCTTAGGGTGCGTGCGTTGTATGTTGCCAGGTCGAGTCGTCTTAGGTGGCAACCTAACCTCCACCTGAGATTCTTAGCACCTCCTGCTCCGCCGTTAACATGGTTGATGGTAACGGCGGAGCAGGGATGGAACTGGGGGCCGTCTTTTTGTACCTTTTGTAATGAGGGGTATATTGCTATAGTTGCCACGCTTGGCGAGCGGGTTGGTAACAAACAAAAGAGTAAGTATTATTTATAACCTATATTGAATTAAAAAAGTTTCTGTTTCTGTTTCAGTATTTTTTTAAAGAAGTGTGAGCCAGCCCACCTGATGAAAATGATTAAGCGCACTCAATCGGATGGAAAAACAGATGATGGCAAATTATTCACAACATTCCACTCCTTTACTGCACGCATTATGAATGACAAAGCAAACCGTAAAAATTCTGTGGAAATTCCACTCGAGACCACACCATTTCGAGACGGCGAAGCCGGCCTTGCTCTTTCTGACCGAGACGCAAGTGTCCTCTCCGGCTGATACTACGTATCTCCCCTACCCGTGGTACAAATTGTAACACTCCTTTGTGCCTCGGGCTGGAGTTTGCGTATACGTTAGAGAGGACATCTGTTCTCGACGCCTCGACAGTTTTAAAGATTCGGACCTGTCCATCCTTTGGCTACGCGTAGACAGCGACGACCATCCGCGCGTCTACGGGTGCCTCCATAGGTCCCATAGCGGTAATGCTAAAAAAGACCGACTCATCTACCACGTCCAAATGGCTACAGATTCCTTGCTACAGCAGATCCCATCCGCAGAGATCGTGATCCTCGGTGATTTTAAGCCCAATTTCTACGCCGAATGGCTTGGTTCACGTTTAACCGATCATGCGGGGAGATCTGTTCATGATTTTGCCTTGGCATATGTTCTGACACAACTGGTTACTTCGCCTACGCGGATTCCAGATATGGACGATCATGCACCTTCTCTGTTGTTCTCTGTTCTTCTGCTGACCTCTCATCCGGACAGATATTAAGTCTCCGTCGACGCCCCTCTTGGCTCCTCGGACCAATGTCTAATCCGGAGTATGGTGCCACTCACGCTAACATCGCGGTTGCATTCTGCAGGCTGCCGCCGTGTTTAACACTATAGGTCGGCCGATTGGGATAGGATGCGGTCTTTCTTTGCATCGTACCCTTGGGGGCGGGTTTGCTTCTTGCCGGGCGATCTCAACGTTGTTGCTAATTCTGTCGCTGATGTGGTACTTCAGGGTATGGAACTTATTATTCCTTCCACTGTCCATCGGAGGCAGATTAAGCAGGAATACTACCAGGCCTGGACTGACGCATCAACGACCCGGGATGTAAGCACCTGGGCCAGTAAAAAGAAGTACAATTCCGCCTCCAGGTCCTTCAAAAGAGTCCTTGCCAAAGCAAAGTCAGAGCACATAGGCAGAATTGCCGAGAAACTAGTTCGCCTTCCTTCGGGAACCCGTGCATTCTGGTCTCTCGCTAAGGCTGTCCAAGGGAACTTCGATTAGCCATCTCTTCCACCTCGGCACAGGGAGGACGACTCACTGGCCCATGCCACAAAGGTGAAAGCCGATCTGCTAGGCTCTTTCTTTGCGTCCAAATCGACTCTTGATGACGGGGGGAACACACTGCTGACCATCCCGCGGTGTGAGTGCTCCATGCCGGATGTGCGGTTCACACAGCGCTCGGTTCACAAAGTACTCCTCTCCCTGGATATCCACAAGTCAAGTGGGCCTGACGGAATCTCGCCAATTGTGCTGTGGACGTGTGCTCCAGAGTTGGCACCGGTTCTAACGCGTCTTTTCCGGTACTCCTACTCCCTAGGCGTAGTCCCGAAATCATGGAAGACGGCTTTCGTCCACCCGATCCCTAAAAAAGGCGACCGCTCAGACCCGTCTAACAACAAGCCTATCGCCATCACCTCCTTGTTCTCCAAAATAATGGAATCTATTATAAACTGCCAGCTCATGCGGTACCTTGAGGATCACCAACTGATTAGTGACCACCAATACGGTTTTCGGCGGCGTCGATCAGCTGGTGATCTTCTGGTATACCTGACTCATAGATGGGTGGAGACAATAGAGTCCAAGGGGGAGGCATTGGCCGTTAGTTTGGCCTTCGATCGGGTTTGGCACAAAGCGCTTTTTTCGAAACTTCCTTCCTATAGGCTTCCCGCGAAATTGTGCAATTGGATCACCAGCTTTCTTGCAGATCGGAATATCAAGGTGGTTGTAGACGGTGCATGCTCCGCTTACAAGCCTATTAATGCTGGTGTTCCACAAGGCTGGGTGCTATCACCAATGCTGTTTCTTCTCCATATCAATGATATGTTGCAAACCGGTAACATTTATTGCTATGCGGATGACAGCACTGGTGATGCTCTATACACCGGCTGTGCCAGTATTTCTCGGGAAAACGTTGCCGAGTACCGGCACAAACTTGTGTCTGAAGTCGAGTCTATGCTGAACAAAGTCTCGGATTGGGGGCGACTAACTCTAGTCCAGTTTAATCCTGAGCAGACACAAGTTTGCGAGTTTACCGCTAAAAAGAACCCTTTGTCGTATCTCCTCAGTTTCACGGCACTCCCCTTCTTGCCTCAGCCAGTATCGGAATCCTCGGCGTCGACATATCGAGTGACGTGCAGTTTCGTGGTCACTTGGAAGAGAAGGCCAAATTGGCCTCTAAAAAGCTTGGCGTGCTCAGCAGAGCGGGACAGTATTTCATGCCGGCACAACGCCTGCAACTTTACAAGGCGCAGGTTCGGGCTCACATAGAATACTGTTCCCATCTCTGGACTGGGGCTCCCCAGTGTCAGCTCCTTCCACTTGACCGCATCCAGCGCAGAGCTGCTCGAATCGTCGACGATCGAGTCCTTTCCGATCGGCTCGATTCACTGGCGCTGGGAAGAGATGTTGCATCCCTTTGCATTTTCTTTCGCATCTACCACGGGGAGTGCTCTGAGGAATTGTTCGGATTAATCCCAGCCGCCAAATTTCACGAACGCACATCGCGGCAAAACTCCCGATACCATCCACACCATCTGGATGATTGGCGGTCCACCACTGTGCGATTTAGAAGATGTTTTCTTCCTCGCACAACTTCCTTGTGGAACAGTTTACCACTGGCGATTTTTCCGGACCGATACGACTTAGAGACCTCAAGAAAAGAGCTTACTCCTTTCTAAAAGGCCGGCAACGCACCTGCAATTCCCCTGGTGTTGCAGTTGTTCTCAGGCGGCGGTAGTCACTTACCATCAGGTGAGCCGTTTGCTCGTTTGCCCCCTCTCTTATAAAAAAAAAAGTAAAATTGCTGCTGATCTCCTGTTTCAGTGCCCCTCTGTCGCCTCCTAAGACACCTACGGGATGATATAGGGTAGTGGATTTCCTTATGTTGCCACTAAGCGGCAGCATCTTTACTTAATTGGAATTTGTTTTATCTGTGTAGCACTATCTCATACTATTTTACACACATTATTGTAATTAATAATAAAGTGCTAGAAACATCTGTGTCAACATTACTAATCGTCCGCTTTAATCGATTAGAAGGCACGGTAGCACAGTGGCTGAGCGTTTGTCTCATGGTCAAGGCTCGGGTTCAAATACCGAACGGAACAAGTGTTTGCCCTACAAATAATTGTTCCAGCATTTGAATGTTTGCCAATCTGAAAAATGAATATTAAATACATCCACGAAACAGAACAAAATCCCAATATGGGAATAAGTTGAAGGCTCCGTGGCGCAGTAGCTTAGCAATGAGTTGCTGCGCTAAGGGCTGCGGGTTTGAATCCCGCACGGAACAAGTATTTATATGGCCTACAAATAATAATTGTTGCGGGTCTGGATGTTTGACCTTGTGAAATTTATGTATGTATGTAATGTTCTAGTGTTGAGGTAACGTTTTCTTAAAGAAAAATAAAAGAAATTATTAAAATAATTAATAAATCAACCAACATTACAGTAAATATCTAATCTAATACCTACCTCAGGTAATACTATATCGTATCTATGACGCTATTTAAATTAGTAATATCATCGTTTTAATAAAAAAAAGATGCCTTTACCCTTTAAAAAAAACTAACTTTTTAATTTTAATTGACAATTTTAAGGCGATTATTTCTAGACAAAATATCATTCATATTCATAAACAGTTATTTCAGAACGCAAGGCTGTAATTAATAGTTTTTGTTAGTATTTAGTCCATTGTTGTGTCAACCCTACAGTTATCTTTAAGTGTTATCAACTAGCTGCTCTCCTGCTTTGCTAATTAGCCGACTTCGATTCTCGGTAGCCCTCCACACCGGGCGGTTTTTACACAACATAATTTTTAACTAATAAACATCCCTGTCGTGCTACAATTAAAGTGTTTTCGTTTTCAATGACGCATTGCTTTTTTGAATACCTTTGTTCTTTTAAACAATTTTCTTTTTTAAAACTTTATACAAGCCTGCATTATATATTTAAAGCTTAATTTTACTCTCACTCACATAAAATTTTAATGAATTTACTCGAATAATGACTCATAGAACAAATATTATGAATTTTAATTATTATTTACTTCATCATCATCATCATTACAGCCCTTCACAAGTCCACTGCTGAACATAGCCCTCCCCCACGGAATGCCACAAAGTACGGTCCCGAGCCACCCGCATCCATTGACTTCCTGCATGTCTTACCAGGTCGTCACTCCATCTAGTGGGGGGACGCCCTACACTTCGCCTGCCGGTACGAGGCTGCCACTCGAGAACCTTTCTTCCCCAACGGTTGTCGGTTCTTAATTACTTATTTTTATTTATTTACTTATTTAAACTTTCATGCATAAAGTAGTACATAATATGGCGGACTTAATGCCATAGGGCATTCTCTCCCGGTCAACCATTAGGCTAAACAGAGATAGATAAACAAGAGGCGGTGCAGCAGTAATCAAAATAGAAAGGGTTAAAAAGTAATAATATGTTGCCATTCAGATGCCATTTTAGAGAACCGGAGACCCTTTTATGGGAAAAGAGGCATTCCATCTTAGTCCTCACGGGTGACAACGCATCTGCATTTTGATTCTTTATTGAACATAGATGTAGATGTCTATGGGTCACAGCGACCACTTACCATCAGGTGGACTGTGTGCTCGTTTGTCACTCTATCCTATAAAAAAAATTCAACTATTTTCATTTTTAAATAAAATATAACTATACATCCCTTTATTTTATATTCATTTGTTGTAGATTAGTTATTAGAATTAGATGAATTTAAATTTGTCGATAGAGTACAATTCTAAACTCACAAGTATTGCGAAAAACTAATGATGGGATAAAACAAATTTAAACTGTCATCTTCAATAATGTATTTAAAATGTTATATATATATATATATATATATATATATATATATATATATATATATATATATATATATATTTTTCACATTCTTACGGACTTGATTTCTAAAAACAAACTTGTTGGGAGCTTTTTTTAATGTCGATAGGAATGTCGTTCCAAAGTCTAATGGCCATCAGGGCGAAAGGGTGAGATAAGTAACCAGTACGGTGTAAAGGAGTGAGCAACTTAAGATTAGCCGAAGAACGGAGGGAACAATTATGAGAATATCCCAGGTATTGAAATTTGGATTTCAGATACTCGGGAACACATGGATCGTTCAGAATTTTGAAAAGGGTGCAGAGTATTCTAACATATCTGCGCTGACGGATAGGTAGCCAATTTAGCTGAGTACGAAAAGAAGATACATGGTCGTATTTACGAAGACCATAAATGTATCTAATGCAGTTGTTAAGCAGACGATCCAATGTATTAAGATGATGTTGAGACAGGTCTGAGCAACACACATCGACATAATCAATAATCGGTAGAATAAGTGACTGGACAAGTGAAATCTTTATTTATTTATTTTTTAGTTGGTAGAGTCATACTGCAACTGTATAATGGTTGTAGCATGAATGAGTCGGCTCGTCCGGCGAAAGACCATGCACTCACAGAATACCATCGTGAAGCAGCAGCTTAATTCTGCTGCCGACCCATTGGTGCAACAACCTTAATATGGCTGCAGCGTGGCTCCACATGTACCTACCTCTGTCTGTTGTGTATGAATTAATTAATATACATTTTTTTTAAATAAAACGTTATAAATTCCGTATCAAAAGGTTTGCTCAATACTCTGACCCTGAATTATTGTGAATTAGAATAAAGATTTTAATAAATTAGAAAACTAACTTAATTAACCACTACCCAATATCGTACCATGGTTGTCGTAAGAGGCGATAGAGGAAAACTGATACAGATGGGCAACAGCATCTTCTTGATAACAAACAAACAAAAAATTACTGCCGTTGCCAAACCGCCTGCCAAGCATGGCAACTATGCAAAATCCCCGTATGGGGTATCCATCCATTATGGGGTATGGGGAGACCTATATTTAGCAGTGGACTTTTGACAGCCTATAACGGTAATGGTATTATAGTAAACGTGTAAGCCACTGAATGGAAAAAATTATCTCCATTTCATCTGCGTTTTTTCAAATTACTAGGAGTAAAGAAAGTAGAGAAAGATTTCTTAATCTTCTACCCTCTATATAAGCTCCTAAACAGTCCTCACCTAGACATAGACCTCTTTTAAAACAGTTACATATCCTTGGCAGGATCAGCGATCGCATTATCAAACTGCTCACATTTGTTTTTATAAAATAAGGGCCATAGACGAGCACACATTCTACCTGATGGTTAGTGGATGCTGTGTCCCATAGACCACCATCTATCCTCCATTAAGATTCAAAATGTAGATGCGTGATCACCCCTGAGGACTAAGAAAGAATCCCTCGATACCATTTAAAAGGGTCTCCGGATCTCTTCACTCACCATACGAAGCTCAGCAGCATTAAGCTGCTATTTTACGCTGGTATTGGACACATTCACCACACACATCGTACATCATATGAGATTATGAAGTGAAAACTGAATAACTTCACAACCGTTGTACAAATAATAATTATAATTATCTTTCATGTCAGTATTCCAATTTTAAATGCAATAAACGAAGAAACAATACAGCGATTATTTTAATAAAAACTTGTCAATTGTGAACACAAATTAGATCTACTTTTATTAGCTATTGTTAAGCCATGCGATGATGTGAAACAACAATCGCTAACATTTTTAATTGAAATTACCGCAATTTGAAAAAGTTCCAGTGAATAGTGAAAGGAAAGAGACATATTTGTTTTTGTTTATATAGAATAAGAGTGAAAAACGAGCACACGACTACATCTATCCTCGATTAAAAATCAAAATGCAGAATGCCTCGTTTCCAATAAAATTTCCAGTACTCTAACCTGCTCTACTCTAAGCTGCTATGTCACGTTGGTATTCATTGAGAGTGTCCTTTCCCGGTCAAGTCGAGCTGTAGCGTGGCTGCACCACGTATTGAAGAAATTTTGTTTACATTTCTTATTTACTTGTTTACCAATCCATTAAAAATCAAAATGCAAATGCTACCTATGTCACGACTGAGGACGCTTGGTATGCCAGTAATAATCTAAGACCATGATAGCAAAATTGTGATCAACTTGGTCTTCTTTTTAAGTGCGTTCTTTTCTTATATACGAGGTAAAGCTACATTGCAGCTGTATTAAGGCAGCACGAACTGACTGCCTCGTAAGTTTAGTAGCCGTAAATCCAACTGCTGAGCATGAGGTCACGGTTTCGAATCTTGTGTCGGGACAAAAAGTGTTATTGAGTTTTTCTATCAAGATATTTGTAAGTAGTAAACCCGATGGTCCTGCGTCTGATCTCTATCTAGACTATCAGAGTGAGGTAATAAAGAGTGCACCTGTACTTCCAAACACTTGTGCACTGTCACTTTCATGCGCAGATGGCTAGTCTCCGTTGAGGCAAGCTGTCATAACCGAAATTCGGTCTGGAATTTATTATTAAGGCACGAACGGGTCGGCTCTAATGAGAAAGAGTCACACAGTCTTTTAGTACCACTGCAAAATAGCAGCATAATACGGCTGAGTATCTTTTAGTGACTGGAACCGAAGGCTCTTTTTACTTGTAAGACATTTACATCCTTAGGGTGGCGACCAATCCTTTAACGAGAATAGGTGTATATTTTCTATGAGCCAATGAATCTACTTGCCATAATAAAGTATCGGACCCTTGCTCTACTTCTCATTTGTTACCCCCACTTCCGTTGATTCTGCGCCTATTTTCTCTTCGGTCGTGTCGGATTGCCGTCTCATCAGACTAACAGTGCACTTGTGCTTGCGCACACACTCGTATATTCTAATCCTGTCCTACGCAGATTGCAAGACTCTGTTAAGACTGGCCGCCGTGACCGAAATTAAGTCTGGAATACATTAAAAAAAATTATGCGTGTAATTGTGTACGTACGAAGCGAAACGTCTTTACGACATATCATTCCCATTTTATTTTATATTTTACATAAGTAAGTTAAATAATAGTATACTCATGCAGCCCCGGCGGTGAAACGTTACAAGAAAACGAGACTTTTTTTTAATGCCGTACTAAATATCTCCACTACGTCGATAAAAAAGGTTCACGTCAAAAACATTTTTTGTATGTACCTCGGTTTCGTCATGATTGAGTATATATCACATCAAAGAAAACATAGTGGCGGGTTCAACATTTTAAAAAAACATCAAAACACATTATAATTATTAAATTTATTTTATTAAATAGAACGCATATTAAAACAAAACCGACGATCTTATCCAAAACTGTCTGCTGGAGCGAGGTTACACACGCTCTTTAATTGACTCCGATTCTACGAAAGTAATTTCACAAATTACATTTAGCTACCGGATTTAAAGATCGACACCGGACAACGTTTACAACCCTGTCGCAGTGAGGTGTTCAGCTCTTGAAAGTATCTTAATTGGTTATTCGAGGGCCCTTTGATGCGACAAAGTTGTTCAGATACCGGTATCGGTAGGAAGAAAAAAATATAATTGAAGTGTCCCTGACTGGATGTTGTGGGCGGGTGAAATTTTAATTATTTAAAATTTTATTAAGACAGTCTTGCCTTATTATTTTTAATATAACGGTCTATCATTATAAGCCATGTTACCTCTGATTAGGGAAATTTCGTAGTAATTACGCAAAGAAATCGAGTGTAAACCCTGTCAGCACGTGAAGGAATACGTCATTTATAATGTGCGAAATTTAAAAAAAAACATTTCGAGATTATGTTAAGTCCACTACCCCGCAATAGCAGCGCACTGCTTTTTTCCTTTATTAAGCTGGGCACATACCCCCTTTTATTTCTGAGAGGGAATCTCGTCCAACAGTGAGAAGTTTAGAGACTGTTACTTTATTGTTATTCTTTATCGGCCCGCAAAAGTCATGCTAACGTGGGCCTCTTGGACATCATGGACGCTTGGTAGGTGACAATTGCAGCACCAGACGTCTTGCACCTTTGATACTGCTTCCTGTCGCCTGTCTGGGTAATATATAGATAAGATATTATGGGATATTTCTGTTATGTGGTATATTTCCTTGTAGCGTTGTGTTAATTGCTAATTTGTAAAATAAGGAAACCTTAATGCTTGTTTGAGAAAATAAATATTTTTAAGACGTAATTGCACACGCGTTGGGCATAGGTCTCCTCTAATGAGGGCATCCACGCCTTTTTCTGCCACCAGGGCTGCGTCACTTAAAAATAAGGTGTTATATTTGACAGATTTCATAGCGGGGGAAGTTAATTTTTTTCAAAAAATGTAAAGGTTACATAATGTTTCTTTCTGTACTATTAGTTATGTTTTATATTAATTAGATTAAAAATAAATAAACCACACCACAGATAAGTATTCATAAAAGTAGAAAAATTAAAAAAAGAGTTAAAAATGTGCAAAAACATTAAGAACAAACCTCTGAGGCATTGTTTTGTGTATTAATATAATACTCTAGAAACTGATAAACTTTTATTTAAAACTAACTTCTCAATTAAATGACATTTTGTAAAAAAAAAAACTTAACCTCAGTGTCAACTAGCGACATCTGGTGAGCGGAAGACTATTAGCCCTCATTCCGAGAGGGATATGGAGCAAACTACGCGGACGTCCGCGACGGACGGTAAAATGTATGAAACCTTACAGCGCGTTCAGAGCGACGCGGAGCTGTCCGCGTTGCGGAAAGCTATCCGCGCGCGGTCGAAATCGCTCCGCGCCGCTCCTCCGCGCCGCGGATGTCCGCGGGCGGACGGTGCTTGGTTCTAATGTATTTATTCAGTGCTCGGCGGACAGTCGCGCGGAGCGGACGTAAAATACTATCGTTGTCATGGCGGCTGCGTCAAATGTGCAAACTGAGAGGGTTATACAAGAAGTACGACTTCGACCATGTCTTTGGAATCTCCGCGACAATTTATATAAAAATAAAGACGCGAAATTAAAGACATGGATAGATGTTTGCGAAGCTATTTGTCCGAATTTCGGAGATAGTTCAGGTGAAGAAAAAAAAGAAGTCCTTTCTCAACCAGTGGATGCACCAATCACCAAATTCAATCAAATCAAATTTATCCATGACACTGTACATCTCTCGATCACGATCCGCATCGTACTGAACGACGAATTCATCCGCGACGGACGCAAAACCTCATCCGCGTGCGGACGGTCCCCGTCGCACTGAATAGGGCCTTAAATTGCATTTAATAATATCATTGGTGCCGGCAGAGTTCGAACCGGGGGTTTGTATATTGAAGTTACAACTAAGCTACCGCGGCTTGGTGGCTCGCAAATAATTATTTTTAATAAATCTATATAATATATAAAAGGCAAACCTGACTGACTCATCTATCAACGCACAGCCTAAACTACTGAACGGATTTCGCTGAAATTTGGCATACAGACGGGTGTAATGACGTAGGCATCCGCTAAGAAAAGATTTTTGAAAATTCGCCCCCTAAGGGTGTCAAAAAGGGTTTAAAAATTTGTATGGAAGTCCATCATTTTTAGAGCTAGAAGCCTGAAACTTTGTTTTTAGGTTAACAATTAAAAATAAACAATTACGTGTCCTAGGGTTTTTGAAAATTCATCCCCTAAGGGGTTGAAAGTTTGTATGGGGAAACAAGATTAGTTAAACTGTTTTATTCGAAACTTCACAGGAGTACTCCTATCAATAAATGAGTAAACAAGTGTTTCAGGCTCTTTCAGAATTCAACTCCTAAAAGGTGGAAAAGTGGTGACAAATTCTGAAAATCAACATGGGTATCGTTTTTATGGTTTATCGGGTCGCTGATTACGATAACAACAACTATTTCAAAATCCAACGTAGCAGACGGGAAATACCTACCATCATCCTCTGTGGGGGTGCGATGTGGTTAAAATGTCAATATGGATGTCGTTTTATGGTTTTTTGGGACGTTAATTACGAAAATGGCATCGATCATGGTTTGAAACCAACATGGATGGAAGGATGGATGGATGTATGTTTGTATGTAAAAATCATCATGGGTTGGGTGACTTGGGTGTCATTTTTAAGGTTTTTGGGTCGTAAATAACGTAAATCATATTGATAAATATTTTAAACTTAATTTATTAGAATAGAATAGAATATATTTTACTGCACAAAACACAAAACAAAATAGACAAGAAGATTTCTACAAAAATTTGCACAAAATTACACCTGAACAAAAAATACTAATTTAAAATTTAAAAACAATGAAAATAATCAACCAAACCAAATATATTTTTACAAATTAATAAAATGGCAAAACCAAAAGAAATACTTAGGTACCTAACTATTTTGTATTGATCTTCAAGTTCCAATCCCTACCAATAGATGGCGTTGGTATCGTTTTAGAACGCGGTACGTTGTGATTTTTGAACTAATATAAAGTGAATGGTGAATGAGCGCTTCAACCTACACCACATACGGTACCTATTCACTGTTAACGGATATTTGACTAGACTTCGACTTTGTTTGCTTGCTTGCGGTTTAAGATTTGCTTCGTGTTTCGGATTAGTTGCTTGATTTTGTCTTTCTTACAACCACTGTTCAAACTTGGAATTCGATTTGCTTTGTGATTAGGTATTGTTGATAAGTATTTTTCTCACTGAAAAATGACTACAGAAACTCTTAATATTAAAGGAAAATGGAAGAACATACTGTCGTCCACATTATAGGTGACGGCGCCTGTTTGTTTCGTGCTCTTTAATTTTAATGTACGGAACCCAAGAAAATACGATGGTGGTCCGTTCACAAATTGTTAGATTTGTGGTAAATGATTATCCTAGGTTTTCAGTTATGACCCACAACAGAAATGGCGATAATTATTCAACAGCAAATTAATATTCAGCCGATATGTTAAAAAATGAAACTTACGGTGGACTTTGTGAATCGGTTGCTGCAGGATTAATATTTCCGTTTCGGTTTGAAGTATATCGAAACGGTCTGCCATACACAGAGTCCGGAACAGTAAGGCGATTACGATAGAATGCTATCACCTTCGCATGCTTCTTCATGAGATCCGGGGCCCAATTTTGCTTGAAGCGTTAAAAACTGCAGATGGTCATGAATGTCCACGTTCCAATCAGCGTGCAAAGCTCTCGGCTTGCTTGAAGATGATCAGCATTTGTTCGCAGCAATGGAAGAGGCAGCACTTTGCCAATCACCGCAAATGATTCGGGATCTTTTTACGATTATTTTAGTATTCTGCCAAGTATCAGACCCTTTAAGCCTTTGGGAGAAATTCAAAGAATACCTATCTGAAGATTTTAAAAGGCAATTAGAAAGACAGGGAGATGTGGATGTAGAGCACATAACAGATGTGGTATTTAACAAATGCCTTTCGGTAATAGAAGATGCCGTATTAGCGTTGGGTGGTCGGCTACTAAAAGAGTATGGGTTACCTCAGCCAAGCAAAGAACAACAATTTGAAAATAGAGAGTTTCTTAAAGAGACAAGTTACGACTTAGCATCATTAGAAAACACAGTTAAAAATAATGAAGGATCACTGAATGACGAACAAAAAGCAGTTTACAATCAAATTAACACAAAAATTGAATCAAATGAGGGTGGAATATTATTTTCAGATACTCCTGGTGGAACAGGCAAAACATTCCTCATAAATTTGCTATTAGCAAAAGTTAGAAGTAATCGCGGAATTGCTTTGGCTGTGGCTTCTTCTGAGATCGCAGCTACACTGCTTGAAGGTGAACGAACTGCTCATGCTACCTTCAAGTTACCACTCCATTTAACAACAGCTGATACTCCCATTTTTAATATATCGAAACAAAGTAATTTTGCTGAAGTATTAAAACATACGAAAATGATAGTGTGAGATGAAATAACCATGGCTCATAAGAGTCGCGTAGAGGCTTTAAACAGATTTCTACAAGATATAAGAGGAAATAAGAACTTAATGGGTGGTGTAACGGTTTTGCTGACTGGAGATTTTAGACAGACTCTACCAGTAGTGCCAAAAGGAACTAGAGCAGATGAAGTTAAGGCGTGTCTTAAGAGATCCACTTTATGGCCTCTAATTAAAATCCTTAAGCTCTCGAAAAATATGAGGGTACACTTAGGAGAAAAAGAGTCTGCTGGTGGATTTGCGAATCTTCTACTTGAAATCGGCAACGGTTAATCACCGTTACCGATAAATGACGGAATGATAACCATCCCTGATAATTTGTGCACAGTTGTATTTACGTTACAAGAGTTAATATCCAAAATGTACCCAGATATTGCTCATATCCACGATAAGCCAATGGATTGGTTGTGTGAACGTTCCATACTAACCCCGAAAAACGACCAAGTAGCGGCAATTAACGATATACTGTTAACGTCTTTTGAGGGGGAAGAAATGGTGTACACGTCAATAGACTCTATGGTCAACACAGATGACGCAATTAACTACCCTGTCGAATTTCTTAATTCACTGAAACCATCGGGTCTTCCACATTATAAGCTTATTCTGCGCGTGGGCACTCCTGTTATGTTGTTGCGAAATTTAAAACCTCCTCCACTGTGCAACGGAACCAGACTAAAAGTAAAAGCGTTACATCGCAATGTATTGGAAGCCACAATTATAACTGGATGTGCGCAAGGGGAAACTGTATTTGTACCAAGAATTCCCTTGATCCCGAATGATCTTCCCTTTGAATTCAAACGAATACAGTTTCCCCTCAAAGTCTGCTTTGCAATGACCATAAACAAATCACAAGGGCAGACATTAAAATTTGCGCTATAGACTTGAGAGAAAATTGTTTTTCACACGGGCAATTCTATGTGGCTTGCTCACGCGTAAGCTCGCCCAGTAGTCTGATAATATAATAGAATAGCAAAAATGTGGTGTATAAAGAAGTTTTGTAGTTTAGTAGCTTTTGCCCGCGACATCCAGTTTGCTGATTGTTGTTAGCTTGTACCAGCAGACTCTTTTTCACACATAGGCGCAATATAACCGAACTCCACGCAGACGAAGTCGCGGGCAAAAGCTAGTTAAAAAATAAATTTATAATATTAGACACTTCATTAAGCCTCAAAAAGCGATTTGTAGCTGCGACATACCCAAAGGTTATCTGGAAAAAGTATCACTTAAATATTGTGCTTCTAAATTAAAATTCGTGAATTTTGTCGTGCCTCCTTTATTTAGGAGCGACGCCTAATAAAAATTTTCAAATAAATTTATACGAAGTTTCATGTTTTCTATGATTTCTTATATTGTAGACAAAAAGAGTACTGAGTGGCGACGTAAGTGAATCCTTCCCACTTCGTCTCGTATGTGTCGTAAAAAGACGACTATAGGGAATGCCTAAAAGATCTAAATTCCATCAACTGATGGTAGTCTCGTTTATGCGAAACCAGTGAAAGTGAGCCGAGTCAAAGATGCGAGAATTTGATCCTGTGATCGCTAATCCGCCTGCAAATGAGGTGACAAAGGTCTAGACTCTAGAGGGTTTCAGCTCCGCGCGCCCTCCCCCAATCTCTCTCACCTCTATGAACAAGCCGTTACTAAACTTTTACCATCCATGTTCAGTTATGGACTTTCACAGACTAATGAAGAAAAAGAAGATGAGAGAGGGACATAATATCGGTTGCTCTTTTGTTTTAATCGACGTTGTAAATACATTATAAATAAGCTTATTGTTTAAACACAAAACTTTTTCGTAGTAAATGAGGTAGGTATTATTCTTATTAACATATTATGATTATAGTTAAACAATATTTATTTCTCATTAGAATTACTCTTAATTAACTCAAACTAGAAAATATAAATTTTAATAAAAGGTAAAAGCTGACTTTAAAGAACTTAAAAAGTTAAAGTTAAAGTTACAGCCTATATACGTCCTACTGCTGGGCATAGGCCTCCTCTCATTTCTGAGAGGAGGAAATGTCCACCGCGCTGCCCCAATGCGTGTTGGTGAAATTCACGTCTTCGAAATATTTTTTTCTTATTTCTCCAACATGCAGTTCACGATGTTTTCCATCACCTTCGAGCACGTGGCATATCAGCACTTAAAATTGCAATTAACAATTAAAATTGCAATAAACAAGCTACCACGGCTCTCTAAATTAATATAAATAAAATAATTTCACAGTGTGAAGTCTGCGCTAAGAAAAAACGTGTAGAAGAATTAATCCCCGTCTAAAAATGTCTTCAATTTTTCATTATCATTTGAGTGGACTAACGAATATCACTATCTCAATGTCGTCGAAATAGATTAAAATCTTTATCCACTATTTTGCCACTCTTAAGGGTGCCTATTTATTTAAAAACGAATCATCTAAATCAGTTCTCAACTGACGAAGATATCGCGAAACATATATACAAATAATTTAAAATTTAAAATTTTGTACAACTGACTTCAATATTATTTATTATACATTTAGAATAACTCATAATGTATTGGTCAGACCTTGATGAAATTTATATGGGACTACATGAGAAGCACCAGCTTTCAAATAAAAAAAAGAATCATCGAAATTGGTTCACCCAGAAAAAAGTTGTGAGGTAGCACACATAAAAAAAATACAGTCGAATTGAGTAAATTGTAAGTGTTTCTTCACATCCTTTTTTAGAAGTTGGCTAAAAAATAGAATAAGCACACAAATCTATCAACGTTAATCATAATACTAATTAACAAAATTAATAAAGGAAAAGTAATAAAATGAACCAACAACCGATGATGAAGGAAGGTTCTCGGAGTAGCAGTGTAGTCAGTAAGCGTACTGCAGGCCCACCATTAGATGGAGTGACGACATGGTAAGTGATGCAGAAGTCGATGGATGCAGGTGGCTCAGGACCGTGCTTTGTGGCATTATTTTGGGGAGGCTAAAGTTTAACAGTGTATTTGTTGCTCGAAGGGCTGTAAGGATGATGATGATGAAACTAATAAGGTAATATGACTTAAGGTGAATGTTAAAGCAATTACTTTTTATAATATTTTCCTTTAATTTTCGACAACTGATTAGCGCAATGATCTTCTTGCGTCTATAAAAAAATTAAGCCCTAGTCGAGAGTCAATATTAGACGTGTCCAATCGTCTGAGGACTTAAATGAAATACCTCTAAAATCTTAGAGAAATGGATGAGAAGGAATACGAAAGACACGAACAGTTTATGCCTTAGACCTATCGTAAGAATGAATGTCCGCTATTATCTCAATAATATCTTTCATTATATTTAATTTCCACAGATTCCGTTTAATTCCGTTGGCATCCTAATTAATCTGTAGCCGTAATGATGTCTATGCCGCTATGCGTTTTGAATATTTTCATCCAATTAACTTGTTAAATTCTCGCTTCCGAAAATATCTTTAGACAAAGTTATACTGTCAAAGGTGCGTTCCCCGAAATTTGACCATTATCGACCAGCTACCTCCCAAATAGAGCGCGATGGAACATCTGATAAACCCTCTCACGGGACTCTACTAATTGGTGCAATAAATTACATAGAAACCGACAACTTTGAATACATTACTTGGGCATCCCTTAATACCATTAAGGCGATATCTCACTGGAATACGAGTATGTTTGAGACATCACCAACAGCGGCCTATTAATGCTATCATAATCCTACTAGACATTACAAGTCCCACCGCTAAGATACATACCTCTAGTTATGGATTGTTGATGCTTTTGCTTTACTACGATTAGCCGATATATTATGCATAAATAACATAATCATTATCATCTTTACAACCTATTAATAGTTCACTGCTGACAAAATCCTTTCACATAGATTACCTCGCAAGCAAAATGCTTGCCATAGTTGCCACGCTTGCCAGACGGTTTTGGCAAACGCAATTTTTAATTATACTATGAATTGGTAGCAGGAAGATCCCCTGTTTCATTTCCTTCTGTTGCCTCATACGACACCCATAGTATATTTAAGAGTAGTGTATATTAGATGGATGGATATTTGGATTCTACCATTATAATTTATAACATATAAAAGTTAAAGTTACAGCTTATATACGTCTAACTGCTGAGCACAGGCCTCCTCTAATTTCTGAGAGGGTTTTTAGGTCAAGTAAATGTCCGCCACGATGCCCCAATGCGTGTTGGCGAACTTCACATGTCTTCAAAATATTTTTTTTATTTCTCAGACATGCAGGTTTCCTCACGATGTTTTCCTTCACCGCCGAGCACGTGGTAAATCAGCAATTAAAATTGCTGTTAACAATTTCATTGGTGCCGGTATAGTACACTTATTATAACAGCGGCTAAGCGCTCGCTGTTATAATATATACTATAGTACGTGAGGTAATATGGTCATCCGGTTAATATTGTCACTTTCTCATAACTCAAAAACTGCAGCCTTGTTTGCATAGAAGGCTCTGTGATACGACAGCTCTTCATCAGTCAATCAAATAATAAAGAGTCAAAAAGGCGCTGCTTTATCGACGCCATTTTGACAGTTGATATTATAGTAAATATTTTAGTCGATTTTTGTATTGTGTAGTGTAGTTAGTTTTTTTTAAGTTGATTTTTCGAAGTGTTCCTAATTATTGTCAAAGCTTGTTTGCTATTTTTTTCTTAATATATTAGTTATAGTATACGACTTTGTGTTTTTGTCTCTGTACTCCTCCTAATTTTGGTTTTATAGGGCGATAAAGCTTAAAGTGACCATATCACCCTCACGGACCTTATATAATAATATGCTCACATCTCTTTTATGTTTTTCATCAGCCCGTTAAGGTCCACTGCTGGACATGAGTCTCTCCCCTAATATAGGGGATTTGCTTTAATTGCCACGAGGATTAGTAATAAGAGACGTTTTACCGCTCCTCCTCGTCGCCGGTCTGAATAATTTACTTGGCGTAAATAGACGATTATATCGTCATCTAATGAAGCTTTACAACCTATAGACGCCTCTTACGAAATGAGGTAATGGGTTCCCTTCCGCTGTCGCCACATGGTTAGTACTCGTTTGCATATTAATTAAGTGCAGTAGACTGTTTTGTTTAACAAGTGGTAAAATTAAAAAAATTACAAACGACTTCAATATAAATAAAATGAGAACATCATCAATGTAGTCGAAGTCAATTAAACATGCATTATTAAGTATAACTCAAGAGAAGTACCAACTTTCAAATAAAATAAGAATCATAAAAATCGGTTCCCCTAGAAAAAAGTTATTACGTAACACACCATAAAAAATACAGTCGAATCGACCTCCTCCTTTTTTTGAAGTTGCTTCAAAAAATTTAGTAGACCTCCAACACAAATACACTAAAGCTCTACTAGTACTGTCTATTCTACTACCAGTCTATTACAATTGTACTTTTAGTTTTCTACTGTACTCTTGTGTGGTGAGATCACAAGTTTACCTCTGGTTTGCGGCTCCAACTCTAATTATTTTAATTTAAGAGTAAATAAGAAAAAAACAATCAAGAATTTAATTCTTTAGAAAATAAATAATGCGGTACAAGAATAGAAATGTTTTTTCTTAGATTTAATTAATTTAGCCTATGTTACCTACATTCAAGGTAATTAATTAGCTGAGACCACTTATTACTTTACTGGCCCAGTGAGATACAGCCCTTAACTCCTTCAGAACTCATAGAGCGACGTGGTCTCCGAGAATCACTCAGTTAACTTCCCAGAACAAACGATTCTCATCTCTATCGACCCCAATTAATGAACGAACGCGACCAGAATCGTTTCAATATCTGTGGACGCAATAAAGAATTGTCATCTCGTTTAAATTCCATTTACCAATTCGAAAAAACCAAGTGAAGTCTTTGCCGTTGAATTTTAAACCTAATTGCTCGTGTAGAAAGTTGGAATTCTTTAGTGATGAGCCTTTAAAAAAGTGACATCACGGTGACAAAATGTTGAATGGGCATTAAAATTAGACATCGCAAATTCAGCTGTAACCCTTTTACTTTAAGATATAATTTGAAATGTTTGTTACGTATCTGTTGTTATAGAGTCGTCGCGAACGCGCAACCGTTTGTACCCGCGTCATGCGGAGGGACGCTTTTTGTTGTTTTTAATTATATTTATTGTTCTTGTTATTTATTTATTGTTTTGTATTTTGTACGGTTCTCGCTACCGTGCGTGCATGTCAACGATTCCGAAGGAGATAGGGAGCGCATCCAAATTAGGACAGTCGAGGTTTTGAGGGATGCAAATGTAGTTCCTTTGCATACGCGCAGAAAAAGTCTCCGTCGTGATTTCAAACAGTCCCAAAAGTCGTTAGGGTTATGCTAATCGAGTGAAACTGATTTTTTAATACACAATTAAGTTAATTTAAATCTTTTTATTCTTTTTTTTACCGGAAATAAGTCCATACGCGGTGCATCCCAAACGAAAATTGTGCTTAAAACATTTACAAACAAAAGGCCAATTGTATCCAATAAAGTCAATGAGATACAGTGTCTTTCAATGTAGAGACAATGAACATAAATTTAGACTTTTTCTTTATTTTTAATGATCTGCGAACTGAGAAGTTAGTGTTGTCCATAGCATTGTTGCGGCTGACAAAACGCAAAAGGTAACTGTATAAATAAATTAAACTATTTATTGTATTGATAAAAGTTTAATATCTTTATTTGTGTAAGTGTAATGTGCCCTTTAAACTTACGACAAAAATAATAAGCGAAAATGTAGAGCCGAGATACGTCGCTTATTTACAAAAGTCAAGGGTAACCAATATTTAAAAAAAAAACTTAAGCTGGCTAAGATACGGTTGACAAATGAATTAGTGCGTATAACCAAGTTTGAAGAGTTATAATTATTCATCTATCTATATAATATTAATTATATATCTTATTGACTTCGTTTACGATGATGGCTACTTCTATCAGCCAATATCCAGAAGCTGTTATGTACTACGATTATTTGTAAGGACTGTAAGTGTTGGACTTCAATAAAAAAAAATTATATGGTAGAGCCAAGTTGTAGCTGCATAGTGACTGTAGCACAAATAGGTTATCTTAACCAGGGTAAGACCACGGTCTCACTGAATACCAGTGAAAACTAGCAGCTTAATGCTGCTCTGTGTCGTATGGAAGCATTACATCTTAGACCTCAGGAAATAACGCATCTGTGATTCTCTATCGATGTCAAATGTACTTAGGTGTCTATGGAGAATGAACCACAGTATTCTCTTACAGTTCGATGGACGGTGTTTCAGTGTTGGAATAAATAAAGAAGAACTTAATACCACCATGTCAATATTTTTTTCATTTTGGGCTTCCTTTGGAAGTCCAAACAACCATTGACGATACTTTTCTAGATCGGGCTTCCTCTCGGGCTTGAAACATCAACGAAAATATAAAAGCTGAGCGGACAACAATATTGATATAGTAAATATTGTATAGATAATTTAAATAGGGAATTGATATAATGTCCTTCAGGCCGAATTTCCGTCAGGGCCAGTTTCAACTTACACGAGCCATCTGTGCACGAACGCATGCGTAAGCACAGGCTGCACTCTCTATTCTCTCACTCTCATAGTCTCATGGGGCGGCAATCCGACATGACCGGAGAGAGATCAGGCGCAGGACCGACGACGTTACGTACTTTCAGAGGCTTGAAACACCGCTAACTTCCTGACTCGGGATTGCTACTGGGATTTATTGACAGAAAAACCCAACGGCAAATTTTTGCCCGACCCGGGATTCGAACCCCAAACTACATGACCAGCAGATAACTAGATGAACAGAGGCATTGGAGAATTTATATAAACTCGCCTTACAAGGTACACAAAATACTATTTGTACTTTGTGTTCGTTACCAAAAACTTCACTTTGTTAAAAAACCTTAAGCTTAAGTTTTGGTTTTATAGGGCGGCAAAACCTTAAGCTTTGCCGCCCTATAAAACCAAAACTAGGAGGAGTACAAAACAAAAAAACTACAAAAACATAAAGTCGTATACTATAACTAATATATTAAGAAAAAATAGCTAACAACCTTTGGAAATAATTAGGAACACTTCGAAAAATCAACTTAAAAAACTAACTACACTACACAGTTCTAAAATCGACTAAAATATTTACTATAATGTCCACTGTCAAAATGGCGTCGACAATACAGCGCCCTTTTGACCGTTTATTATTTGATTGGCTGATGAAGAGTTATCGTATCACAAAGCAATCTATGCAAACAAGGCTGTAGTTTTTGAGTTATAAAAAAGTGACCATATATGGAATATTAGTAATATTAACAGTATTACTTTTATGTTTAGTATTTTTAAATATACTAATAAGCGATACCCTTTTTACTGGTAACGAGTCATTCCATCTTAGTCGTCAGGGTTGAACAACACATCTGCATTTTGGTATTGTGTAGATTGTGTGCTCGCTTGTAACTCTTACGAGGGGTGATCCAAAAGTAATGATAATGAAAATAAAACACGGTAATTAAAGTTAAAATAATAATTTATTTTTCTACATAGTCTCCTAACAAATCAATACATTTAGTCCATCTTTTTTCTAAACCCAGGATTCCCTTTGAAAAAAATTCTTTGTCTTGACCCTCCCAAAACGCTTCAACAGCGGCCATTACTTCGCTATCGTCTTCGAATTTCTTGCCTCGGAGGCGTTCCTTGAGCCGAGAAAAGAGGTAGAAATCACTAGGAGCTAGATCTGGCGAATAGGGAGGGTGTTCGAGCAGTTCGAATCCCGTTTCTTGAATGGCAGCCATCGCAACTGGGGCTTTGAGAGCCGGTGCGTTGTCTTGGTGAAACAGCACTCCAGCTCGCAGTTTGCCGCGTCTTTTTTCCTTAAGGGCCTCCCGTAATCTTCTTATTTGGTCTGCGTAGTAAGAGCCCCTAATAGTGGCTCCTTTTCCAAATATTCCATAATTATGCCTTGAGCGTCCCAAAAACAGATGCCATAACCTTTCCCGCCGAACTTGAAACTTTGAATTTCTTTGGCGTCGGTGAGGAGGCTCGCTTCAAGTCATCGATTGTTGTTTCGTTTCAGGATCAAAATGGTGGATCAGGTCTCATCCATAGTCACAAAACGGAACAAAAATTTTCTTGATCTGCTTGGAACTTTTCGAGATTGACCCACGAAATGTCAACTCGATTTTCTTTTGCTCGTCGCTTAACATTCTGGGTACCCAACGCGCAGAGACCTTTTCATATGCAACTCGTTCGCAAGGATTCTTTGAACGCTGCCATATGAGATCCCTGTGACCTCAGCTACATGCCTGATGGTCATTCTTCGATCTGCCAACACAACATCTTCGACTTTTTTCACGTTGTCTTCAGTGAGGGACGTGGATGGGCGTCCTTCGCGATGTTCATCTTCAGTGGATGTTCTGCCCAGTTTAAACTCCTTGGCCCAGCGTGCAACTGTAGAATATGGAGGAGCAGAGTCCCCCAATGTTTCCACTAAGTCACTGTGTATGTCTTTTGAAGACATTTTTTTCAAACAGAGGTACTTGATGACAGCTCTAATTTCGTTTTTCTCCATGTTGATATTATCTCTTTGACAGTTCGTATTCAAATGAATGTATCTCCCGGAAATCGTGATCTATTTATATGATTTTTTTAGGCTGACGTAGTGAGTATATAAGCAAGCAAAAAATATTTTTTTTGGATTTTTATGCGGACCTGAAGTAACCGATTATCATTACTTTTGGATCACCCCTCGTATTCTATAAAAAAAACAACAGCAATTTACGTAATCAGTCATTCGTTATTTTAATTATTGTCTATCAAAGTCGACTGCTGAATATAGGTCTCCCCATAGAATGTCTCATAACGGTGATATTTACTATAGTTGCTACAGTTGGCAGGTGGGTTGACAACCGCAGTTTTTTTTTCTAATTGTTATTATGAAGATGCTGCTGCTCATCTCCTGGTTTGTTTTCCTCTATCGCCTCTTACGACACCCATGGGATGATTTGAGGTAGTGGATTTTCTTATACTGCCACTATACGGTTAACATATATATAATATCACAAAATAATTGATTTTATTGTGTTGTCGAACTAGTTATCTTTGTGTGTGCAGAATCTATTCCTGCCTAGCCTTTTCTATTGAGGTTCAACACAGTTACGTAATGATTTACTTAAGTGTCCAATAACTCAAATTCTATACGCATTGTGGGACAGTTATCGTCAAAACACGGGTTTTGAATACATCCATTCAGTTCTCAGAAGCTCAATTCGTATTCGCCAATAATACTGCAAATACTCGTAAATATAATTTATAGCGTAAGTAAACGGAGTTGATACTTTTTATCTAAATTAGGTTTATTTGTTTAGTGCACACAACCTTACGACAAAATTTGCGATAGCATCTATACCATCTAAATGCTTAACGCTCCACCACTGTGCTATTTACCAGTTTTCTTCCGCGCACAACTTCTTTGTGAAATCAACTACCACCAGCTATTTTTCAACATTAATACAACTTAAGGCTTTTCAAGAAAAGAGCAATGCCCCTGGTGTTGCAGTTGTTCATGGGCGGTGGTATTCACTTCACAAAATCAGGGGAGCCCCGTGCTCGTGAACCTCCCGTCCAAACATATCCACGCCAATAAAACAAAATCATCATCATCATCATCAGTACCACTCAAACATGGGCTTCTTTTTTCCACAGTGACTAAAAGCACGATCTTA